>CM066333.1:73423467-73808467 GCA_033807585.1 Hydrophis major
AAGAAGCTTGAATTCATTTGAAAATAATATATATTATTTTGTTTAATATATATGTATTCTTATCTGCACTGTTTCTCCTGATATATCCACATGCATTTTAAAACAATATGTATGCTTTAATGAAACTTGTAAGAATTCAAATGTAAGCATATGTGTGTTCCAGTTGGCATCTTGATATGGTACATATAACAGGATAGGTTTTAATTCATTTGGGAAGAAAATTAAATTCTTCTACATTCTTGATTAAAAAATACTTCAAAGTTTCTTAAAAACTAGCATACTATTTCCCTTTTCCCCATAGGTTTCATATAATTATAAACACAAAGCAAAATTATATTTCAAATAATGTTTAATTTTCTAGGGAGTGAAAGTTAAAATTTTATGCAGAATGTAAATGAGAATAATGTATTAGTGTAATTACTATTTCACTAAAATCTGTGATATTCATATTTACAGAAAACCGCCATAGCTGTTGTACCCCATTTTTAGCAGCAAGTATTTTCACTTCATTTAACCATTTCTTATATTGTTTGTAGAGCAGTTTTCATGAATTAATGGAAGATTATTTGCATTTTCCTACAAATAACACTGTGCACAGTTAAATGAAGTTAAAATGGAATTCTTTAAAAAATGTCCATGTTTTGCTAATCATTTAATTGTATATTATGACGTTCATTTCACTTGCTGTGTTTTCCTTGCTAAGTTTTCAAGATGGAAGGACAACTTTGTGAATGTGCCAGATTTTGATACATTGGTTATCAAAGGTTTCTCTCTTTCAGAATTCTTGTTTAAGTAGGAGAGGAAGGGAGTGGAGTTAAGAGAGTTACTAGTTTGGAGTCATTACAATGCCACAGGTGATCCAAGTACATCCTTCCTTGAATTGCACTGATTTTTATCTAGCACCAATTTCATTGTTTCAATTTCATTTTCAGTAGTGTGGATATGAAAAGTTATTAATCATTATTTTCATATATTTTGAATGGCAAAGAGCTCAAATTTCTGCCTAATGTTATTATTTTTGAGTACTAAGCCATTCTACTAATGCATACATGCTCCACTTATTAATGCTCCAATCATGAAAACAGTCAGGTTGAAGAATCAGCACCACAGGTTAAGCTCCAATTATGCTGATTTATTGCTCATGTCTATACACAAGAATCAAGAAAAAGGTTCTAAATTTAGGCAAGAAAAATGAAATGCACAGGTAACTATGAGAGGGATCTCAGAGTTCTAGTGCACAACCATTTAAATATGAGCCAGCTGTGTGCAGCAGCTGCCAAAAAAGCCAACATAGTTCTAGGCTGCATAAACAGAGGGATAGAAACATGATCATGTGAGGTGTTAATATCACTTTATAATGCCTTGGTAAGGCCCCACTTGGAATACTGCATTCAGTTTTGGTTGCCACAATGTAAACAGATGTTGAGACTCCAGAAAGAGTGCAGAGAAGAGCAACAAAGATGGTTAGGGGACTGGAGGCTAAAACATATGAAGAATGGTTGCAGGAACTGGGTAGTTCTATGCAGGAACTGTCTAGTTTAATGAAAAGAAGTCTTATGAACTAATAAAGGGGTTTAATAAAGTTTTAACAACCTTAAGTAAAAAGCAGGGTTCTAATCCTGCACTTCTGATTGGCCGATAATAGCGACCTCGGATTGGTCCTTTCTGGGAAATCTGATTGACTGTTAACGGGCCAACTCTCATTGGTTCAAGGGTTTAACACTTCCATGTTTTTCATTGGCTAATAGGACAGCAGCCAACCGTATAAAAGGGCTGCTGCTGCCCTCGGTGATTGCTCTGTTCAGTATGCTTAATAAAGAGTTGAAGTTCACTGTTCACTGCCTCGTCTCCACTCCTTGAACCCATGCACAGAACATAACACTGGCGACGAAGGTGGGATGCGGAGACATCAGAGCTGACTGAACACTTACAGAGCACCAAACAGAGCACGTGGCTGAAGGCACATCAACAATGGAAACCATGTCCGGTGGCGCCATACCACCCGCTCCATTTGACCTGGCACAAGAAGACTGGGACTCATACATGGACCGGTTCCAGATGTTTCTGGAGACCAACAACTTGAAAGACGCAACTACGGGGAAAAAGCGAGCAGTGTTCTTGACCCATTGCGGCCCTGCCGTCTTTAAGATGGCCAAGGCACTAGCGAAACCGGCTGAGGTGAAATCCATGGACTGGGACATCCTTGCGCCCCTTCTATGGGCCCACTATGCACCTGCCGTACCAACGCTTGTCCGAAGACATGAGTTTTATCAGAGGGACCAACGGAAAGGAGAGAGCGTCGCAGATTTCATTGCGGACCTCCAGAACCTGGGAGGCCTCTGTGGATTTGCAGACCTCGAAGAAGCTCTGAGAAACTGAATAGTTCTGGGATTAGATGACCACTCGGCGCAGAGCAAGATCATGGCCAAAGGGGACATCGATCTTGCCGATGTCATCAAAGACGCTACTGCAGCAGAAGCAACCAGGAAGTCGGCCGCCCGAATGCGCCGCACCAACGCACCACTCCGTCAACTCGCCAATGATACCTCACCTCGCCTAGAGAGGCACACAACAGCGACCCACCACGAGGACCTCAAATCTCCATCAGAAAGTGATGAGGAAGAGGTCAACCGGCTCCAGTCCGAACGCGACCAACGCAACCCGTGGAATCAAAGACTACCACACCAATGCGCGGGTTGTGAGGCAAACTACCCACGATTAGATTGCAAATTCCTCGATGTGCTCTGCCATTCCTGTGGGAAAAGAGCCCACATCGGGAAGGTCTGTAGAAGCAAGCGAGGATCCAGCCCAATTCAGAGAGAAAACAACTACCGCCAGACCACAGGGAATAGTCCTGTGAGTCGGGAACACTTGAACCACCAATGGAACAACCACTCCTACATAAATAAAACACTGGCCACTTCAACAAGACGGGAAGAGGCACACCAAACCATTACCATCGGTCACGCTTCATCGTTAGATGCAAAGAAGATCCGAGTGAGGGTCGCCATCGAGAGCCAACCTTGCGTGATGGAAGTTGACTCAGGGTCGTCCCTCTCGATGGTTTCCTGGAAGACCCTTAAATAGTTAATCCCTGCCGTCCGGTGTCAAGACCTCAGAGCCCAAAGAATCATACTCAAAGATTACCAGGGGAACCGAATTCCGGTCGTTGGCTCCAGCCAAGTCCAAGAATCATTCAAAAATCATACTGCGTCATTACCGCTGACCGTTGTCGATCGCGACTGGCCTAGTTTGTTAGGCCTTCAATGGTTCGCCCTACTCGGGATCGAGGTAGCCGGCATACACCAAACTAGAAGCAATGACTGGGAGGAGGCCCTTGTCCGGGAATTCCAGAACGTCTTTGCAGACAAACTAGGCGAGTACAAGGGGACCCCGATATCATTTAACCTTAACCCTGAAGTAGCCCACATCCGCCTTAAGCCTCATTGGGTGCCTTTTGCCCTAAAACCAAAGATCAATGAGCAGCTTGATAAATTAATAGCCCCCGGTGTTTTAGAACCAACTGACCACACCCGTTGGGAAACCCCAATCGTAACACCCATCAAACTGGATGGATCATTAAGAATTTGCGGGGACTACCAGGCCACCCTCAATCATGCCCTACAACAGAACACTTACCCGGTGCCGGTGGTTCAACACCTTCTCTATTCCCTGGGGGGCGGAAAAATCTTCGCTAAATTGGATTTAGCACAAGTGTACCAACAACTACCCGTAGATAAAAAAACCGTGGAAGCGCAGACTATCGTTACGCACCGAGGCGTTTTTAAATGCAACCGGCTCTAATTCGGAGTGAGTGTAGCCCCAGGGATTTTCCAAAGTTTGATGGAGAGACTTTTACAAGGGATCAAGGGAGTCCTCCCATATTTTGATGACGTTTTAATTTCAGCCCCTAATAGAGAAGTACTAGAGAAGCATCTTAGAATGGTCCTCCAAAAATTTAAAGACTCCGGCCTAAAGGTTAAAAAAAATAAATGTCAACTGTGTACAGATAAAGTAGAGTTCCTGGGGTACCTCCTCAATAAGCAAGGAATTCACCCCACTGAGGGCAAACTAAGAGCAATCAAAAATGCACCAAGGCCTAAGAATAGAACAGACCTCCAAGCTTTCCTGGGGCTCATTAACTTTTAAACATTTTCTTGCCCCAGAAGACGACTGTAGCTGAGCTCCTACATAGACTGCTCAACAAAAAAGCCACCTGGGTCTGGGGACACCGAGAGGAGCACGCATTCTGACAAGTGAAAAACTTACTAACCTCCGATGTTGTTTTAATGCAGTATAATGAGACTTTGCCTTTAACCATTACATGTGATGCGTCACCGTTTGGAGTAGGAGCCATTTTAAGCCATGTGTTACCAAATGGTAGTGAGGCCCCTATTGCTTATTTTTCAAGGACCTTAAAGCCAAATTGACAAAGAGGCTCTTGCTGTTTTATCTGCTGTGAAACGGTTTCATGAATATGTGTATGGACGAGCCTTCACGATAATTATCGATCACAAGCCCTTGCTGGGGATTATTGCGGGAGACAAACCAACCCCTTATATATTGTCACCCAGAATGACTCGTTGGTTGGAGTTCTTAGCTGCGTACAATTATAAATTGCAACACCACCCGGGGAAAGCCATTCCCCACGCTGACGCATTGAGCTGTGCCCCACTTCCAGAAACCATCGATGACCCAGCTCCAACCCTCATGACACTCCAGATTGAAACCCTACATTCACTGCCGCTAACAGCCAGAGACATCGCTATCGAAACGAAATGAGATCCTGTCCTGGCGCGAGTTCTCAGCTGGGTCGAACGAGGATGGCCAGTAGACCAAACCCCTGACGACTTCGCCCCTTTCAGAAACCGGCAAACAGAGCTTTTCTCGCAGAAGGGCTGCATCCTATGGGGAGACAGAGTCATCGTCCCAGAGCAGTTACAACGAGCAGTTTTGAAAGCATTGCATGACGGTCACCCCGGCATCATGCGTATGAAAGCGCTCGCATGAAGCTACGTGTGGTGGCCAGGCATCGATAAGCAGATCGAAGCCTGGGTAAAGACTTTTCTAAAATGCCAAGAAGTCAGCAGTGCCCCACCTAGAGCGATTCCAATGGAGTGGGATACTCCCCAGGGGCTGTGGTCCCGCATCCACATTGACTTTGCGGGACCTACTAAGGGACATACGTTCCTCCTAACAGTGGATGCCTATTCCAACTGGCTCGAAATCCACAAGATGAAGACTACTACAATGGCATCAGTCATCCGCACATTAAATAAACTATTCGCAACACATGGACTGCCAGATGTTTTAGTCTCCGATAATGGCCCCCAGTTCACTGCCCTGGCATTTGAACAGTACTTAACGGACCAGGGCATCCGCCATGTGCTAACCTCGCTTGAGCACCCTGCGGCCAATGGAAGGGCCGAGCGCATGGTCCAATTTCTTTAAAAAACTCTCCACAAGATGGACCATGGGGACATTGACGACAAACTAAACAGAATACTCCTACTCCAACACATCACCCCACACAGCGTAACCAACAAAATGCCAGCTGAACTGTTGATGGGACGCAGACTCTGCTCCCACCTCAACCGTCTCCACCCGGCCTATGCGCCAGAGAAACCCTGTGGATCTAGCAGAAAGTGCTGCGAATTCAAGATAGGCGACTTAGTCTTCGCTAAAAATCTTTCCGGCGAACCGTTGTGGGTCAAAGCAACCATAACCCAAGCCACCGGGCCCAGATTGTACCGCGTACAAACAATGGACGGGAAAATATGGAAACGCCATATAGATCAGCTTCACTCTAGGTTGCAATGCAGTTCCCACGACTCCTGTGACCTTCAAACTGAGGGGGGAGGGGATGTCGAGGGAACCGAATTCGAGATGCTGGATGACGAAATCAAAGAAAGTCAGCAGCCAGGCATATTCCATGAAGAAGAATCAGGAAGGGGGTGTGCCTCACCACAGAGAAATACCTCAACGGAGGCGAGCCTGCAGGAACCGGAGGACAATGATGACAGAATTAGCGGCGCCGAGTCGTCCTGTGGGGATACGGATCCGCCTGTACCAGATAAATCAAAAAACATTCCACCGGAACCGGACTACAGACAGGAACTGGTGGGATAGCGCAAATCTAATAGGCAATTGAAACGACCTGCATATCTACGCGATTACGTTACCGCACCCCTCAAACGGAACCTAGGGGGAAGGGGTGTTATGAACTAATAAAGGGGTTTAATAAAGTTTTAACAACCTTAAGTAAAAAGCAGGGTTCTAATCCTGCACTTCTGATTGGCCAATAATAGCGACCTCGGATTGGTCCTTTCTGGGAAATCTGATTGGCTGTTAACGGGCCAACTCTCATTGGTTCAAGGGTTTAACACTTCCATGTTTTTCATTGGCTAATAGGACAGCAGCCAACCCTATAAAAGGGCTGCTGCTGCCCTAGGTGATTGCTCTGTTCAATATGCTTAATAAAGAGTTGAAGTTCACTGTTCACTGCCTCGTCTCCGCTCCTTGCACCCATGCGCAGAACATAACAAGAAAGACTAAGGGAGACATGATAGCAATGTTCCAATATCTCAGGGGTTGCCACAAAGAAGAGGAAGTCAAGCTATTCCCCAAACCACCTGAGGGCAGGACAAGAAGCAATGGATGGAAACTCATCAAGGAGAGAAACTAAAAAGAAATTTCCTGACAGAACAATTAATCGGTGGAATGATTTGCCTCTAGAAGTTGTGAATGCTCCAACACTGGAAGTTTTTAAAAAGATACTGGATAACCATTTGTCTGAAGTGGTATAGGGTTTCTTGCCTAGACAGGGGGTTGGATAGAAGACCTCCAAGATCCCTTTCAACTCTGTTATTCTATTCTAGTCCACTAATGGTCAGCACTAAATTGTCACTAGATAAGTGTTAATGGAATTCAAGGGAGTTGGACTTAAAATGTTTGTGAACATGTAATGATTCTAGGCTAAGTCTCTTGAATCCAGCCTCAAGTTCTATCTGTGCTTCACCTACATAAAGTACTTCTTCCATCCACTAATTAATTGGCCATGCTCTATTTTGGGTACTGCTTCTACTTCCTGGATGCAATCCAAAACAAGAGCAATAAAAATGTTTAGGAAGTAGAAACTAAAATCTTATCAGGAAAGCTTCAAGGAAACAGATATGTTTGCCCCGGAGAAAGGACAATTAAATTGAGGTATGAAAGCATACATCAATATTTAAAGCGCAGGGTCATTCAGAAATACATTACGATTTGTTTTTTCATAAATGCCAAGCATGGGTTATGAAATAATAATAAAGTTACAAGAGATCTGAAAAATATAAAGAGCATTTTACTGGCTGGGGAGGTTTACCAGTGGAGTCAATAATCCTGAAAATGTGTGGGCTTACTTTTACCAGTATGTTCCTTCAGAGGCTGGCTGGACACTTGCTCAGGATGTTTTCAGCAGTGGTGGGATTCAAAAAATTTTACTACCTGTTCTGTGGGCATGACTTGATGGGCGTGGCAGGGGAAGGATGCTGTAAAATCTCCAGTCAGAGGTGGTATTAGTCTGTTCTCCGAACTACTCAAAATTTCTGCTCCCGGTTCTCCAGAACTGGTCAGAACCTGCTGAATATCATCTCTGCTTTCCAACCTGAATCAGAAATTCAATTCCAGAGTAAGGAATTTATATAAAAAAGGTATATCTGGAAAGAGCGCAGAAGAAAGCAACAAAGTGATTGGAGCCTGGAGGCTAAACCACATGAAGAACAGTTGCAGGAGTTAGGTATGTCTAGTTTAATGAAAAGAAAGACTAGGGGTGACTTGTCAAATTATTCTCCAAAGCAACCAGAAGGTGAGACAAGAAACAATGGTTGGAAACTAATCAAGGAGAGAAGCAATCTGAATTAAGGAGAAACTTCCTAACAGTGAGAACAATTAACTAGTGGAACAGAAGTTGTCTTCAGAAATTGTGGTCACTTCATCATTCAAGGTTTTAGAGAAGAGACTGTACAGTCACTTATCTGAAATGGTATAGGATCTCCTGACTGATCAGGGGGCTGGACTAGAAGACCTCCAAGATCCCTTCCAGCTCTATCTATCTATCTATCTATCTATCTATCTATCTATCTATCTATCTATCTATCTATCTATCTATCTATCTATCTATCTATCTCTATCTATTTATCTATCTATCTATCTATCTATCTATCTATCTATCTATCTATCTATCTATCTACTAAACTTGTATGTGTGTGTGTGTTCCAGCATAACTCTGGAACACTTCAAACAATTTCATCCAAACTTGGTACACAGATGACTTACTCTCTGGAAACAAATGCTGTGGGGATAAGACACCCCTAACATTCCTCGGGAGTATGTGTGTGCCTTAAAATGGCTTCTACTGTACAGCATGGTAGACTTGCCCTGGTAACAATTTCACAGTACTCCACAAAGGGGGCTCCCTCTCAGTCCTCCAAGGAAACGTCAGGGGATTGGCCAAATGCAATAAAAAAAAAGGAACACCAGTGTAGACAAGAAACTCGTGAGGAAAGGAATAGAAATCTTGCGATGCTGCATGAGAGACAGTACAACAGAGTGAGTCCTGACTACAGGATTTTCCTGTCTGAGACAGGATTGGGATAAATAAATACTTGGGGAACACTGGGTTGTTGGCTAGTTCTATTCTAAAAAGGAGAAGTGACTGAGAATTAAGGATCAATTTCCTAATGGTAAGAACAATTAACCAGTGGAATGGCTTGCTTTCAGAGGAGAGTCTACACAGCCTCTTGTCTGGAATGGTACAGGGTCTCCTGCTTGTATAGGGGGTTGAATTAGAAGACCTCCAAACTCCCTTCCAACTTTGTTACTCTGTTATTCAAAGGCTAAGTGGTTCTTTATTCTGAGAATTGTTCTAAAAAGTCTTCATGACTTTAAAATGAGTCCCAGCCAAAGACAGCTTTAATGCCTTATGTGTTCATATTTCTTGTTGTATTTGGCTCCCACCAACCTAGATAGTGCGTTCTACCTTCTTATTGGTAAACTCAAAATGTGCCTGAAGTTAATGGGAGCTTATCCACCGACATTACTGGGGCCAGGATTTTGCATTAATACATTTTATCTAAGAGGGATATCTCCAAACCAGGCATTAGCCATTGTCAATATTACATATAGAACCATTTTGTGTATATTAGCAGGGTAATTGGATAAGCAAAAATAGTATCTTGTCCAATGGGCCTTGAAAAAGTATTGCGTGTGCACTCTGCTAAAAGCCCCTTAACATAACTAATGGATGTTCAAGTATGTGTTTTAAGATTTTATGAGGATGCGTGCAGGCACACACTAAAGTTATCACTGAAACGTTATTTTCCCAAGGATTTGTGCCTAGGGCCACGAAAGAAGCCATTGCCACAATTAGGAACATTTCCTAATTAAGGTCCATTCAGCCCATCATCTTCAAAATATATTTATGAGTAAAAGCTTTCTAAATTGAATATGAAGAAATGATGCAATGCCTGCTCAGTGAGGTGGCAATTAAACTGACAAAGTAGAATGGAGAAGAGAGCAAACCACAAAAGGTTTTCAGTCAAAAACCATGAAGGAACTAAAACAAAATCCTATGAAAGGCAAAACAAATATTCTGCTCCTTTCACAGCTAGCTCTTTGGCATGAGAGGTAGCGCCTATGAAGTAGAACATAGCTGCCTCCTATTGCAGAAATTGTGAAAATTCTCAGTAAGCAGCAACAAAACTTTCATATCTCTCCCTTTTCTTAAAGCTGAGTCAAGATACTCTTGGTGGTGTTCTTTCCATTCTATTTTTTTTTCAATTGTTCAATTCATTTCAGGTTCAAAAAGAAGATGGGGGTCAACCTATTCTCCAAAGCACCTGAAGGCAGGATAAGAAACAACGGATGGAAACTAATCAAGGAGACAAGCAACCTGAAACTAAGGAGAAATTTATTGAGAAATTGTGAGAACAATTAACCAGTGGAACCTCTTGCCTCAAGAACTGGTGGGTGCTCCATCACTAGAGGTTTTTAAGAGATGGGATAGCTATTTATCTGGAATGGTATAGGGTCTCCTGCTTCAGCAAGGAGTTGGATTAGAAGACGACTGAGGTCCCTTCCAACTCTATTATTTTGTTATTCTGTTACTCTACTGGACTACATAGTAAGACATGGAAGGTTTCACAGTCCCAACTGAAGAAAGATTGTGCAATTGTGGAGCTCCAGCCACTGAAGGCATTCAATTCTTTTTTTTTTTTTTTTTTTGATTGCAAACTGTCCTCTGCACAATGGAGCATCTGGGAAAAACTTTTTTACCAGGAACAAACTTGCATATCATCAATAAGACTGCATTTCATAGGCCATTTCAAAGAGGACAGGTTATTTGGATTAGATTAGGGTTGACTTTAGAGGTGATGACTTATTCTGACAATGTCCTATTGGTTTCTTACATATATTTGTAGTTTTGCATAAGTTTTACATATTTGATATAGTCATATGACTTAATCAGTAAGTCCTCTTCTCTTCCCTTCCCTTCCATCTTCTCTTCTCTTCTCTTCTCTTCTCTTCTCTTCTCTTCTCTTCTCTTCTCTTCTCTTCTCTTCTCTTCTCTCCTCTCCTCTCCTCTCCTCTCCTCTCCTCTTCCCTTCCATCTTCTCTTCCATAATCCCTTCCCTTCCCTTCCCTTGTCTCTTGCTCAATTTTACTCCACTCCATTCCACTCCTCTCTCTGCTCTCTATACTCCATTTTCCCATGACTGAACAAATTTCATTCTCTCTGTATTGTGTCTCCTTCCTAAATTACCCATTTACATTGGCAGACTCTGCTGCTCCAAATCCTCATATTTCTCTTGGACAATCCCATTATTTCTCTAAGCTGTTTTGGCCACGTAATACACAGAAGCAATGACATTCAATGTATGTTCTTTAATAGGCCAGACTTGCAGATGTGACAAACCACAGTTGAGAAAGAGGTAACGAGAGAAAGCAATGACATTATAGAAGATTAAGTTTATGAATATTTCAAACAAATTTCTATTGCCTTCTCTCAGAGTAGCTATTTTCAATGTGAAAATAACCAGTGGAGAATTTTCAATCATTATCCTCATCCAGACTTAGCAGTTTTATTAATTTTCAAGAAGGTTCCATTTCCCTAAAGATTCCAGATAAGGGACTAAGGTCAAAGGAGGATCAGATTCATGTATCACAGATAGTTTTATAAAATAATGATTTTTTTGGACTGTATTTCCAACAGTATCATCTACTGAAAATTACTGGATGAGATTAAAGGTTTTCAGTTGCCTTCCAGTAAATCAACCTAAAAAATGAATCCCAAATTCTTTTCCCTTAACTAAATCTTACCTTACATTTCCCTTGTTAAGCAAGTAATAATAATGATACTAATAATTCCACAGGTATATTTAAATATTTGAACTGGGAGAATAAATATGTACATGTCCACTACTAGTACATAAATCAATGATCAATGTCTCTGTGCCATTTCAGATGAAGGGAACTGTGATAGCAATCCTCCCATTTTGTTTAGGTCATGTGAGGAGCTCAAAAGCACATCAAGGAGAACAGTTCCTACTGAGATTAAGGTTCTGTGAACCAAACACAGATTTTTAGAAGTGAAGGATCGGGTTTGGGGGGGAGAAGGAACCATTATTGAAAATTATATCTGAGAAGACTAGATAGATAGATGATTGATAGATTAGATAAATAGATGGTTGTTGGATAGATAGATAGGGAGGGAGGGAGTCAGGGAGGTAGCAGCAGTAGGATTCCACCTGTTCCACTATTGGTTTGGTGATCGCACGCGCATGCACACAGAGCTAACACACACACACCTAATGCATACACGCAGCTTTCCCCACACCAGCTGAGGCTTGCAGTGCCAATCAGTTGAGAGAATACAGAACAGAAAAGCGCAGGGGCAGATAGGAAGGCCGATCCTGCGCTTTTCTCTTCTTTCTCCTGTCAACTGATCCTCTGAGGCTTTTTTTTACTACCAGTTCAGCCGAACTGGTCCGAATCAGTAGCATACCACCACTGATAGGTAGGTAAGTAGGTAGTTGGATAAATAGGTAGGTAGGTAGATAGAAGGGTAGATAGATAGACTCAGCCTTCCATCCTTCTGAGATTGGTAAAACGAGGACCCAGATTGTTGGGTGACAGAGGCTGTCTCTGTAAACTGCTTAGAGAGAGTTGTAAGCACTAGGAAGCAATATGCGAGATTAAGTGCTATTGCTACAAGTACACATATTGCTGCATTCTGGATCATCTGTGGCTCCCCCTCCCTTTTTTTTTCTTATATATTTATATTATTGGCAAATGCAACAATCGAAGGATATAATGAAGCAAAACCAAAAATGTTGTGAATGCATAAGGTTTAATAAAGAGAACTTGAGCTTGGAGTAAAGTGTAGGGTTCTGGCCCTGCACTTCTGATTGGCTGTTAACGGCAGGATCGGATTGGCCCGTTCCGGGGAATCCGATTGGCCATTAACAGAGAGTTCCTATTGGTTAAGGGAGCTAGCGCTCCTCGATTGTTATTGGTTAATAGTTATTGGGGTTGCCTATATAAGGAGGGTTATAACTGCCATTGAGTTGAGAAGTCACTATGTAAATAAAAAGTTGAAGTTCACCGTTCCAGAGGCTTGTCTCCATTCTTTCTCGCCCATGCTCCAAACTTAACAAAAAATATAATGGTGTTAATGAAATCAGGAAAAGAATATATAGAATAGTGATTAAAAATGCGACAAATAATTAAGCAGCAGAGATAACGTGACAGAGGGATATTATTTGATATTTTCTGTACTGCTTAGCATTCTCTTCAGACTCCTGATCTGGGGAATTTAGATAGGAGAAAATCAGAGTTCAAGACTTTCCTTTCTTTTTTTCTTGAAACAAAGCGACACTATACAACTTCTTGTTTTGTTTTATTCCATCTTATTTCATTTAAAAACTAAATAAATAATGGTGCTATTATTAAAAAAAAAAAAAAAAAGAACTCTCAAATTGCTATTTAAAAAGGCGAAACAGTTGTGGGTAAATTCTTGTCCTAATGAAATCTTCACAAAATTATTGCTTAAAAGCCTCACTATTATAAAATGAAATTAATTTTTTCAACCTCCTGGTTACTATGGCAGCACAAAATGAACCCCTGTTTTAAACACCAAGGTATTGCTTTTCAGGTTTGCAATATAGGCAATCATCGTTTTACAAACCAAACAGTTATGTTTATTAC
Source organism: Hydrophis major (assembly GCA_033807585.1). Lineage (NCBI taxonomy): Eukaryota > Metazoa > Chordata > Lepidosauria > Squamata > Elapidae > Hydrophis > Hydrophis major. The sequence continues at coordinate 73,436,713 of CM066333.1, forward strand.
ATTAGAAAGCATTCTGCCAGACTGCAAAAATCCCACGTTATTTCTCTTAGTACCGAACTATGGTGAATAGAGGACAAACTTCTCTTCACCATATTTTTATGATAATGCAAATGTAATGCTGGGGAAAATTGTGCCATTAGGCTCAGGAAAACATGTTATACAGTAAATAATAGCCCATTTCATAACAAGGAACTTGAAGCCAAATGGGTAAAATTGAGCTCCTTGAAATAAGTTGACCTCTTCCTGTAGCTGTGAAGACAGAGAAATGAACTTTAGAAAGTGGCATTGATAATACAAGAAGCCCAAAAGGTATTCATAGAACATAGAATAACAGAGTTGGAAGGGACCTTGGAGGTCTTCTAGTCCAATCCCCTGGCTCAAGCAGGAGACCCTATACCTGGTGGACCGCAGCAAAATTTTGGAGATCCGCAGAGAAATGGCAGAAAAATGGCCCCCTAAAGCAATTAATCTGGGCTGCGGGGAAAAACAAGGCTGCTCTGCCCACATGGCACACCCACCCACTGACCCCCACCCTGTGGCCGAGCGCAAACCTTGAGACTGAGTAGAGAGTCACATGAGCTAGAACTGAAAGGTGAGACCAATGGCAGGGGAGGGAAATCCACCCTGGGGTGGCTTGCTAATGTTGGTGGGAAAGTTGGTCTCATACTCCAAAGCTGCAGTAGTTCTTTGCAGGTAGCAAAGAAGTTTTTGCACTCAAGCCTTGTGGAAATTCGGAATATTTTGGTTGGTGTTTGGAGACTCTTTGTGTTTGAAATATTTCTTACTAACTTTATCTAATGTTCTTGGCAGCCTTGCACAATCTTGGCAAAGCTTGTTCTAATCAGAGACAATTTGTTTGAAACAGCCTTTTCACCGTGAAGGAACAGAATTTGTAAAGAATCATTAAAAGGTTTTGCTGTTACCTCTGTTTTGTATTTGTTTCCTTGGAACAAGGTTTGGGTCAGAACAGATAAGCAAAGTCAATGGAGCATCCAGAGCCACTGAGAAACTGTGTTAGTAAAATGACAACTGTAATAATTCACTTAATGACTTCGTTAGGAAAGAACGTACAATGGGGCAAAACTCACTTAACAAATGTTTCACTTAGCAACATAAATTTTGGGCTCAAATGGGGTCATAAGTCAAGGATTACTTATATGTGTCAACCCATACAATGTCAACCTACACAGCCTCCCCACTATGAAAAAGTAAGACAACAATGTCCACACTGTCAGAAATTCCAAACTTTTCTTGACATCAATGCTCAAATTTGATTAGCAAATATCTAATATTGCTTTGTCCAATATTGCTTTCTCGTTAGTTACTCCTGGGTACGCCTTATGAGATATCTGATTACTGGCACATTTCTACTGGCATCAATCACACCTACTCAACCTTTCAATTACACAGGAAATTATATGGAACAACACTATTTATACTTACATTTTTATTGGCAATATAACTATTTATCTTTTTATAAGCATGCAAAGCCATCTGGAAAGATATGATGGATGTTTTCAGCTAAACACTGTTTTTCTAGTCAAAGAAAAGTCCACGAAAACAACCATTGCCTAAAAATTTCACGCTTTTTTTTTTCCTCCATTGCTGGAATAAACAACGGTGATAGGAGTGTATGCGTTCAGATAAAGGTATTTTATATATATAAAAAGAAAGAAACACTTCGCTTTGAAATTTGAAGTTTGAAAAGCACATGATTCCCTATTATATTTGGCCCCAGATATATCATTCAAAGAAGTAAACATGTTGTTGTGCTTGCAACAGGATCCTAATAAGCAAATTCTGGAGAAAGTCCTCAATAAAAGCAGGACCAGTTACATTTATTCAAATTATTCCTTCTTATTTCATTTCTTTGATACGTATTCCAATCAATGTTTCTGTCTTGCCTCTTCTGCCATCGCCAATTCACTTTAGGTTGCAACTGCAGGGCCCTGGACAAGAGAGTTGCATGAAAGTTCTGACCAAGCATTGTGGAGGCTCGTGTGTTCCTTCCACCTCTGTTATTATGTGAAGCAAAACAGGAGCAGATAGTAGGTGGTAGACAGTTAATATATATCTATCAATTGAAATATCTATATCTATATCTAAACTATATCTAATCTCTCTCTCTCTCTCTCTCTCTCTCTCTCCACTGTATACATGTATATTTATATATGTATGTATGTATACACACATACAAACACATATGGATGGATGAAAGATATAGATACAGATTATCAGAGTTGAAAGGAACCTTGTAGGTCATCTATTCTGGTTCATTTTCCCCAGTAAAGGATACCATGAGAATTATAATATAGAATTCTAACTCATTGAAATTGCATGTGGTACATACCCATGTTATTTTCCTGGCAACACTACAATAGGACTTTGCTTTTGCTTTCTTCTTTGGGAATGCACAAAGCACTTGTTTATCTGGTTCAAAAAAGTTCTGAAACACATTCCAAATAGCTTTAACAAATAGAGAATGCTAGCCTTTGTTGATTCAAGGAACTGAATTGTCAGAATCTTGGGAGAACAGTTTGACCTACCTTTCCTTTTTCTTTTCTCCTTCTCTTCTACCCTAGTGCTCCCTTTCCTGGAAACACATCGCCTGCATTAAAAAAAAAAAAAGCCTTTCTAAAATTAACCAAGTGGGCTCTGAAGTGGAATTTAGCAATCTGAAATAGTTCCCAGTCTTTTCCGTGGGCCTAGGAAGCAATGATAATAGAATTTGCAGTATCTGAACACCAGCTGTGGCCCTATCCAAGAAACTTTCCATGCTCAGCAAAAAACTTTTTTAAAAAAGTTTTCTTTGATGTTTTCTTCTAATTAAACGCAGTGATCAAGGGCAAATAATATTTTTATACTCTTTATCAACTCATTTGCAATGGTAAGTTATGGTTCATGCTAACTTCAAAGCTGACAGGAAGATTGTGCATCGTTAGTTTGTGTTGCCAACATTTGTTACAGTGATAGAACCAATCTGGCAACACTTCTCCATGCCTTCCTTTTCTCCCAAACTGGATAGTTCGGTGTACTCAACCAGAGAAGTACCTCTGAATCACTGGTGGGATTCAAACATTTTTTTACTAGTGGTTCCCAGTGGCATGGCTTGGTGGGTGTGGCAGGGGAAGGTTACTGCAAAATCCCCCATTCCCTCCCCACTCCTGGGGGAAGGTTACTACAAAATCTCCATTCTTTCTCCACCCCACTACTGCTTTCCAGCTCCGTTCTCCTCTGCAGGCCAACTGATCAACTGATCAACCCAGCTGATCAACTGGGACTCAATGGGAAGCAGAGAATAGAGGGGGGCGAGGCCAGTCAGAGGTGGTATTTCCAAGTTCTACAAACTACTCAAAATTTCCACTACCAGTTCTCCAGAACTGGTCAGAACCTGTTGAATACCACCTCTGCTCTGAATGTGAAGCTAATACTTAATAGCAACTTGGCCTCAGTAGGCTTTTGAGTGCAGTTCAAACATTCTAAGCTATACCATTCTATGTGCCTTCTTGTCTTAAGTATTTCAGGACCTCCTGTTTTAGGTACTGAATCAACAACTGAATGAAAAATTGCTGATGACCTTCTACCACTGCACCATAGAGAGTATTTTAACTTACTGCACCTCTGTATGGTTTGCCAATTGCACAGTGGCAGAGGGTTAAGATCATTGCCCAGAGGATCGTGGGTTGCCCTCTCCCCTCTTTGGAAGAGTTTTATAGCTCCCGCTACCTTAAGAAAGTTCAAAATATTCTCAAAGATCCATCTCATCCTGGGCACTCCTTTTTTTTAAATTATTACCAACTGGCAGATGGTACAGGACAATAAAAACAAGGACAAATAAGCTGAAAAAACACTTCTATCCCAGGGCAGTAGCTCTTTTGAATTCTGCTGTATAGTGCAGTATTGGTGTGATGTCGGGGGTTTTCAATTCAATGTTTGGAGTGTGAAGGGTATGTGTTTGTGTTTATTTTCATGGTCATGGTCATGATGTGCACTGAAGATGGTGTTTTATTTTGTTGTATGGGTGCAATGACAATAAAGCAAACTAAAGTAAACTAACTCCTGCAGTAGCAACCTGTCCAGTTTGTTCATCCTGAATAGGGAAGTTGAGCCTACCTTCTACCCGAGATCAGGCAAAAAAAAAGAGCAATGGACACTTTGTTTTTCTGTACGTGTGCCACTATTGCGAGATCACTTGCCTCTAGAGAGCAATACACAACCCATAAAGTGGGCATCGCAGCAGAGGGCAAAACACAGCTTTTAGGCAGTCTTTCATAATGATTATTTGAGTGAGCAGAGATTATTTGAGTTTATGCAGACACTGGGATGGGTGGATTGCATTAGTACTCTTATAATTTTAAAGGATTTTATGTTCACTTTTTAAATAACCTGCTGGGAACCCTTGCCGAGTTGGAGCTATATAAATGCTGTCAATCAACCCAGTCATAAATTGTTTGATGTCTCCAACACCGTGAGAGCGCTGGAGGAAACCATGCTATTATACTGCCAAGAAAGAAAAGGTAGAGTGGCGGACTCTAAGGCTTTAGGCATCACCCTTACAACCAAAATTTCATTCCTACCACTGATTTCCATCATCAAAACCTTGTTTGTGATTTTGATTTTTTGTTGTTTTTGAAGGGTTTTTTTTTTCCCCAAACCCCTTTTTGAAGGGTCTCCTGCTTCTGCAAAGGGTTGGACTAAAAGACTTCCAAGATCTCTTCCAACTCTGTTATTCTGTAATCTGGTTTTGTTCACGGCATTTATCTTTGCCTGGAGATCTGGTATCAATCAAAATAACGTGCTTTGGGTTCATTTTAGTTAGCTGAACCTCCCATTACATTTCCCCTCCCCCCAATCTTTCTCTCAATCCTTGGGTCCTTGGTGTTCTCTGAGCTTGCTGGTTTTCTTGCGGATACTTTATTGCATAACTAGCAGTGGTGGGATTCAATTTTTTTTCACTACTAGTTCTGTGGGTGGGTGTGGCAGGGGAAGGATACTGTAAAAACTCCAGTCAGAGGTGGTATTTGCTGGTTTTCCAAACTACTCAAAATTTCCGCTACCGGTTCTCCAGAACTGATCAGAACCTGCTGAATACCACATAAACAGTAACATAAACAGTGCTAGATGAGAATGGGGTATGGAGGAGGAGGAGGAGGAGGACTGTGGGATCCTTGATGCTTTCTGAGTTGGGTTGTTTTCTTGCAGACATTTCATTACCCAACTATGTAACATCATCAGTGCTACTGATCTTAACTTCTCAGCAATGGGGAAGATGCAATCCTAATCATAGTTGCTGGCAAGGCAAAGGCTTGTCATTTCTTTCAGTTTTGGGACAAGATGATTACTAACAAGCTGTGAATCATAGCAAACAGGTAGCAATTGCAACAGATGGGATGAGATGGATGGGATGGATATCACAACTGGTATCTGCTATAGTCATGAGGGCCAAACTGTTTTTGGCAATGGGGGCATCAAATGGGAAATCCCCAGAAGCATACCAAGCTCTTCTTCACCAAATAAATAATGTTAAAGTATGATCTAGGTCTTAGTGAAGAAGACAGGAAATGGGCTTTCCTTTCAGCAGATTTAGGAAGAAATCTAAGTGTCAGGTTTCCAAGTGATGAAACCTAAATAAAATGGCTGCATATGTCAATTTGGGCTCCACACTAAGGTCCCCGGTCCAAATCTAGTCATGTTCTTATTTACTCATATGTTCAGAACATCTGTTGTGATGGGCATGCACCTAATTTCATTAGAAAAAGAATTATACAATTGAGCAAGTGTGGCTATGCTATTAGATCGACTAGAAACACAGTCAATAATCTTGACTGTCATGCTTATCCCAACTTGGACATTTAGGAAAGAAAGATAATCTACTACATGGTTTGAAAAAAAGGGGTTCTTTGGCTAATGTCAAGTGGTTGGCTAAGGTCAAGCCACTAACGTCAAGCAAAGCTGGATTGGAATATCCCTCATGCAAACCTTGCAATTTCCTCCCTTCCCTGGTCCTCCCCCTTGACCTAATAGTACTATCAGTGCCTAATAGTATTTGCTTTTGATCTTTGGGGAATGGCTTTGAGATATGATGCCTCTTTGGTGTAGTTTTGCATTCTGTTCTCAGGCTCCTCCACAAGTGGCTGGTTAGTTCACTCTGATTTGACATCTCTGGTTCCTATAAGCCCACCCCCTTTTACTGCCTATTCCCATGCCCATGATTTACTTCCCTAATTGCCTTCTCCACTCCCCTTCCTGAATTTCCCGTTAAAAATTCAGTTTATATAAAGTACCATCTAGAGCAAACAAACAGTACAATCACCATGTGCTTTACTCAACTATTTAACTGCAATAGAAAACAGGAAACTCCACTTAGAACAAAAGATAATACAGTATCTATCATAGATCCAAACTTGTAAATACTGTCTGAATACTATCATAATTGTTGCATAGAAATACATTCCAACAATAAATTCCAATATAAGCAACAGTGGCATTAAGCAAACAGAGGTTTGAAAGTCTGCGCTATTTTATCTGAGTTACACCTGAAGAATATTCAAATGCTTTTCCAGCAGAGCAACAATGAGATATAACAATTCTGTGTTGATAATGTTGTAATGCCTCGGGTTTTTAAGAATAGGAGAAGATAATAATATTCTCATCCTTTTCAAGACAACTAACATCAATTCACAAAGTGCTTTCATCCCCATATCTTGCATTTATGTCTCATGTTGGAATTGAAAATACAACCGGGCTTATCAAAAAGAGCAATACTAACAATAATGGCATAAGAGATAAAATCTTCTGCATACTTTATTTATGAAAAAAAAATATCTTAGTAGTGGCACATCCCTGCAATATGTCTATTTAAAAGACAATATTTACTTTTACAGTGAGAAAACGATTGTAAAGTTGCATCAGGAGGTGGAAGAGTCATATATCTGGCAAAGGGAGAGTATGTTTAGAGTGATAAAGGTAAAGGTAAATTCCCTTTTAACTTGTGCCTGACTCTAAGAGCAGTGCTGATCTCTCTTAGCCAAGAGATCCTCAGTGGTGCAGTGATTAGAGTGCAGTACTGCAAGCTACTCCTACTGCAATTTGGTAGTTCAAAACTCACCAGGCTATCAAGGTTCCATCCTTCTGAGGTGGGTAAAATGAGGACCCAAATTGTTGGGGGCAATATGCTGACTCTATTAACTGCTTTGAGAGGGCTGTAAAGCACTATAAAGTGGTATATAAGTCTAAGTGCTATTGCTATTGTCTTGAGGATACTTCCATGATCCTGTGGCCAGAATGGGATAGATCACTTCCAACTCTTATTATGGCCCAATGTCCCCTCCAACTCAATTATGCTGTGTTCTATAACCAATTGCCAAGAGGAGGTAAGTAACGACAACTTGATTTTTAATGTCCTGGAAATAGATTATTGAAAAATGCAAGTGAAGTGAAGCTAACCTTGCTTTATGATTAAGTTTATTCTCTTCATCTCTCTTCAGATGACTACAAAATAGTTTGAAGAGGCCTGCCTCATGAAATCAGACTCAACAAAGGTTATAGCTTTTAATTAAAATAAATAAAGAACCAAGCTCTTGATTACTTGCCACTGTATCCAACCCACCCAAACAAAGCTGAAGAAAGCTGGGTTTCACATTGCTCCTAGGGAAGCATGAATTGCAATCTATTTAAATGTGACAAGGATTCTGTGAATCAATGAAATTTCACTTCTCCATCTGCAGCACAGAGCATGCAACTAATCAAATTGTTCTTTCCAAAAACTGCATTTGCTGCTGAAACGAACATGCTGAACTAGCTAGAGGCATGTTAACAGCAAGCTAGATAGCCTTGTACTATGGATGTTGCCCACAACTTTAAAAAATTATTTCCTTTGCTCCATTAGTCCTAAATTATTTCCTACCTATTTATTGCTAAAGCATTTCTGCTTACATGAGGCCATTCTATTAGCATGCATATATTCTGCTAAAGAAATATGAATACTGAATTAACTTCAAGGAAGGGAGCTTTTCTATTTTACAGAAGGATTGTTGCTTAAATGGCTTGTGATTTATTGATTAGTCTACTCATTTAGACAATCCGATATATGGTGTTAATCTAAACTTGTTGCAGAAAGATGCAAATTATCCAAATACTATTTTTAACACAGACACACACTCACACACATATACATACATGTTTGTGTATACACATACACACAGAGATATATATGCTTAGTTTTTAAAAATATAGAATTAGCTAGGAATAAAAAAATTCCTAACATTTACAGGTAGTCATCAACTTACAACTTGTTTAGTGACCATTTGAAGTTACAATGTCACTGTAAAAAGTGATTTATGACCAGTTTTTACACTTATGACTCTTGTAGCATCCCCATCAAAAATTCAGATGCTTGGCAACTGTCCCATACTTATGACAGTTTCAGTGTCCCGGGGGTCATGTCATCCTCTTTTGGGAGCTTCTGACAAACAAAATCAATGAGCCAGATTCACCTAACAACCGTATTACTTAACAATTGCAACAGTTGTGGGATTCAAAATGTTTTACCACCATTTTGGTGGCTGTGGCTTGGAGGGTGTGCTTTGCGTATGTGCATACACTTTGCAAATGCAGGCGTGCCAAATGTGCACTTTGCGTAGGAGCAGAGGCATTCCAACTCACCTCCTGCAAACCTGCACTCTCCTGGTTGATTCAGCAGCTGCCGTGCGGCATTCTGCTGTGCTGCACAAAACAGCTGTGCTTCAAAAACAGAAGATAAAGGTGAGTATGGGAGCCCGGGCGGGTGGGCGGGCGGATCCAACAGCAGAGTGTCATGGTTAGCCGGCAGCAGGTGTGGACAGTGCAGGAGAGAGAGGACTCAGATGATGGGCCGGGACTATTAGGGAGTGGACTGCTGCCTTCAGAGATGGTGGGGGCTGGCAGCAGTGATGAGGAGGTTCCCGAGGAGCCTGTGCCAAGTGTGCGTGCATGCAGGATTGATCATAGGAGAGAGCAGTTACAGCAGCACAGGCGACTCAGGAGTAAGTCTGCAAGATAATGATCCCTCCCTCAAGAGGATAAAAGCCAGGTTTGTAGATGGCAAAGACACTCTGAGACTCAGCCTCATGGACATTATAGTTGGTGTTTGAAAACTCTGGTAAACTATTTCTTATCTGAAGGTTTTTGGCAGACTTGAAAAGAAACTTTGGCAAGACTCTTTCTTGTCGGAGCTAATTAGTTGGACGCAGCCTTTTATATGTAAAGGAACAGAATTTGTGATTAAACCTTAAAAGGTAGGGGTTGCTACCTTTGTCTGTAGGTAACACACTTTCCTTGGAGACAATGAACGCATATTTGCTTTAATAATTTATCTTTGTAGTACAAGTAAAGCCATGGCGGACAGATTTATTAATGGACCCCACTGAGATTTTAAATGCAGCTTTGGGGGGAAAATAGCCTCATGTATCCTCACCTCCTACAACACTATGTAACTCTTCTTAGAAAAGCAAACCTGAGGCATTTAATGGATCAATTTCATAGAGAGATCTTTCCATTCTTACTTGAAAGTCAGCTGTCTTGAATTACACGGGATTTGCTAGCTGGTAGGTGCATTCGTAGGGATTTCGGCCTTAATAAATTAGACTTTGGTTTCTAGACAGGAAACATGCTCCATAATGCTTGATACCAAGTTAATGACCAAGACATCAGAAATGATCTGTCATATGCTGTATTTGAGGTAGACGCAAGGCAAGTTCTTCTCCTATGTGTTTTTTAGGCTTGCAATAAAGAGCCGAACATGTGTTCTGTTCCCACGCTTCAGACTTTTTGGATGTTGGTGAAAGTACAACCATTTCTCTACAATTTTAAATATAAAATGTAAAATAACATATTTTCCTTTTTCTGTCCTGGTCACTTTTTACTGAGGCACGATTGAGAGCATTTTAACAAACTGCATCCTTGTTTGGGATGCCTCAGATGGAAAGTCCATACAGAGAGTGGTAAGGACAATGGAGAACATTCTAGGAAACTTGCTTTCCATTATTCGGGCTACTGCTTATAAGGGCTGTATGCTTAGAGCTCGAAGCATCCCCATACACCCACTCCACAGTCTGTTTCTGTTGCTCCCCTCTGTGAGGAGGTTCCGACATATTTCTAGCAGGACTATTAGATTCTATAACAGTTTTGTTCCTTATGCCATCCATCTGGTAAACTCACAAGATTCATTTTTCTCACCACAATACATCTGAACTAGTTTTGTCTCTCTGTTTCATATAATTATATATTGGTATATGTATAATTTTGTATGTATGTATGTATTTTGTTATGTTTATATAGTGTACATTGGAGGTGGTGATTCTTTGAGAGCTGTATGCAATCAAATTTCATTTTAATATATGCCGATTAGTGTACATTCAAAGTGATAATAAAGTTATTTACTCCACTCTACTCTACTCTACTCTACTCTACTCTACTCTACTCTACTCTACTCTACTCTACTCTACTCTACTCCACTCCACTCCACTCCACTCCACTCCACTCCACTCCACTCCACTCCACTCCACTCCACTCTATATAACATTAGTTTTGAGGTTTGATTCTGTTTATCTGGCTCTGTTTTATACATTTTTTGGTTGTTGATATCAGCAGCCTTGAGTGCTAGAATAAATCAAAGATTAAATAAGTCATATATACATAAAAATGAACAATTATTGACCCTATTTGCTTTTCTTTTAGCATTACACTAAGAGCATCTCCTAATAGTGCCTTGTAAGGCAGGATGTAGTCTTGGATTGATTACTAAATCAATTCATATTGATTAAATGGTTTATATGAGACCTGTTTGGAAGCCGAGAAGAGTAATAATACCAGCGCATGGAAATGCTTGGTCCTACAAACCATTGTTCTCGAAAAGCATCAACTTCGTTTGACAATGACTTCATTCCTTACTAACCAAGGAACCTCTAAGAAGGTTCCTACTCAGGTGTCATGCAAAAAGTATGTGTGTTTTAGCATTATTCCAATTACACTACAGCCTTGCTCCCCCCCCTCCCCCAGTATTCTCACAACATGGATGACTCATCTTTTGTTCTGGTTCATATTTACTCTGCCTCAGCCTGTTCAACCTTGCTTTGCTGTTTGCACTCCATCACAAATAATTCTTTTTTTTTTAATTCCAGCAAAATGGTGCTTCCTATTGTCAGCCTTTTAACTGTGCATTGGACTATGTTCTTTTCAACAATGTTTTTTTTTCCCCACCTCTTTCCAGAAGTGATACAACATCTGGTTCTCATTCTGATTTTTGCAGCAATCATTCTCAGGCATTTTTTCCCCTCATCTGCAGCATTTTTCAACTCATCATTTATGCAAAAATTGTTTGTTTTTCCAGTCTTGGTTTAATGTTCTATCAAGGTACATCAAGTCATTCCATGTGCTTCCCCCCCCCCCCCAACCACTGATGCACAATTTTCAAGCATTTGCTGTATTTTTCTTTTTCAGAAACAGCTTGATATATTTATGTTTGGATCCGAACTACCCAAGGAGCTGCTGATTCATTTCTACGGCAGAATTATTGAGTCTGTCATTTGCACCTCTATAACTGTCTGGGTTGGTTCTGCAACCCAACAAGACAGACACATATCATCTTCCATCCATATCTATCTTTGAATAAAAAATGTGGCCTGAAATACATTGGAGATTGTTTAGATAATCCCTAAGGTTCCCCCCTCCCACATTCCATAATTCATGTCCATGTGCATTGCAGATGGCATCTGTGAACTTTGGGGCCCAACTTGGAAACACCACAAGTCTTCTAGGGATTCAAATGCATTCCTACTGAGATACTTCATTGTGCCATTGTTGTTGTTGTTGTTGTTGCTTTTTGGGGGGGGTGTTCCTGGTGAAAATGTGTTCATAAGGGCCTGCAATTTTACACCTTCAATTTGTTGTCCTTATAACACGGCTTTCGTCTCTTACAATTTGTGTGGCTTTTCATTTTACTTAGCCACACATGCCCTGGTCAATCTGAAATTGTGGTTAGAATGAAAAGCAACTGACAAATAAAAGCTAAAGCACCAGATATAAAAGCTTGTTTGCAGACAATGTAACTATTACTGCATTGCCATTTTTCCAGTTTTTAGCAAATACAATCCTAGTCGCTGTTAATACATTTACAATCAGGTATTTCAATTCTTTACTATATATTTCAGGTAAAATTCCCAATAAAAATATCTCTGGTTTCAAATCTATATGCTTTTTTGTCATTTTTTCCAATCACATGTGGATTTTAGTCCAATATTTTTTAGCATCTGCACAAGTCCACCACATATGGTAATATGAGCCAGGTGTCTGATGACATTTCCAACATTTTCCAGATTGGTTCTTGAACATTCTTGCTATTCTTGTCGGGGGAAAATGCCACCTGTAAAATATCTTATACAAATTTTCTTTATATGCTGTTGACATTGTCATTTTATAATTTTGAGACCACAATTTTTGCCTTTTCTCTAGATCAATCCCATATCCAAAATTCTTCCCCCAAGCAATCATTGTTACTTTAACTTGTTCTTCTAGTTTAATTTCTAATAAATATCCATACAATTTTAAATCACTTTTTCATCAGTAACTGTCAAAATCTTATCTAAATCAGTCAGTTTATCATGGAAACCTTCTGTTTTAGAGTCTTTATCATATCTTGAATGTATTTGCGCATATGAAAACCAATTCATCTTTATACTTGTTCCTCTAATTTTTGTATAGATTTAAGTTCACCCTTTTCATTCAATATTTCACTATATTTAACTGTTTGTTCCTTTTTGTATATTATAGGATAAGAAAATGCTTCAATAGTTGATAGCCAGACTGGAATTTTCAAATAACATTGTCTTTTAATCTTCTCCCAGTTTAACCAGAGAGACTCCCGTATATAATGTCTCCTAAAATACCTCTGTGTTTTAGTTCTTTTATACTATAGAAAAGCATGCCACCCCAACAACAGCTCATGTCCTTCTAGTGTCAACAATCTAGTATTTCTTAATGTTATCCATTCCTTAACCCACATCAGATTTGTAGCTTGGTAATACAACTCCCAATTAGGCAAACCAAATCCTCCTTTTATTCTGGCATCTTGCAAAATTTTTAACTTTATTCTTGCTTTTTTACCTTGCCATATATATTTCAACACAGTTTTATTTAAATCTTCAAAGTAAACTTTTCCAAGTCTAATTGGAATTGTTTGGAACAAATATAAAATTCTTCCTAATATGTTCATCTTGATTGTTCCCTATTAATGACAGTTGTAAATTTTCCCATTTCACCAAATCTAACCCTATCTGCTGTTTAAATTTGATATAATTTTAGTGTCCTGCAACTTGCTGTCAAATGTATCCCCAAGTACTTGATCTTATTCGTGACCTGAATTTTCAATAGATCTGCCAGTTCTTCCTTTTGTCTTGATAGCATATTCTTTGTCAAGTTCTTTGTCTTATCTTTATTTATTTTCAAACCAGTCACCTTTCCATATGCCTCTATCTTTTCTATCAATTTTGATGCTGTTTCTAGTGGGTTTTCTAAAATGAAAACCAGATCATCTGCGAATGCTTGCAACTCAAATTCTTCCTTTTTTTTAATTTTCATCCCTTTTATATCCTTTTCATTAATATTTCTTTTTAGCACTTCCAAGGTTAACACAAACAACAGAGGTGATAGTGGGCACCTTATCTTGTTCCTTTTCTTATATCAAGAGTCTTTCAGTTCTCCCTCTATTATTACCTTTGCCATTTGCTTATGATATATAGCTTCTATTGCTTGAATACATTTTTTAGCAAAGCACATCTGTTCTAGCTGTAATAACATGAATTGCCAATTCACATTATCAAATACCTTCTGTGCATCTAGAAATATCAAAGCCATTTGTTTTTCAGGGCGTGCCTCGTAGTATTCCAAAGTATCCAAGATTACTCTCATATTATCTTTAATTTGTCTCTGGTAGAAATCCATTTTGATCAGGATGGATAAAATTGTTTAAGTATTTTTTTAAGTCTTTCTGCCAATATTGAAGCAAAAATTTTATAATCTGTGTTTAGTAAGGAAATAGGTCTATAGTTCTGCATTTGTAATGGATTGGCCTCTTCTTTTGGGACAAGTGTAATATAAGCTTCTGACCATGATTTAGGTATCTTCTTCTTTAACATAACTTCATTCATAACTTCTAGCAATGGAAGGTTCAACTATTCTTGTAGTTTTTATAAAATTCTGCCGGAAGTCCATCTAGGCCTGGTGCCTTTCCATTATTTTGCTTCTTGAGTGCTTCAGTTAACTCCATCATTGTTACATTGCTTTCTAACATTGTTTCAATCTCTTTAATTATCTGGGGTAAACTAGCATTCTGTAAATACTGTTTAACTCTTTCCTTATCAATATTCTCTTGTGTGCATAGTTTCCTATAATAGTCTCGTATGATTACCGCATTGTGAATGGGTGTGTTTTGATCCTGCTCAACTTGTAAGAACTGTTTTCTATTTGTGGTCATGTAGATAATTACCTGTACTGTGTTTATTGCAGAGTGATTAATCACAATTGTATGATGAGATTATTTAACTCTCCATCAGTAGCTCTTGGATAGGAACTAGAATTGCAAATCTGAGAGACAAATTGCCAGGAAAACATTGGCTCCCTGGAAAATGATAACCCCATACATCATAATCCTAACATTAGCAAATCTTATTGTTCTGATGGCCTGTTAAATCCAGTAACTCATACCTATAGAAGGTACCATTTTCTGGAAATAGGGTATATCTGTGTTTGGTTTTATATTATTACAAATTGGCAAACTGTGATTACATCATGCAGATTACATAATTAAGCATTTATAGCAATATTATGAAGCCAAAAAGCAAATTAAATCTCTATTCTTAAAAAAACAAAACTGGTTTATGGCAAGATAGCTGAATCTTTTGAATCTTGGAATGTAGACACATCTCCACAACCCATATCTCAAACACACCAGCAACAGCCAAGCCTCCTACAACTGGCCCCAATCCATTGGGCTCACAACCTCTGGTGATCACAGAAAAAGAAGTGCAACATCTATTACACAGACAGAAGCTAAGAAAAGTACCAGGGCCAGACAAAATAACTCCTTCTTGCTTAAAAGTCTGTGCTGACCCAATTGACCCCCATCTTCACCCAAATCTTCAATAGATCACTAGAGAGTTGCTATGTTCCTTCCTGCTTCAAACATTCTACCATCATCCCAATGCCAAAGAAGCCCTCCATCAAGGAACTGAATGACTACAGACCAGTTGCTCTCACAGCTGTAGTTATGAAAATCATGGATCCGCTGCAGTTTGCATACCGAGCAAATAGATTGACAGATGATGTTGTTAACATGGCTCTGCATTACATCCTACAACACGTACCTTGAATGTCCAAATACCTACGCAAGGGTCTTTTTTGTAGACTTCAGTTCAGCATTCAATACCATCATTCCAGACACTCTTCTAAGTAAATTAAATCAACTAGTGGTACCTGAACACACTTGTAAGAAAGTTCAAAACATTCTCAAAAATCCATCTCATCCTGAGCACCCCCCCTCCTTTTTTTTTTAACTCTTACCATCTGGCAGACGGTACAGAATAATAATAAAAACAAGGACAAATAGGCTGAAAAACAGCTTCTATCCCAGAGCAGTAACTATTGAATTCTACTGTATAGTACACTGAAGATGGTATTTAATTTCATTGTACAGTGTGCAATGACAATAAGCTAAACTAAACTAAACTAACAGAATCTTAAAAGCTTGAGGAGGTAGTAATATTTTTCTCTATATTATCAATCAGAATTTATAAGAGCACACAGAGGGGAAAAAGTAGATAGAGAGAATAAATTTTACAGCAATGCATCTTTCTAATAGAGCTGAGCCAGTAATGAGAAGATGTACAATGCTGAGGCAAAGCATTGTTTCTGCTGTGGAGAACACATTTAAACAAATACCGATCTGACTTTAACTCTTCCCCTTTTTCTCTATTCTCAGGAGACAGATTGTACATTTTTATGATCGATAGATCCAGATAAATTATTCATTATGAAATGCATTGAATGGATTCACTTCAGGGTTGTGCGTGTGTGTGTGTGTGTATATATACACACACACATACACATACATACATTCCATTTTAAAGAATGCTTGTAAAAAGGTGTTGCTGAAAAGGCAATGTTCCATTCAATACATCCCCAAAATGCAATACACACACTTCACCTGTGCATGACCCCTGCATGCAAACATGCACCCATCCCATCTCAATGTGCATGTGCAGCTGGCTGGCGGGAGTCATGTGCGCATGCGTGGCAGAGATGAGCTGGGGCAATGGCTCATGTGCCATCTCTGAGACACATGTCATAGGTTCACCATCACGGAGATACGGCCTTGGAAAAATAAATGTCTCAAATGTCATTTTGATTAAAGCAGTTCCTTTTGTTACTATTGTCCTGTGGAATAAATCTCTCAGTAAATTAAAAGCAAGAACTGTCTTGAGGTTCAGTTGCTCTTGGATCTCAGGACTTAGCTCAACTCCTGGATTTATTGGCACAACTATACAGTTTTGGCAGTGATTCTGAAGAGGCTTGTCATTACTCCTGTCGGCCATTTTGTTCCTCAAATGTCCCATCAAATTTATTTATTTTTTAAAAATATATTGCCACCTACCTGCACATGGTGACTCAAGGCAACTGAGATAAAAACACCACATAAAATAAATAAAAAGAATAAAAAGAAAAATAATAAAATAATAACTTCTCACTCGGTGACAACAGACATTCATACCAGTCATTTAATGGGCTCCATCCCGCTTTGGGTTCCCCAGGCCCACTCGCAGAACCACATCCTTAAGGACTTTTGAAAGAAGAGTGGGGCCCAGTCTAATTTCCAGAGGGGTGGGAAGGATGTTCCAGAGAGAGGGAGCCACCACGGAGAAGGCCCTTCTTCTGGGTCTCACCAGGTGTATTTCCCTCAGGGATGGGACCCACAACATCAGTGCTGCCAACTCTCACGCAATCAGAGTGAGACTCACGCAATTCAACCAATTTTGACTGTCTCACTCTGATAAACGAAATCTCACGCTAAACCCCCAAAATGGAATGTACAAAAATAAATATATCTCTACATTCTCTGATATTCCGAATATCGATATGCCCAAGCCCAAAGTTTCAAGAAGTGAAGCCTCCGATCCTGGGTGGCTTCAGAGGGCGAACAGAGCATGCGTGAGAGGACGTTGCCCGCATTGATTTCTGTACCGGGGTGAGGAGAGAATTCCACGCTGCAGGAAGCGGTTGTTCGTTTCCGCTCTAGGATGTCACAACTCTCTGGGCTTATCCCTTGCGCTGCACTCTGCTCTGGCAGGCGGAGATGAGAGAGACGAACTCTCTATCCCCCATGAACTACGACTACAGGGCATCCCTGGGCCTTTCTCGAGAGCTGAGCTCCTCCGTGTCCCATCATCCCCTCTCCGCACCCGTCTGGTCTCAAGGCCGCTGGGATTGGGGTGCAAAGGCGCATCCCTCTCCGGCCTCCCTCTCGCAAGGGGAGCTGCCGTGGCTGGCCGGGACCACCAGGGGGCGCCCTCCGCAGGCGGCCTGCGAGCCTGAAGAAAGGGACTGAGCATGCGCGTCTGCCTCTTGCGCGCCTCGGCTTCTCTCGCTCCCCAGCCTGATGGGAAGTCCCTGGAGAGGGAGGGGGAAGAGGGGGGGAGGGCTCCTTCCCGGGTACATTGTATCCCTCCCCCCGCCCTTTGCACCTAGATATGCGCCCCCCCCCAGCCTCCCCTGGGTCCAAGAGGCTGCAAGAGGGTCTGGCAGGGAGGAGCCTCTCCAGGAAGGGGGTCCCGCCAGAGGGCAGGCTGGAGCGGGGCGGGGGGGCTCGCAAGGAGGGGGGGTTCCTGTCCCCTCCGAGCCCCAATCGCAGCCGGTGCAGGAGTTTCTCTCTTTTTAGGCTTCTTTCCCCACTTGATGCCAGGAACGTTTGGATGCTCTTTGGGAGCCCCCGGGAAGAAATCTCGCCTTGAGGGGTCTCCCCACAAATGCCAAGCAAAGGGGGGGGAGTGGCCATGGTCCTCTCCTCTCCTCCCCCAGACAATCCAGGACTTCCCTGCAGGGGAGCAGCTGATGGCAGCATTGCTGGGGGTCCCATGCACAGACTGGGAGGGGGGCGTTTGGGGAGTGAAGGACACCAGCCTCCCCCCCCCCATTCTGTGTGTGTGTGTGTGTGTGTGTCCATCTGCCTGCCTGGCCCTTTCCGACCCTTCAGCTGGACTGTGAGGCTGGTGGGTCCAAGACTCAGCCTGGATCCCCCTCCCCTCCACAGGTGGGAGGCCCAGAGGGTGGGAGAGGGCTGGGAAGGGCCGTTTCTGCCCAGCTCCAAGGCCGGGAACCCTGGCAAGGCCCCCTCCACCCCCAGGGCCATGTGAGGGAGGCTTCTGTGGCCCTGAAGAGGCAGCCTGGAGGGGCCGGATCCCAGGCACTTGGGACGCCCCTCTCAGCCAGGGACCCTGGAGGAGGAGGAGAGCCGGAGCAGCCCAAAGGGACAGAGCAGATGGACAGAGGCCCAAGAATGTGGACCCTTTCCGGCCAAGATGGTCAGTGAACTGCATTATTAATATCTTACAAATCCGGTTCAAGTACATTGGTGCTGCTTGCATGTATGTATGTATGTATATGTCCAAATCATGACTAAAGTATGCATCAGATTGCACCATTTAAAATGTAAAATTGTCAAAGCTCCCTACCGTGGAAGGGGGGACACCCCCCTTCCACACCATCCCCCCCTCAGTCGCTTCGCTCCCTCGGGCTTGGTCGCTCCACTCCCTCGCAGTGTCTCACTCCGAACTATCACTCAAGGTTGGCAGCCCTGCAACATTCCTTGCCTACCCACTCTAGTGGGTCAGATAGATGTGATCAGCAAGAGAATGTCCCTCAGATAATCTGGTCCCAAGCCATGAAGGGCTTTAAAGGTGACAACCAGCACCTTGAATTGCACCTGGAAGCAAATTGGCAAGCAATACAGTTCCTGCAGGAGGAGGTTATACATGTGCACACTGAGGTCTGCACAGAACTAAATTAATACTCAGGCCTGATTCTACATTGTTTTGTTTGGGGATTGTCATGTATGTGTGCATGTTGAGTCTGGTCTCTGGGTGTTATGTAAATTTCATTGTATGTATGCTGTGTATATACATACGATGACAATAAAGAATTCAATTGCTACATAGTTTCTGAGCCCAATGAAGATCAGGCATGTGTACCTGCTTCACCAGGTGAGGAGAAAGATATGTCTTAAGGATGCCTTTGAGATAAGGGCACCTGACTTAGCATATATTTCTCTCCCTCCCTCTCCCTCCCTCCCTCTCTTTCAAAGGAAATAGATGAGTCCATCTTATTTAAGAAATAGATGAGTCCATCTTATTTAAGAAACCACAGAAACCAAAAATGGAATTCCATTGATTTCCATGGAATTTTTTGCTAAAAACTTTGCTGAGCTTCATGGCCTTAGATATTTGTTTTAGCACTATTTAAAATAAATACACTTATGTGATTATGCTTATTCAACCCTGAGGAAGCTACCCAGAGCCATGTTGTAGATAAGTATCTTGTTTCAGCTTTCAGATTGTAAGCTTTTATTGATGTTCCTGGTTTAGTGTTAAGCTTATTGACCTGGGTTTTTAATATTTGCAGTATTCTGTCAGAATCGATCTGGTGACCTTAAGGTAAAGCAAAGAAAAAATGTTTCAGGCAACAACAACAAAATTACTTTCAGTTGATGCCAAAGATTCTTTACACATATTTTCTTTCTTCTAACCCTATATATGAAACTAAGAGTACTAACAGAATTAGATTACAACAGAGTAGAGTAGAGTGGAATGTTGTAAAGTAGAGTAGAATAGAATGTTCTTGTGTACTTGTTGAAGGATTTTCTACTCCAACTCACCAAATAATTCAGTTGAACAACTTTGTCCTCTTATCTCCTGTTTACAACAAAGTCCACATTCTGGACAGAAAGAACCACTGGATGAAAAAGGGATCAGAAAGGCCATCTACATTAATATTGAACATCCATATCACAGCACCACCTATCTCCTGTTTAAAACAGCTATGCCAAAAAGGTCCCACATCATTTACACTATTCAGGTGACTCTGAAGGCACAGACAAAGCCTGCCCAAGTCACCTCAATGACTCTGAGAAAGAGTGCTAATGACTAGATGACTGCAAGGAATATAAATCCTTCCATTCTGCACCATTCATTCAGAACTGAGGAAACTCTTGGTAAGAAGCCAACATTTTCAAGGAAAAACAAAGAAAGTCCACTTGCCTTGAGAAAGCACCTCTGGGTTTGTAGTGCTGAAGGAAGACAACACTTTCTTCACAAAGCATCACAATAGATTAAACTTATATACACTGCTCAAAACAATAAAGGGAACACTTAAACAACACAATGTAACTCCCGGTCAATCACACTTCTGTGAAATCAAACTGTCCACTTAGGTAGCAACATTGATTGACAATCAATTTCACATGCTGTGCAAAGGGAATAGATAACAGGTGGAAAGCAGAGGCAGTTAACAAGACATCCCCAATAAAGGAATGGTTCTACAGACTACTTCTCAGTTCCTATGCTTTCTGGCTGATGGTTTGATTACTTTTGAATGCTGGCAGTGCTATCGCTCTAGTGGTAGCATGAGATGGAGTCTACATAAAGGCACGTGGAGGCCACACATACTACTGAGCCTTATTTTAATTTGTTTTAAGCACATTACATCAAAATTGGATCAGCCTGTACTGTTTATTTCCACTTTAATTTTGAGTGTAACTCCAAATCCAGACCTCCATGGGTTGCTAAATTTGATTTCCATTGATAATTTTGGTGTGATTTTGTTGTCAGCACATTCAACTATGTAATGAACAAAGTATTTAATAAGAATATTTCATTCATTCAGATCTAGGATGTCTTATTTTTGTGTTCCCTTTATTTTTTTGAGCAGTGTATACATTCAAATAAGTGATTGCTATATTTTATTTCTTCCTTCTGGCACACCTTCTGGTGATCACCCTAGCTTTCATTTCATTAATTTTCCTCTCCCCCCGCCCCCAAAAATGGAAGATCATTGACTCTGCTTGCATGTCCTTCTTCTAGCACAGGGCCATCAAACTCGATTTCATTGAGGGCTAGATCAGGATTGTGTTTGACCTTGGTGGGCATGACCAGCTCAATGTCACTTGTGTCGAGGTCACCTGTGGTGGCCAAGTACTAAGGCAGGATTTCCCTCAGACCCTGCCTCCCTCTCATTATAATCTCCTTCCTTTCTTTTCTTTTTCCTTCCCTCTTCATTCTCCATTCTCCTTCCTTCCCCTCTTTCCTTCTTTTTCCTTCCTTGCTCTCTTCCCACCATGCCTTCTTTTTCTTTCTCTTTCTTCTTTCCCTTTTTCCTTTCCTTTCCCTCCTTGCATGCTCAAATGCAAAAGGGGAAACATTTCTCTTTTTGTTTTGTTTTTAGTTTGCTTTGCTAACTCTCTGCCAGCAAAAATGGAGCTTGGGGAGATTGTGTGCATGGCCCTCCTGAGCTCTGTTTTTGCCAGCAGAGGCACTGTGGGCTGCTCTGTAGACCAGATCTTAGCTTAGATCTTCATAAAACATAAAACAAGAATGGTTGCAGGAACTGGGTATGTGTAGTCCAATGAAAAGAAGGACTAGGGGAGATACGATAGCAGTGTTCCAATATCTCAAGGGCTGTCACAGAGAAGAGGGAGTCAAGCTATTCTCCA
Source organism: Hydrophis major (assembly GCA_033807585.1). NCBI lineage: Eukaryota > Metazoa > Chordata > Lepidosauria > Squamata > Elapidae > Hydrophis > Hydrophis major. Next base: position 73,458,503 of record CM066333.1, read on the forward strand.
AAAGCACCAGAAGGCAGGACAAGAAGCAATGGGTGGAAACTCATCAAGGAGAGAAGCAACTTAGAACTAAGGAGTAATTTCCTGACAGAACAATTAATCAGTGGAACAACTTGCAGGGGTGAGATTCAAATTTCTTAACAACTGGTTCTGTGGGTGTGGCCTAATTTGTGGCTGTGGCTTGATGGTCATGTGACTGGGTGGGTGTGGCTAGGTAGTTATATGACTGGCTGGGCATGGATTGTTGGTCATGTGACTGGGTAGGCGTGGCTTGGTGGCCATGTGACTGGCAAACCAAATATAAGTGGTCCTCGCTTAATGGCCAGTTGCTTAGCAAGTGTTCTAATTTATGACTAACCTCTCTGGAGCTACTTGACCTGTTTTTGGTGTTTAGACAGCCATGTGCACGCGTGGGCACACACACACTTATGATCAGTTACAACATCCCACACAGTCTTGTGACTGAGGTTTTCTATGTTTTTACCAGTTTCCAACATTTCCTTCTGGTTTCCAGTTAAAAATGCCCATTGGGGAAAATGGACTTGTTTAAAAACCACAGTGTTTGCTTAATGACCACAAGGTTCACTTAATGACCATGGTGATTGCCTAACCTGGGGTCTACAACCTTAAATACTCAAAGAGCCATTTTTCTATTTTCTTTTAAACAGGTATCTCTATCTCTTTCCCTCTTTCTCATCTCTCTGTCCCTTGTCTCTCTCTCTTTCCCTCCCTCCCTGTCTCTCTCTTTCTCTCTGTGTGTCTCTTGTCTCTCTTCCCCCCCCCCCATCTTTCTCTCTGTGTGTCTTGTCTCTGCCTTCCCTCTTTTTCTGTATCTTGACTCTCTTTCCCTCCCTCCATCTCTCTCTCTGTCCATCCCTGGTGGGTGGGGAATATAAGTCACTTTTTTTTCAGTGCTATTGTAACTTTAAATGGAAGCTAAACAAATAGTTGTAATTCAAAGACTATCTGTATCTACAGCTTTAACCTTCCAATTAGCATCTAACTAAATTTCAGCTGCATCTCTGCACCAGGCACATAGGATAATTTCCTTATTCCCAAAATGCAGGAAAATAACCCAGGCTCACAAGAAGTTGTACTTTTTCAGGAGTAGCAACTTTAAGACATGTGGACTTTTTTCTGTCCTTCATTAACATATTCGAGATCCCCGCACTTTGATTGGCCAAAGCGCGGGGCTCTCCGATTGGTCAGGCGAGCCGCGCCGATTGGCTCTCTAAGAATCTCCCGTGATTGGTCCGTTCAGATCGCGGGAGATTCAAAGCGGTGCCATTGGCCGCGGCCGCCGCGGCGAAAGGAATAAAAGCCGCGGGCTTTTTTACTTTCGCCAGTTCGGTTCCAGCATACCAATAAAAGAGCTTGCATTGAAGTCACCGACTCCTGGCATCATTTCGCGGACACGACACTGGCGACGAAGGTGGGATCCAGACCCTGAACCGAACCACGTGTCTGACGGAAGCCAGACGAACCTCCGAGATGGCGAAAATCGCACCGCCCGCCCCCTTCAACCCCGCCACCGAGGACTGGGAATCGTTCTCCGACCGATTCCGCATGTACCTCGAGTGCACCGGCATGAAGGACGCCTCCGGCCCAATGAAACGCGCCGTCTTCTTGACCCACTGCGGAACCGAGGTCTTCCAGATGGCCAAAGCGCTGGCCAAACCCGCCAATGCCACCGCGATGGACTGGGACGTCCTCGAACCCATACTGCGGCGGCACTATGCTCCAGAGGTACCCATCCTGATCTGGCGAAACGAGTTTTACCGGCGGGACCAGAGGTCGGGTGAGAGCTTCAGCGACTTCGTCGCTGAGCTGCAGCGTTTAGGGGGGCTGTGCAAATTCGATAACCTAAACAACGCTCTGAGAGACCGAATCATGCTCGGTTTGTGGGACCCCGCCCTCCAGAGCCGGCTGATGGCTAAGGGCGACATCAGCCTAGCAGACACCCTCACAGCAGCCGCAGCCGCCGAAACAACCCGAATTTCCGCCGACAGCATGTGCAGACTGAACACGGGGGACCGCAGCGGAAACAACAACCCGGCGAGGTCGACCGAGTCCAAAACCGAGACGACCACCCACCAGGGCGACTTCCATTCGGCATCCGGCACGTCCGATGACGAGGAGGACATCCAGCGACTCCAGACAGGGTGCGACCCACGGAACCGGCGAGGTCGTAAGTCGAGGACCAACTGTGCCGGCTGCGGCGGCGACCACCCCAGGTCAGAATGCCGGTTTTTCGAATCAATCTGCCGGCATTGCGATAAAAAGGGACACATCACCCGTGTCTGCCGCCTGAAGAAAAACCGCAGTCCGGCACGATGGGACCAGAGCGACCGGAGGAGGGAAAGCACACCACCCCGGACCAGAGATCGCCCCTCGGACAGCCGATGGGACCGGAACGGACGATCCTCGTGAGGCAGCAACAACCGGCGGAGAGAGGAGACCCACCAGACGGTCACCATCGGCCACGCCATCACCAACGACGCCCGGAAGGTCCACGTCAAGGTATGCATCGAGGGCCAGCCATGCAAAATGGAGGTGGACTCCGGGTCCTACCTCTCCATGATTGCATGGCACGAGATAAAGCGGTTGGTGCCGACCCTCCAAAGGAGGAACGTAGACAGCCAGAGACTCATTGTAAAGGACTACCAGGGAAACCGCATCCCGGTAGTCGGCACCAAAAGCTTTAACATCACTTATAAGGGGCGCACCGAACGACTCCCCCTAACGATCGTCGACCGCGACCGCCCAAGCCTACTGGGACTACAATGGTTCGCCCCGCTCGACATCGCCCTCATGGGAGTCGACCACGTCACCGACTATGGCTGGGAGCAGCAACTAGCCCGGGAGTTCCAAGAGGTCTTCGACGGAAACCTAGGCAAGTACCGAGGGCCCCTTATATCGTTCGACCTAGACCCTAACGTCCCCCCCAAACGCCTGAAACCAAGGCGGGTGCCATTCGCACTGAAACCCAAAATAGATGAGCAAATTGACAAGCTCGTCAAACAAGGGGTTCTGCAGCCCATAGACCCCGCCCGGTGGGAGACCCCCATAGTCACCCCGATCAAGCCCGATGGGTCGGTGAGGATCTGTGGGGATTATAAGGCCACCCTAAATGGCGCGCTGCAACAAAGCGCCTACCCCGTCCCAGTAGTACAACACCTACTGCACTCACTGGGAGGGGGCAAGGTTTTCGCCAAGCTCGACCTCGCCCAGGCATACCAACAGTTGCCGGTCGATGAGCAAACGGCAGAAGCGCAGACCATTGTCACCCACCGGGGAGCATTCAAATGCAACCGACTCCAATTCGGAGTCAGCGTGGCACCGGGCATATTCCAAAGCCTAATGGAGAGGCTATTGCAAGGTATCAAGGGGGTGGTACCTTATTTCAACGACGTCCTAGTGTCGGCAGCCAACCAAGCCGAACTAGAAGGTCAACTAAGGGAGGTCCTAACTAAATTTAAAGAGACGGGACTAAAAGTAAAGAGGGAAAAATGCCAGCTTTGCACAGAACGAGTGGAATTCCTGGGCTACCTCCTAGACCGGCACGGCATTCACCCCACAAGCAAAAAAAATCAAGGCCATCAAAGAAGCCCCCACCCCCAAATCAAAGACTGAGCTACAAGCATTCTTGGGGTTACTGAACTTTTACAATGTTTTCCTACCCCAAAAGGCGACGGCGGCGGAGCCCTTGCATAGGCTCCTGGACAAGGCGGCGACCTGGACTTGGGGGAAACGGGAGCAAGCCGCCTTCCAAAGAACGAAGGACCTCCTCACCTCCGACGCCGTCCTCATACAATTCAACGAGACCCTACCTCTGGCAGTCACATGCGACGCATCACCCTTCGGTGTCGGCGCTGTCCTCAGCCATACCCTTCCCGACAGAAAAGAAGCGCCCATCGCGTTCTTTTCAAGGACCCTCACCAAACTGGAGCGGAACTATAGCCAACTGGACAAAGAGGCTCTGGCTATAGTTGCCGCCATAAAACGATTCCACGAATACCTCTACGGCCGGACTTTCACCATCATAACAGACCACAAGCCGCTGCTGGGAATCCTTGCAGGGAACCGGGCCACCCCGAACATTCTGTCTCCCCGAATGACAAGGTGGTCCGAGTTCCTGGCAGCCTACAACTACGAACTCATACACAGACCGGGTAAGACGATCTCCCATGCAGACGCCTTAAGCCACTCGCTACTACCGGAACCCGACACCGATCCAGCACCCACGACGACCACCCTCAGCATAGAGACTCTACCCAACCTGCCCATAACCGCGTCAGACATTGCCAAAGAGACTAATAAAGACAAACGTCTGGCGCGGGTGTTGCATTGGGTGGAGAAAGGGTGGCCGGAAAGGGACAACGACGAGTCCATCAAAACATTCCGAAACCGCCAAATGGAACTCTCGTTGTTAAAAGGGTGCATACTATGGGGGGACAGGGTGGTCATTCCGGAAAAGCTACAGAGGAAGGTTTTGGAAATGCTACACGAGGGGCACCCTGGCATCGTGAGGACTAAAGCCCTGGCCAGAAGTTACGCTTGGTGGCCAGGGATGGACAAACAAATAGAGGCCTGGGTAGCTAGGTGCCAACGATGCCAGGAAACGAGGCCCAGCCACAGCACCCGTCCTAGAGTGGGAAACCCCAAGGGGACCTTGGTCTAGAATCCATATAGACTTCGCCGGGCCCACAAAAGGACACACCTTCCTCATAACAGTTGACGCTTACTCCAACTGGCTGGAGGTAAGCAACATGAAGACGACAACCACAGAGGCCGTGATCAAAGAACTCTGCAAACTCTTTGCAACACACTGCCTCCCAGACATCGTCGTCTCCGACAACGGGCCCCAGTTCACCTCGCTGGAATTCGAAAAATTCCTTGCGGAAAGGGGCATCCGCCACGCGCTGACAGCACCGGCGCACCCGGCGGCGAACGGTAGGGCGGAACGGATGGTCCAATTCACTAAAAAGACCATCCGGAAAATAGACCATGGGGAGATCCAAGAGAAAATCAACAGACTACTCTTCACCCAACACATAACTCCAAATACCACAACCAATAAAAGCCCAGCCGAACTACTAATGGGCAGAAAGCTAAGGTCCCCACTTGACAGGTTACACCCCACGTATAATCCGGAGAGGCCCCCAGACTCAAGCACCAAACACCGAACCTTCGCACCCCGGGACCCCGTATATGCAAAGAACCTGACGGGAGACCCTCTATGGATCCCAGCCGTCATCATCCAAGCAACAGGCCCACACTTGTACCGGCTACAAACAGCAGACGGACGAGCGTGGAAACGCCACATCGACCAACTTAGGTCGAGAACTACAAACCAACAAACCGCCGATGCACAAACAAGCAAACCCAACCCCCACAACGCAAGCCAAGAGGGGAGGGAATACCCAGGGGACCGAAGCCAAAGAAAAATAAACCAGCAGTACTCACCGGAACGCAGCCATCACGACCCCTCGCCAGGAAGGAACAGCCAAGCCAGCTCGACCGACCCGGAAAGACCGAGCGGGAGCGGCGAAACCTGTAGCTCAACCAACCCGGAAGGCCCAGGAGGGAGCTACGGAGAAGGGACCGGCCCGATCGACCAGCCGGTTCCCACGACAGCAGCAGGAGCAGAGGAGATCCCGACCGAACCGGCCGGGATCCAGCCTACAACTGAGTTGCGCAGGTCAAGTAGGACCAGACGGAGCCCCGCCTACCTACGTGACTACGCAACGTAAGGACTGAACCAAGAGGGGAGGGGTGTTCTGTCTTTCATTAACATACTCGAGATCCCCGCGCTTTGTTTGGCCAAAGCGCGGGGCTCTCCGATTGGTCAGGCGAGCCGCGCCGATTGGCTCGCTAAGAGTCTCCCGCGATTGGTCCTTTCAGATCGCGGGAGATTCAAAGCGATGCCATTGGCCGCGGCCGCCGCGGCGAAAGGAATAAAAGCCGCGGGCTTTTTTCCTTTCGCCAGTTCAGTTCAGCATACCAATAAAAGAGCTTCCATTGAAGTCACCGACTCCTGGCATCATTTCGCGGACACGACAGACTTCAATTCCTAGAATTCCCCAGGCAGCATGAGGCCTGATCATTTGATTACTCCCAAGTCAGTAACATAAAAGAATTACCAATTTTAAAGTTACTGAGCATTATATCTCTGTATGAATTGATTTAATAAGATTCCATACTTACCACACTCCTGTCTCTGCTTGGACAGAACCATCAAGGAACTTCTACTGGATTGCCCCTTGTACCAAGGTTCTGATTTAATATTGCCTCCTCCTCCTCACTAAATGCATGGATTGACCTCAAATGGATGTTACCTATTTTCTACTGGTGGATTAATCTATAAAATGTAATATAAGCTGCTCTTTCATCACAAGGACACAGCTTTTTTCTCTCAACAGAGCAGAATCTCATAACATGGAACCAGGAGAATCCCACCTCTGACAACTTGCCTCAAGAAGTTGTGAGTGTTCCAACACTGGAAGGTTTTTAAAAAGATGTTGGATAACATTTTTTGGGGAAGTGGTGTAGAATTTTCTGCCTAGTCAGGGGGGTTGGAATAGAAGACCTCCAAGGTCCCTTCCAACTCTGTTATTCTGTTCTGTTTTGCTCTGCTCTGTTCTATCCTATAGGCCAGATCCAGCCCATGGGCCTTGAGTTTGGCACCCCTGTTCTAGCATAGTATCATCCTATTTGCATGAAATGCTGGGGTCTTTTTGATTATACCATCCAATCATCATGTATGTTATACTATAACATTAATCTATAAATTTAGCTCTGGGATAGGTAGAACACCCTCTTTTTGCTTATACCTCCCATCTGAGCTCTGGTCATCTCCAATATTTTAAATACAATTGACTGACAGATATTTGTGCCATGTGGGAAAGTTAGAACAGAGAATAACAGAGTTAGAAGGAACTCTGGAGGTCTTCTAGTCCAGCCCATTATCCAAACAGGAGAGCATGTATGATTCCAGACAAATGTTTGCCCAATTTCTTCTTAAAAACCTCCCGTGATTGAGCATCAGCAATTCTGGAGGCAAGCTGTTCCAAGATTAATTGTACTCACTATCAGGAAATTTCTTCTTAATTCTAGGTTAATTCTAATTCTAAATTTCCCTTATTATTTTCACTGTAATATCTTGTGTTGCACTCACATGCTTCAGAGACTATGTTGTGAACCTCTTAAATGTTGGAAGACTATTATCATGCCACCCCTAGTGTTAAGTTCTGCGCACGGGCGCAAGAATTGGAGACGAGACGATGAACAGTGAACTTCAACTCTTTATTTAACATTGTGGAACAGAGCAAAAACTACGGCAGCAACAGCCCTTTTTATAGGCAAGCTGCTGATCAAATAACCAATAAGAAACGGGAAGTGTTAGTTCCCTTAACTAATGAAAGAGGCCCGCTAATAGCCAATCAGATCCTCCTGAACGGACCAATCAGATGTTGCTATTATCGCCCAATCAGAAGTGCAGGGCCAGAACCTTGCACTTTTCTAAAGTGCACTTTTTTAATAATCTTTATTTAAGCACTTTTATTAATTCACAACACCCCTTCCCCCCGGGTTCTGTTTAAGGGGTGCGGTGACATAATCTTTGAGATAGGCAGGTTGTCTAGATTGTCTATTAGATTTTCGCTGTCCCCCTGGTACTTGTCTATAATCTTGTTTGGGTGGGATGTTTTCTGGCAAGTAGGGTGCCTCCGATCCTTCATTTAAAAACTCAGTGCCACTAATGTCCTCGTTGTCCTCTAGCCTTTGTGGGCTTGCCTCTGATGAGGTGTCTCTTTGAGGCAAGTCCACCACCCTCTCTGATCCTTCTTCATGCGTTAAATCTGAATGCTCACTTCTTCCACTCGTGTTTTCTGCCATTTCGAACTCGGCATCTCGAGCTGTCAATGGTGGTAATTGAAGTGTCTCAATCTGGAGCGTTGTGACGGTTGGAGTTGGGTCGTTAACGGTTTCCAGAAGTGGTGCACGGCTTAGTGTATGGGGGATGGCTTTCCCCGGGCGATGTTGCAACTTATAATTATATGCAGCCAAGAATTCCGACCAGCGAGTCATTCTGGGGGATAATATATAAGGGGTTGGCTTGTCTCCCGCTATAATCCCCAGCAAAGGTTTTGCTCAGTAACTATAGTAAAAACTTGCCCATAAATATATTCATGAAATCGTTTAACAGCAGAAACAACAGCAAGAGCCTCTTTATCGATTTGACTATAATTACATTCAGCTTTTAATAGCGTTTTTGAAAAGTAGGCAATAGGGGCTTCACACCCACTCCGAATGGTGATGCATCACAGGTAATCGTTAAAGGCAAAGTCTCATTATACTGCATCAAAACAGCATCGGAGGTCAATAAGATTTTTACTTGTCGGAACGCATGTTCCTCTCTGTGTCCCCAAACCCAGGTTGCCTTTTTCTCCAACAAACAATGTAGGGGCTCGGCTACGGTCGCTTTGTGGGGCAGGAAGATGTTGTAAAAATTGATAAGGCTCAGGAAAGCTTGGAGATCAGTCTTATTTCTGGGCCTTGGGGCGTTCTTGATTGCCCTGAGCTTGCTATCGGTGGGGTGAAAGCCTTGTTTATCGATTAAGTATCCCAAAAATTCTACTTTATCCGTACATAGTTGACACTTATTTTTTTTAACTTTGAGACCAGAGTCTTTAAATTTCTGGAGAACCAACCTCAGGTGCTCCCTAAGTATTTCTCTAGTTGGAGCAGCAATTAAAACGTCATCAAAATACGGTACAACCCCTTTTATCCCCTGTAATAGTCTCTCCATCAAGCTCTGAAAAATTCCCGGGGCCACGCGAACTCCGAATTGCAGTCGGTTGCATTTAAATGCACCTCGGTGCATAACGATCGTTTGTGCCTTTGCCGTTTTTTTATCTACAGGCAGTTGTTGGTATGCCTGTGCTAAATCCAATTTAGCGAAGACTTTTCTGCCCCCCAGGGAATGGAGAAGGTGTTGTACCACCGGTACCGGGTAAGCGTTCTGCTGAAGGGCGTGATTCAGGGTGGCTCAGTAGTCCCCACAAATGCTTAACAATCCATCCGGCTTGGTGTTACGATTGGGGTTTCCCAGGCAGCATGGTCGGTTGGTTCTAACACACCCTGGGCTATTAATTTATCAAGCTGCTCGTCAATCTTTGGTTTAAGGGCAAATGGAACTCGACGAGGCTTAAGGCGGATGGGAGCTACTTCGGGGTTAAGGTTAAATGATATCGGGGTCCCCTTGTACTCACCTAATTTTTCTGTAAAGACGTCCTGGAACTCTCAGATGAGGGCCTCTTCCCAGTCGTCGCTGTTGGTTTGGTGAATTCCGGCTACTTCAATTCCAAGTGGAGCGAACCATTGGAGGCCTAACAAACTAGGCCGGTCCCTGTCGACTACGGTTAGTGGTAGGGATGCAATACGATTTTTAAATGAGACACGGACTTTGCTGGATCCAACAACTGGAATTCGATTTCCTTGGTAGTCCTTGAGTATGATTCTTTGGAATCTGAGGTCTTGCCGCCAGACGGTGGGAATTAATTGTTTAAGTGTCCTCCAGGAAACCATCGAGAGGGACGATCCTGAATTGACTTCCATCATGCAGGGCTGGTTTTCGATGGCAACCTTCATCCGGATCTTCTTGGCGTTTAATGATGAGGCGTGACCAATCGTAATGGTTTGGTGTGCCTCTTCTCATTTCGTTGAATGGGCTAGTGGTTTGTTTCTGTAGGAGTGGTTGTTCCATTGGTGGGTTAAGTATTCCCGATTCCTGTGGGCTGGTGGTAGTTGGTCCCCCTCTGAGGTGAGCTGGATCCTTGATTGCTTCTACAAACTCTTCCAATGTGACATCTTTTCCCGCACACATGGCAGAGCGCGTTGAGGAATTTGCAGTCTGATTGTGGGTGGTTTGCCCCACAACCAGTGCATTGGTGCTGCAATCTCTGGTTCTGTTGCTAATGGCGGCGCGTATAGACGCAGCGGCTTATGGCTCTCCCGTTCGGTGCTCTTTTCGGTGCTTTTTTCCGCTGTTTGTATACGTCTTCTGGACTATCGGCTCTACGAGCCAACTCTATACACGATCAGATATTATAGACATTGGAATTCAATGCCAGATGTCTGTTTCGAGGGACTTTCATCGCGTCCATAACATCCCCGATGAGATAGCGAGACCAGCGGGCTCTCCGTGGATTGTTGTCGGGGCCAGGAGGCGGCGAAGACGGAGGAGGGAGAGGAAGCAGAAGCGAGGCTGTAGGTCTGGCGTTATGCTTAGGCTGAGGAAACATCCATTCAAGCCACCTCTTCCGAGTCTGTATCTCGCCAACGCCAGATCCCTGGCACATAAAACGGATTATTTACAGCTACAGCTCGCCGGTAACCGCTATGTTCGAGACTGCTGCGTCATGGTAATTACTGAAACATGGCTACATTCTGGGATACCTGACGCTAGCATGCAGCTGGCAGGCCGTACTTTTTTACGCTGGGACAGAACGAAGGACTGTGGTAAGAGCAGAGGAGGGGGGCTCTGCATCTACGTACATGAGAACTGGTGTAATAATGGGACAGTTATAGATAATCATTGTTCCCCGGATCTTGAGTACATGTCTGTAAGATGTCGGCCTTTTTTTCTACCGAGAGAGCTAACTGTTGTGATCGTTACGGCGGTGTATATCCCGCCCGACGCAAACACAGATAAGGCACTCTCTCTCCTGCTGAATACCATAAACGAACAGCAGCAGGCTTACCCTGATGGTGTTCATATTATTGCAGGAGACTTTAATAAGGCCAATCTGAAAACTGTACTCCCGAAGTTTTACCAGTATGTTAAGTGTGCCACGAGGGGAGAAAATACTCTGGATCATGTTTATACCAACATTAAACATGCATACAGAGCCATACCCCTCCCCCACCTTGGGTATTCAGATCATCTCTCCCTCCTGTTATCCCCAGCTTATACCCCCCTCAGACGCAGTAGCAGGCCCATTACGAAGACTGTAACGATTTGGCCTGAGGATGCACTTAGTAGACTTCAAGACTGCTTTGAACAGACAGACTGGAAGATGTTCCAACATCAAGAGTTGGAAATGCATACAAGTACGGTGCTGGACTATATCAAGTTCTGCATCGGAAATGTGACTGTAGACAGAAACATCCGGGTCTTCCCAAATCAGAAACCCTGGATGACTACTCAAGTCCGTGGACTTCTTAAAGCCCGTGACGTAGCCTTCAGGTCAGGCGATAGAGCTTTGTATACAGTCGCCCGAGCTGACCTGAGGAGGGGGATTAAGAAAGCCAAGATGGATCACAGGAGGAGTATTGAGTTCCACTTGTCTAGCCATAACACACGGGAGGTGTGGAAGGGCATACATGACATCACTAATTATAGGGGTTGTCACGGAACAACAGAACATCTGAGTGCAGCGCTAGCAGAGGAGCTGAATAACTTCTTTGCTCGCTTTGAAGTTTCACAACAGCGTACAGCTGCACCAGCCCTACTCCCTCCTCCAATTACATTCAGTTCTGCTACCCCACCCAGTATTTTTTCTGTGACGGAGGATGACGTCAGACGGGTGTTCCGAGCAGCGAACCCCAGAAAGGCAGCTGGCCCAGATGGAGTCCCTGGCAAGGTGCTTAGGGCATGTGCCCCCCAGCTTGCCTCCATCTTCAGAGATATTTTCAACCTCTCCCTGGCCCAGGCAGTTATACCATCCTGTCTGAAATCTGCCATAATCATCCCTGTGCCGAAGAAATCTCCCATCTCCAGCCTCAATGATTACCGCCCAGTGGCGCTTACTCCTGTAATCATGAAATGTTTTGAGAGGCTGGTGCTCCGGCACATCATGAATCATCTCCCCTTGGATTTTGATCCTTATCAGTTCGCTTACCGCACTAATCGGTCTACGGAGGATGCCATAGCCATAGCTCTGCACGCTACGCTGAACCATCTGGAGCAACGGCAGAGCTATGTCCGGATGCTTTTCGTGGACTACAGCTCTGCCTTTAATACAATCATCCCAGGAATTTTAATCAAAAAACTGGATACATTGGGTTTGCCCCCCCTTACTTGTGCCTGGATAAAGAACTTCCTGAGTGATCGGCCCCAGATTGTGAGGCTTGGTCCCCACCTTTCTTCCACACGTACGCTGAGCACTGGCTCCCCACAGGGCTGTGTGCTGAGCCCACTCCTGTACTGCCTCTATACCCACGACTGTAGTCCACACCATGATAGCAACCTCATTGTGAAGTTTGCTGATGACACCACGGTGGTTGGACTCATTTCGAGGGGAGATGAGGCAGCTTATAGGAAGGAGGTCCTGATGTTGGCTGCTTGGTGTTCGGACAATAATTTAGCTCTGAACACCAAGAAAACTAAGGAACTCATTGTGGACTTTAGGAGGCACAACACTGACCTGGCTCCCCTTTACATTAATGGAGAGCAGGTGGAGAGGGTCCATACTTTCCGGTTTTTGGGTGTTACTATTGTCGATAAGATCTCCTGGACGGAAAACACCACGGCAGTTATTAAGAAGGCTCAGCAGAGACTCCACTTCCTGCGAGTGCTCAGGAAGCACAATCTGGCCTCCAGCCTGCTGATTACCTTCTATCGTGCGTCCATTGAAAGCCTGTTGACATACTGCATTACAGTGTGGTATGGTCATTGTACTATGGCAGACAGGGAGAGACTACAGAGGATAGTCAAAACAGCTCAGAAGATCATTGGCTGCCCTCTTTCCTCCCTGTCAGACATCTATTCCTCACGCTGTCTTAGTAGAGCTGTGAACATCATAAAAGACAGTTTCCATCCTGGTAACGGACTGTTTGACCTGTTGCCCTCGGGGAGGCGCTATAGGTGCATCAGGTCAAGGACAAATCGTCTTCAAAACAGTTTTTTTCCCAAAGCTATAACTACCCTGAACTTACATATGCACTGACTTTAAGTCCTGTCAAACATATTGTAAATAATACTTTGGGACAATTGGGAAATTTTTGTGCAATATATCATGACTATTACTGTGCTGGCTGACAAGTGCAATAACTCCTACTGTGAATAGGCACAAATTAAGTGCAATAAGCTGGTAATTTTACTCATTTTATTCTTCTTTGTTGTTTTAGATATTTTTAGATATTCTTATGCACATTCTCTTTTTAACATGTATGGTTGTACTGAACGACGAGTCGCTTAATCTCACTGTGTATGCGTATGATGCAAGTTGTACACGTGGATAGTGACAATAAAGGTATTCGTATTCGTATTCGTATTCGTTATGTTGATGACGTTGGTCTCGTTCAGACTGGAGCCGGTTGACCTCTTCTTCATCACTTTCTGATGATGATTCGAGGTCCTTGTGGTGGGCTGTCGTTGCCTGTCCTTCCAGGTGAGGTGAGGTTTCGCCGGCAAGTTGGCGGAGTGGGGTGTGGGTGCAGCGCATTCGGGCAGCTGACTTTTTGGTTGCTTCTGCTGCAGTAGCGTCAGCGATGGCATCTGTAAGGCTAATGTCGCCTTTCGCCATCAGTTTACTTTGTGTGGCTGGAGCATCTAATCCTAGAACTATTCGGTCTCTCAGGGCCTCTTTGAGGTCGGCGAACCCACAGAGGCCTCCCAGATTCCAGAGATCTGCAATGAAATCTGCAACGCTTTCTCCCTTCCGCTGATCTCTCTGTTAAAATTCATGTCTGCGGACAAGCGTTGGCACGGTTGGTGCATAGTGGGCCCGTAGAAGGGGCTCGAGGACGTCCCAGTCCATGGACTTCACCTCAGCCGGTTTGGCTAGTGCCTTGGCCATCTTAAACACGGTCGGCCTGCAGTGAGTTAGGAATACCGCTCGCTTCTTTCCGATAGTGGCATCCTTCAAATTGTTGGTCTCCAGAAACACCTGGAATCGGTCCATATATGAGTCCCAGTCTTCTTGTGCCAGGTCGAATGGAGTGGGTGGTATGACGCTGCTAGACATGGTTCAGCCGTTGGTGCGTCTTCAGCCATGTGCTCTGTTTAGCGCTCTGTAGCGCTCCAAATCCCATCCTCGTCGCCAGTGTTAAGTTCTGCGCATGGGCGCAAGAATTGGAGGTGAGACGATGAACAGTGAACTTCAACTCTTTATTTAACATTGTGGAACAGAGCAAAAACTACGGCAGCAACAGCCCTTTTTAAAGGCAAGCTACTGATCAAGTAACCAATAAGAAACGGGAAGCGTTAGTTCCCTTAACCAATGAAAGAGGCCCGCTAATAGCCAATCAGATCCTCCTGAATGGACCAATCAGATGTTGCTATTATCAGCCAATCAGAAGTGCAGGGCCAGAACCCTGCACTTTTCTAAAGGTTTTAATAATCTTTATTTAAGCACTTTTATTAATTCACAACACCTAGTCATCCTGTTTGTTAGGCTAGATATACCCAGTTCCTGCAACTGTTTTTCATATGTTTTAGCCTCCAATTCCCCCTGACATGCCCCTGGTGGAGGCTGACTCTGAGGGAGAGGAGGAACAGCCCACAGGGAGTGGAAATATGGCTGCAGAGATGGTGGAGGAGGCTGGGGAAGGGCAGAGGCTGGCTGAGCAGTCAGAGGAGAACCCAGGCCTATCCATCCAAGGGCACGCAGGGAGGAGAGGATAAGGGAGAGATGTGGTCTACTCAGGAGGAGAGGGCCTTGATCCTCTTCATGGGCTGCAGTTGTGAAAACTGAATAAGAGGACGGACATGCGTTTGGGCCAGTGCTGGAAACAAAGTGTGGAAATATCTATAGTTTATGGTTCCTCTCTAAGTTTGGCGGCCTTCCCAGTGTGTGTTCTGATATCTGTGGACATCTTCCAGCCCTTATCTTGCCTGGTTTGTGTTGTTTTTTTCCTTCTTCTTGTAACTGTTAATCTGGGAGTTTTTTGACTTCTGTCACGAATATTCAGAAGCGAAGTGAAGGGATAAAAGGGGATTCATCTGTTTGTGTGTGTGTGTGTGTGACTGTGTTTGTTTTGTATCCCACCCTGGGTCATTACATCCCCTAACCATCTTTGTTGACCTTCTCTGCAATCTTTCTAAAGCCTCACCATTGTTTTTGTATCATGGTGAGCAGAACTGGATGCAGTATTCCAAATGTGGTCTGACCAAGGCAGTATATAGCAGAAGAAAGTTGATCAACTAAGTACAGTTGCTGTAAAAACCCCTTCCTCAGGAAAACATAAACCCAGAAGTTTCTGCCTTTGAAGGTGTTCTTTCTGGAATACTTTGAAAGCAATATCAAATACCATTTAATTACATTTCAGGTTTTACAACCATCCCCATTATGCAGCCCATTTTGAATAATCTATCTATCTAATTGGATGTCAAGTGCAATCGTGAAATTTTGCAAATAAGCTTTACAAAAAATTGAGATGTCCAGGAGATGCTAATTACAATCACCTTCCAATTTGAGAAATTTATTTTAATTCACTCGGGTTACAATACATTGCAACTCTTTCTTTCTTCCTTCCTTTTTTAAAAAAAACTTCCCTGCCCCTTTTATGTTTTTGTTTGGCATATTTGTCACCTCTTGACATGCTGAATTTGACACACCCACATGCGGCTCTCCTGTTGTGATCTAATTAAAATAGAAACTGTAATCCACACCGTGGTCTCCTTCAGGTAACGTTACAGCTTTGACCCTGTGAAAATATATGCTTGACAATGATGAAATGGCTATAAATAGAAAGGAAATCATTTACTTTGTTCAGTAGATTTTATCTACTATATGACTAGGTGCAGAATCGACTTCGGCATAACTAAAAAATTCTACCATCCAAGACTTCTGGATAAGCAACAGCAATAACATTTAGACTTATATACAGCTTCACAGTACTTTACAGCCCCTCTCTAAGCAGTTTACAGAGTCAACCTATTGCCCCCAAACAATCTGGGTCCCTGTTTTACCGACCTTGAAAGGATGGAAGGTTGAGTCAACCTTCAGCCTGGTGAGATTTGAACTGCCAAATTGTTGGCAGCTGGCGATCAGCAGAAGTAGCCTGCAGTGCTGCATTCTAACCATTGCACCACCACATCTTATCTTCTCAGTCTTTTATCATAGTGCAATAGACAAATGATATGATTGTTTATTTGAAGCCAGAGAAAAGACAACATGGAAGTTCTAGTAGAAGGGAAACTCAGGGTTGAGCAGTGGAACCCTTGGTGCTTTCTAAGCTTGGTTGTTTTCTAGCAGACATTTCATGACCCAACTAGGTAACATCATCAGTGCTAGAAGGAAGTGAGTTTGCTCTCTAGTCGTATACACGTGGCTTGCTCTATCTTAGTAGTTCCTTGATTAGGCAGTTTGTTGTGGAACAGTCTGATGTGGAAGTTACTATTTTTGTTATGAGTGTTTTTTTATTATTATTTGTTATCCACCCAGAATCATATTTTTATATCAATGACCCTGAGTTGGCTTCATACAGGTTAATGCCAGACATGTTGCTAGAAATAAATATTTTGGTTTCTTTTGAAGCTTGGTTCAAGGCTCATGATTTAATTAGGGCAATCACTGGAATCCTGACAAATACATAAACAAACAAACAAACAAATAAATAATTGCCATCCAATTGGAGATGATCTCTGAAATGATCTATCTTCAGCTTGGCATTTTAGGGGTCTCTGAAGTGGGTTGAATGCTGGTGTAATGTAATACAACTGCCTACTGAGGGATGGTGGGTTTATTATTATTATCATTATCATCATCATCATCATCATCATCATCATCATCATCATCATCACTGGCCAGAAGTTAAAAAGGAAAAAAAAACCATGTATTTTTATAAACATAAAATAAGGGTCCGTTTTTGAGTAGGGTTCTAAAATCCTGCAAAATTATGAGCGTATCTGACATTTTAAAAGCTTAGAAATCCTGATATCCAAAAATAGATTTGGTTGTAAGACAACATAAGATATTTTTATTTCTTTTGGGAAACAAACTAAACTTAATGAAAGAGTCATAATTTTGGGGAAAAGAAGCTGGTGAAGAGAGAGAAGGGGGGAGACAGAGATCTACATATAGCTAGATAACTAGCTAAATAGGTATAATTTGTGTCTGTCTGTCTGTCTATCTATCATGTCTGTCTGTCTGTCTGTCTGTCTGTCTATCTATCTATCTATCTATCTATCTATCTATCTATCTATCTATCTATCTATCTATCTATCCAGAGATCTTCAAACTCGACAGCTTTAAGACTTGTGGACTTCAACTCCCAGAACTCCTCCTCCAACTCATGTTAACTCAGGAATTCTGTGAGTTGAAGTCCACAAGTCTTAAATTTGCCACATTTGATGACCCTTGATCTATCATCTCTGTGTGTGTGTGTGTGTGTGTGTGTGTGTGTCTCATCTGTCTATCATCTGTCTGTCTGTCTATCATCTATATATCCTCCATTACATTAACATGAAGGTTAAAAGCATGACCTTTGAAGCAAATGGTAGCCAAAGAGACGTATCAAAATGGCAGAGACTTATCAAAATGGCAGTTAATATCAGCAGCAGAATTTTCATGCACTGACGAAACAGCCTTGCAAGAATGTAAATTCAATGATATAACTAACACACTGTAATATTTCCACAAACAAGCTAGATTTATGGGAGCAGGTTGCGGCCAACATTGTTAATATTCTAGTAAAACAGACAAATTGTGGCAATTTGTTCTCTTGCAGACATGAAAGCAATGATGGCTGAAGAGCTTGGAAACATTGGAGATCTTGATTTAGTACAGATGGCTAAATAATGGGGCCAATGACCTCGCCTGGAAAGCCGAATTGGATGAAAATTCATGACTGAATTAACTTTGAAATCTGGGTCACCAATCATTCTGACTGGAATCCATTTTCCTACTTTATTATTTTATTTTATTACATTATGAAGAATAAGAGATAACAAGAATATCAGACAGGTCTCCATGCCTGTGTTTATAACTGTGTATTGCATTTTTTACGCTGCCCATTACAAACAGTTATTTTTTTAATTAACTGTTGAATATTTTGTTATTAAGTATTAAATATTTTTGTTATGTTTGGAGAATGGGCGAGAAGGAATGGAGACGAGCCTCTGGATCAGTGAACTTCAACTCTTTATTTACATGGTGACTGCTCAAAAACAAGGGCAGCTAAGGCCCTCTTTATATAGGCAACCCAATAACTATTTAACCAATAATAACCCAGGAGCGCTAGCTCCATTAACCAATACGAAGGCTCCGTTAATGGCCAATCAGATTCTGCCATTTAACAGCCAATCAGAAGTGCAGGGCCAGAACCCTGCACTTGACTCCAAGCCCAAAATAACTTTATTAAACCTTATGCATTCACAACACCCCTTCCCCCTGGCTTCTTTTTACAGGGCGCAGTTACATAGTCCTTGAGGTAGGACGGTTGCTTTATTAGTCTGTTTGATTTTTGCTGTGCGTTTTGCATTTGGCTGCAATCTTGCTGAGGTAGATCGTTGTTTAGTGAAGGGGTTTCCTCTGGTTCAGAGTTCACGTTTTTGTCCTCACCAATATTTTCGGTAACTCCCTGAGGTGAACCTACACCTGTCTCTGGTTCCAATTCCTGTGTCTCTATTCCGCTATCGTTCCCTTCGAACGGGTTTTCTTCCAGTTGAAATTCGTCTTCTGTATCTCCCCCCCCCACATTCAGTTTGGTCATAAGGGAGTTTAGAAATACCTGACCGGAGCCGTGATCGTAATTGATCGATATGGCATTTCCATAGTCTATCATCAAGGCATTTTAAAACGTAGGATCTCGGGCCAGTTACAAGTATTACTGTCGCTTCTACCCACAGCGGATCACCCGATAGGTTTTTAGCGTAAACCCAATCGCCTACCTAGAAGGTATGACATCGACCGCTGGATCCGAGTGGTTTTTCCAGTTCGTAAGCTAGGTGTAACCGGTCGAGGTGGGAGTGGACCCTGCGTCCCATTAGCAATTCAGCGGGAGTTTTGTTGGTGACGCTGTGAGGTGTGATGTGTTGTAGAAAGAGGATTCGGTTGATTTTGTCGTCGATGTTATCGTAGTCTAATTTCTGCAAAGTCTTTTTGACAAATTGAACCATGCGCTCAGCCCTTCCATTGGTGGCAGGATGCGCAGGCGAGGTGAGCGCATGTCGGATGCCGCAGTCAGCCAGGTACTGCTCGAAGGACAGCGCGGTAAATTGGGGCCCGTTGTCGGATACCAGGACGTCTGGTAATCCGTGGGTTGCAAATAGTCTTTCCAATCTTTTGATGACTGCTTCGGTGGTCGTGTTCGTCATGCGGTGAATCTCGAGCCAATTCGAGTAGGTGTCGACGGTTAGAAGAAAGGAAAGGCATTTCCCACTCGGTCGGAATGGCTTTTGGTGGGGCATTGCTCACTTCCTGGCATCTATGACAAGCTTTAACCCAATCCTCGATTTGCTTGTCGATGCCAGGGCACCATGCGTCGCTTCGTGCGAGGGCTTTCATTCGCATTATACCCGGATAGCCATCGTGCAAGGTCCTGAGTACTGCTTTTTGGAGTTGCTCTGGGATAACGACTTTATCACCCCAGATGACACAGCCCTTTTGAGAAAACAACTCTGTTTGTCGCATCTTGAATGGTGTGAAGTCATCTGATAGCTGGTCCAATGGCCATCCGCATTCTACCCAGCTCAGGACTCGTGCTAAGGTGGGGTCACATCTGGTTTCTCTCGCGATATCTCGGGCCGTTAATGGCAGCGCGTGTAGTGTTTCAATCTGTAACATGGTTATCGTTGGAGCGGGATCACCAAGAGTCTCTGGTAGTGGTGCTCGGCTCAATGCATTGGCGTAGGGAATGGCTTTCCCCGGGCGGTATTGCAGCCGATAATTATAAGCAGCCAAGAATTCTGACCAGCGAGTCATCCTGGGGGATAATATGTAAGGCGTCGGCTTATCTCCAGCTATTATCCCCAATAACAGTTTGTGGTCAGTCACGATAGTAAAAGCCCGGCCATACACATACTCGTGAAATCTTTTAACGGCCGATACAATTGCGAGGGCTTCTTTACCGATCTGGCTATAATTACGCTCAGTTTTTGAAAGTGTCTTGGAAAAATATGCAACAGGGGCTTCGTTACCATTAGGCAGTACATGGCTCAAAATTGCGCCTACTCCAAAAGGCAAAGCATCACATGTAATATTTAATGGCAAAGTCTCATTGTACTGCATGAGTACAGCATCAGAAGTCAGTAGTTTTTTAACATTACGAAATGCCTGTTCTTCTTTATGACCCCATAACCAAATTGCTTTTTTATCTAGCAAATGATGTAATGGCTCAGCGACAGTTGCTTTGCGCGGTAGAAATACATTATAGAAGTTGATAAGGCCTAGGAATGCCTGGAGATTGGCCTTGTTTCGAGGCCTGGGAGTGTTTTTTATTGCTCTCAATTTACTGTCGGTAGGGTGAATACCCTGACTGTCAATTAGGTACCCTAAAAACTCGACACGATCGGTACACAATTTACACTTGTTCTTTTTCACTTTAAGACCGGCATTTTGAAATTTTTGTAGGACTAATTTTAAACGATCTCGTAATATTTTCTTTGTTGGTGCATCATCAAAATAATGGACCACGCCTTTAAACCCATGTAGTAACCTCTCCATAAGGCTTTGAAAAATTCCCGGGGCTACACTGACTCTGAATTGGAGCCAGGTACATTTAAAGGCATCTCGGTGCGTCACTATCGTTTGTGCCTGTGCTGTCTTTTCATCAATAGGTAGTTGCTGATATACCTGAGCTAAGTCTAATTTAGCGAAGACTTTTCTGCCCCCTAGGGAATGAAGGAGATGCTGCACCACCAGCACCGGATAAGCATTTTGCTGTAGGGCGCAGTTCAGGGTGGCCCAGTAGTCCCCACAAATTCAAATTGACCCATCCGGCTTAATTGGCGTTATGATTGGGGTTTCCCAGGGAGAGTGATCGGTAGGTTCTAGCACCCCCTGAGCTATCAATTTATCGAGCTGTTCGTCGATTTTTGGCTTTAAGGCAAACGGAACTCGACGGCTTAAGGTGGATGGGAGCTATCTCTGGATTTAGGCTGAACGATATTGGGGTCCTAACAATCTTGGGGTCCTAACGATATTGTACTCATAGAATTTTTCCATGAAGACGTCCCTGAATTTGTGGATGAGCTCCTCCTCCCAGTCACTTCTGCTGACCTGGTTTACGCCTGCCACTTCAATGCCAAGTGGCGCAAACCATTGAAGGCCGGTCTTTGTCGATCACAGTTAGCGGTAAGTATGCTGTGCAATTCTTGAATGAGACCCTGACTCGACTGGAACCGACGACAGGGATTCGATTCCCTTGATAGTCCTTAAGAATGAGTTTTTGGAAACAGAGGTCTTGGCCCTGGATAGTGGGAATGAGTTGCTTGAGGGTCTTCCAGGACAGCATCGACAGGGACAATCCCGAGTCGACTTCCATTTGGCAGGGCCGGTTCTCGATGACCACAGTAATTCGGATTTTCTTGGTGTCTAAGGCAGAGGCGTGACCGGTAGTGATAGTATGGTGAGCCTTTCTCGCTTCGTGGGGCGATTTGAAACTCAGTTTCTGTAGGAGTGGTTCAGTGGTTCTCGCCTTACAGGATGGTTTCCTGTCGATTGGCGATAGTTAGCTCCTTTTGAGGCTTGGCCGGGTACTTGGAAACTTCAGCAGACCCGTCCGATGTGGCCTCTTTTCCACACTCATGGCAGAGTGCATCACGGAATTTGCATTCGGACCTGGCATGGTTGGCTCCACAGCCGGCACAGGGGTGTGAGGACTTTGGGTAGGGGTCCCGGTCAGACCGCAGTCGATGGACCTCTTCTTCGTCACTGTCTGATGACGAAGAGAGGTCCTCGTGGTGGGCCGTTGAAAGCTGCCCTTCTGACTTGGGTAAAATTTTGCCTGTCAGTTGGTGGAGCGGAGCGCGGTTGCGTCAAAGTTGTGCAGCTGACTTCCTGGTTGCTTCTGCTGCAGTAGCTTCGGCGATGGCATTGGCAAGGCTGATGTTGCCTTTCGCCATCAGCTTGCTCTGCACACCTGGTGCATCTAATCCCAGAACTTTTAGATCTCTCAGTGCCTCTTCTAAATCGGCGAATCCACAGAGGCCTCCCAGATTCCGGAGGTCGGCTATGAAGTCGGTGACGCTTTTGCCTTTTCGCTGGTTTCTCTGAAAGAACTCGTACCATCTCACGAGTGTGGGCACGGTCGGTGCATAATGAGCTCTCAGTAGTTGTTCGAGGACATCCCAGTCCATCGCCTTCACTTCTACAGGTTTGGCTAGTGCTTTAGCCATCTTAAATACGGTTGGACCACAATGAGTTAGGAATACCGCCCATTTCTTCCCGGCTGTGGCATCCTTCAAATTGTTAGTTTCCAAAAACATTTGGAAATGATCCATGTAGGACTCCCAGTCCTCTTGCACTGGATCGAACGGAGCGGGTGGTACGATGACGCCGGACATGGTTCGGTCGTATAGCGTTGTCAGCCACGTGCTCGATGTTTGTTCCTAGTTCAATCAGCTCTGACGTCTCCACATCCCATCCTCGTCGCCAGTGTTATGTTTGGAGAATGGGCGAGAAGGAATGGAGATGAGCCTCTGGAAAAGTGAACTTCAACTCTTTATTTACACTGCTCAAAAACAGGGGCAGCTAAGGCCCTCTTTATATAGGCAACCCAATAACTATTTAACCAATAATAACCCAGGAGCGCTAGCTCCATTAACCAATACGAAGGCTCCATTAATGGCCAATCAGATTCTGCCATTTAACAGCCAATCAGAAGTGCAGGGCCAGAGCCCTGCACTTGACTCCAAGCCCAAAATAACTTTATTAAACCTTATGCATTCACAACAATTTTGTTGTCTGATTTTATCATGTTTAATACTTATTTACTTTAACAAAAAAATATAAGTAGTGTTCTGACCTAGGCTTCCCAAGATCATGAAGCAGACTCTTTAAAACCCCTTATATTTACCTTAAAGGGAATTCCTCTTCAGCAAAGTCCTGGCAAAAGAGTCTTTCATGAGATTTCACAACTACAGACCTTTATCAGGCTTGGAGAGTTGCCAGGCTGATATCTTCCAAATGTCACGCTGTAGCAGAAATTACTTGGCAAGAAATCAGGAACAGACTTTATACTAATAAATTGAACTAATTGTCTCCTGCAAATCCCACTCCCCTTTTGCTCCTCTTTATTCCCTATGGGAGGGGCCATTCATTGTCCACTTGAGCCTTTACTCCTGAGTTGACCCTTGTTTCTTAACTGTTCCCTTCTTCTGGCAGCTCTGCACATGTGCACACTGGGAACAGGCTCCAGCTGTTCTTCTTCCCCACTGATCTCTGATTCTGAAGGCAGCTGATAAGTCTTGGATGGCCCTGACCTCATTTCTGCCTCTGATGCAGAGCACTCATTGGAGACTTCTTCAGACTCCAGGGCTGGTCTATGTTCCTTTCCAACCTTCTCACTGTCCAAATCTGCCTCCAGATCCTCTGGCAGGCCACAACAGGTAGTCTTGACTTACCACAGTTAGTGACCATTAAAAGTTACAAATGCACTGTTTTCCGGTTTCGCGTGGCTTCGGGGCAGCAGGAATTCGCGACAGCTCACGATTCCTGCTATGCTAGCCGCCGAGGTACCCCCGATCCAGATGGGTCAGGGGGATATGGCTGCCCTGTAGGGACAGCTGAAGAGAGAGGGGAGTCGGACAGGGGGTTGGGGGTGTCGCAGACCCCCTCCTTCTCCGGAAAAACCCCTTTTTCCCAAGGCGGTGGAGCGGCGGTCAGCAATGGCTGCCACAAAGAAGCCAGCAACCGGGTAAGATTGCGCTGGAGGAAGTAAGAAGAGTGAAAGTGCTGTCTGAGCTGGGTCAAGTAACATCTTTCAAATTGGTTGGAACGGAGCTGTTTGAATTGCTGGAGGATACATTGTATCCCTAAGAAGATCGAAAGCGGTGGAGAAGCTGTTAAAGGGAACTTTTTTTTTCTTTACTCTCCCACCCCATGGAAACAGCAGAAATGTTTGGACATATTGGACATTGAAAGTGAATTGTTTTGAGAGTTGAAGCTAAGGGACAAAAGGATTTTTGGACATTGAAAAACTTAAGAAATTGGAAAACCCTTATTGGAGGTATGAATTTCTGATTATTTAAAATTGATATTGCAAGTGGGAAGGGAGAGGAAAAAAAATTGGAGCAGAAGCTGAAAAAGGAGGAGATTGCCTAGAATCCCAAAGAAAAGTATATGGTAATTGGACCTCTTTGATTAAACATTAACCCCAGAAAGAGAAAGAGAAGAAGGAAGAAAAGTATTATTTTGGATTTTTTTTTTGAATTATTTTTGATTAAAAATACTTGTGGTTGTTTTGGGAAAAGTTTCTCTTTTCATAATGGCATCGCTTGTGGATGAACTAAAGACTGAATATCAAAAATATAAAAAGGAAGATACTTTGGGCACTTTGTTTCAATTCTTAGAAATGGCGTTATGTACTTATGAAAAGTTGACTACGCAGCAGAAGGACTGGGACAAAGAAGAAGAGGAAGAAGAAGCCATCTTTGATGAACAATGGGTTCTTTCCGGGGAGGAGGAGAAAAAGGATAAGAAAAAGGGGATTTTAAGAATTATAAAAACAACCAAAGAAGAGAAAAATGAGCGGAAAGGTGGAGGCAAGGTTAGAAAGCAAAGGAAAAGGAGTAAGAAAAGGGAGGAGGAAAGACAAAGGGGTAAAAAGGGCAAGGAGAAGAATAAGCAAGAGAGAAAGGGGGGGAGGAGAAGCCTCAATGGGAGGAAGCAAGATTTAAAGAAAAAAAGTTTATTCAGAGACAATGGGTGAATTTAATTTAGGATAAAAGAGGGATTCTGGAGGGTACATAAGATTGTGTTTTTTATATGTGTATTTAGAGTATAAAATTCATTGTGTAATTTTAGAATCTTTTAAACAGAATCCCAAGAAAAATTGTTATATGAAGTACTTTTAAGTTAGGGTAATGAGTTATAGACGTTACTCCAATTGGTGTATAGGAGAAGTATAATAAAAGAAAAAAGATGAATGGATAGTTGGAAATAGAACAGACAAAGAATATTATTGAAAATGGTAATAAGATATGAAAGGATATATAAAGGTTTTGTTATGCTTTTTTTTTTTTTGGATGTTGTATATTGAAAAAAGGCAAAAAAAAATTTTTTTTTTAAATTAATAAGAAATAATTTGGATGAAAAGGAGAAGTTGGGATAAGATATGAAGTTAAATAGACAAAGTATTGATACTATAATTTGGGATTGTTATGTTCTATTGGTTTTCTTCTTTTATTATTTTTTCTTAGAAAAGAACTTATAAACTGTTATGCCTTGTGCATTGTTTATATAAAATTGATAAAAAATGGTTTATATATATAATATAAAAAAGAAAATGATAATAAGATATGGAAGGATATATAAAGTGAATATGATGTTTGCATTTGTGTCTGTGCGAAGAGTTTCAACCCGGGATCAGACAACCTTCAGAAAAGATTTTTTAGTTTTGTTTGTGTTCTATAAAATCAATAAAATTTGTTTAAAAAAAAAAAAAGTTACAAATGCACTGAAAAAAAGTGACTTATGGCTGTTTTTCACACAATCATTGCAACAACTCTGTAGTCACGTGATCAAAATTCAAACACTTGGCAATTGATTCATATTTATGATGGGTTGTAGTGTTCTGGGGTGATGTGATCCCCTTTTGCAACCTTCTGACAAGTAAAGTCAATGGGGAAGCCAGATTCACTTAACAACCATGTTCCTAATTTAACAACTGCAGCTGTTCACTTAACAACAGTGGCAAGAAAGGTTGTGAAATGGGGCAAAATTTACTTAACAATTCTCTCACTTAGCAACAGAAAGTTTTGGCTCAATTGCTTGTACTTAAATCAGGATTGCAGAAACTGAAACTTGGAGGCCCCAGATTCTATATCAATATCTTTTGATTAATCCTACAAACTCTTTCCCTATTATAATGTTTCATTGGAGAGCCAGTAAAATGTTTAGATTGGATTTGGTGTTTTTATTCACCAAGACACTGAAGACATGCAGGCTGATTGGAAAGATGGTTTAATGATGAAGCAGAAATAGATGGATGGTCCTGGGCCACATGGAATGGAGAGTGAGGGCTATTTATGTCTTCTCTTGGACTTTACACTTGAACTTCCTGTTCCTGTGCAAAAACATGTATTCCATTGACTGCTGTCAGACTCCCATGGTGCCATGTACAAATCCTAGGAGTTTGTCTGAGTACCCGGGTTTGGTTGAAGTTTGGACTCTGACACAATGTCCTTAGGAGATTGTGCAATATATTGAGCTCTGCTGTTAATGGGTTAATCCTATTATGTCCTGGAGGGTCATGTCTTAATCCCATTATTGTGGAGCTGAAGGTCTTTTGTTTTGTAGATAGGACAGTCTTTCTTAATGGGCAAAAAATATTTGCTGGGGGCTATTAAGGAAGGTGGGGGCTGCTTTCCAAGAACATGATCCTTCATTTCTCATCCAGAGAAATATAATATTCTGCCTGTCAGCCTTGGAAGCCATTTTTTTTTTACTTGGAAGCTTCAAGGCTGCCACATTCAGTGCCTGGGGATTTGGGAGGGAGGATTTCATAGTGAGGTAGAAGTTTAGACACAACTCTTTCTTCTCAAAGAGTCAAAGACAAGTTTTCCCAGCACCTGGAGGAGAGTGACTTGGAGGATTTCTCCAGTTAGGATAAAGATTTGATTAGGCCATGTGATGGACTGATGGGTGCAGGGAATGGATCTTTGATTTCTCTTTTGGGAAGGGAAAACCTGGAACTCTTCAGAAATGGGTTTTCCCAGAGTGGCCAAAATGGCAACTCTAATAAAACGGAACTTTGAGAAAATGTATGTCTCTGAATCTCTTGGTTTTGAGTTGGTTAGCTGGAATGCTAACACTGCCTTTTTAATATTTCTAAAAATATTTCATTCTTCTAGGACAGGAGGGGTCTTCTCTCAATGGTCAAGGAGAAATCAAAAGATTGGGTGAGAAGATGAAGCTTACACAATTGCATTGATCTAAATTAGTGTTACTTAACCTCACTCTCTTTAAGAAGGGAAGATTCCAACTCCCAGAAATAGTCAGACAGAATGCTGACTCTGGAATTCTGGGAGTTGGAGACCACCTATACTTAATTTCCTGATGTTAGAAGCACTGATCTAAATAATATGAAGTCCTTATGGACCCTCACATCTCATAGTCCAAAGTTTAATCAAAGAGATCTGGTGGGATATCAGAATACTTACTATGAAACAAATATGTGTAGCTTTTCCAAGGGCTAAGCGCTCCCTCCTATTAAGCAATATTCCATGTACTGTATCCCTGAGTAAAGGCAGTTTAGATACAAACTGTGCCCTTAATAAAGCAATAATGAAAACAACAGTATGGAAGCAGGTGAATTAAACTGTATGCCTGTGGAGTTTAATATTAAGGAAACTCAAAGATATTTTAGGCGACTTTTGCCCATTCAAAGATGGTAATCACCAGAGGAGATAGTTGCAAGACTAATTAAAATATAAATAAAAACCAAGGATTCCAAAGCAGAACATTTTAAAATTCTTCCAAAGCACATCTTATTTAAGTCACAGTTTTCAGTAAAATGTATCTTACAGCAAAAATATTCAAACTCCAGGCAAGGTGAAGGAAATGAACCAAGAATCTATGAATTACAGATTAAGTAAGAAAAATATTGTATGTCAAGAACTGGGACCGATAGAAGATACACGCATGCCGGGACTTCCGGTTTGAAGGGCTTTGGCGACAGACTGAAATCCGTGATCATGCGCGGTTTCTGTCTGGGCTCGCCGCTGGAATGCCCCGAGCTGGCTGGTTTCGGGGCTAAGCCACCCCATAGAGGTGGTGAAGAGGGGGGAGACCACCAGCAGGGTTGAGGAGAGCCACATCTCTCCTCCTCAGCTGGCCATTACTCCCTTTCCCGAAAGCGGTTGCAGCGGTGGTCAGAAATGGTCACCACAAAGGAGAACTCGACCGGAAAAGAATGTGCAGGAGGAAGATAAGAAGTGAAAGTTTTGGCTGACCGGGTTAAATTGTAAAAGCAACAACTAAGGTACCCTGGAATTTAAACTTACAAAAAATAACATCACTCCCAAAGAAGAGTTGGAAGCAGCGAAGGAAAGTGAAAAGGGAAAGGTTTGGCTTTTTTTTTCTTCTCTCTCTTCCCTTTACTGACAACTAAGAGACTTAAATAAGAAATTGGAAAAATCCGCTTTGACATCAATAGGCAATTAAGCTGAAAATAAAACAAAGTGTCAAAGGGTTAATAAAGATTTCTGGACATTAAAAAATTTCTTTTTCATAAGCAAGAAGGGAGAGAAAAAGAATAAGGGCAGGATCTGGAAGAGGGAGGAGACTGCCTGGAATTAAAATGAATCTACAGTAAAACTTCAACAAGACTTCTAAAAGATACATTTTAATTGAAACTTTGCAACTAAATAGTAACCCCAGGAAGAGGGAAGTGAAAAAAAAAAAAGAACAAAAAAGAAACAGCTTGTGTGTATTTGGATAATTTGGTGATCTTTGGATTCTTGATTATTATATTTGAATGACTAAAATCAATCGGGTGGTTGTTTAAAAATTTATACAATGGCACCACTTCTGGATGAATTGAAAATAAAACTTAAAAAGTACAAAGATGCACAAGAAGGGAAGGGTTCTTTTACCTTCGTTTTTCAATTCTTAGAAATGGAGATTTGGAACTATAAGAAACAACAAGAAACGAATGCAAAAAAGAAGACTGGGACAAAGAAGAAGCCATCTTTAATGAACAAGTAATTTTATGTGGGGAAGAAAAAGGAAAGGGGGGGGAAGAGAATGGAGAATTTAAGACATAAAAAAACAACCAAAGAAAAGAAAAATAATTCAAAAAATAAGTATAATACTGGAAAGCAACAGAAAAGGGGAATACAGAAGAGAGAAATAGAGGTAGAGAGACAAGGGGGTAAAAAGGGGAGAGAAAAAGAGAGGGAAGAGGGAAAGGAAAAGAAGTTACAAAGGACCAGAGCAAGATAGAGAGAAACAGGACCTACTTAGAGATAATGGGTGAAAATCTAACTGAAAAAGGGATTCTGTAAAGGTACATAAGATTGTATTGTTATATTAGTAATAGAAATAACTTTAGAAAATTGGAAACAACATATGATTAAAATGAGGGATAAAATAGTTAGTGTAATTTAGTGAAATGTTTGTGAATAAAATAAGTGAAATAAAATAAATGAGAAAATTAAATTAGGAAGGAACGGGAACATTTTAATTAGTTAATGTTTTATAAAATATAAGTGAAGGGGGGGATTAACTATGGAAAGCTTATAATTGTTCCCATAGAAGTATGATATTTAATTGAAAAGTAATGTTAAAGATGTTCAGACTTTAGTGAATATTAATATTAATGATAGAATTGAATTGGAATGGAATGTTGTTTTAATTTTATACATTTATATTTTTTTTCTTTTTTTTAAGAATACAGTGTGTATTTTAAGAATGTACGAAGCAGAATCTGAACGGAAGTTATGTATTATATTGAATGTTACAACTTTAGGGAAAAGATATAAAGGTGTCATACTCCAATCGGTAACTCAGGAGAAATTTTGTTTAATGAGAAAAGATAATAGATAATTGAAACAGGACAGACAAAAAATATAAATACAATGATTTGAATTGAGATGAGATAATTAAAATAAAATTGAGAAAATTAAAAGAGGGGAGAAGCTATGCAGAATATGTAAAATAGTAATAAGATATGGAATAGAATATAAAAATGAGCATGAACCTGAATTTGTGTCTGTACAAAGAAATGTAACCCGGGATTATGCTACTTTCAAAAAAGATGTTTTATTTGTATTTTCTTTCTCTTTGTGAAAACTCAAATAAAATTTACAAAAAAAAAGAAGATACAGACACACCAACCTCAATACAACTGGCCTTAAATGCAAGCTACTCAATGCAAGAAGCCTTGTAAATAAAATACCTGAATTTCTCCTCTTACTAAATATGGTTAAATTCGACATCATATTTGTCTGTGAAACATGGCTCAACATATTTCCCCCTGACTCCATTACCTCAGTAAGAGACTATCATGTTTACCGATCCGATTATGAACTTCATAGAGGAGGTGGTGTTGCTATCTTCTATAAAGAGTCCTGACATCTAAAAACATCAAAGTTACCAAAGAACTTGCTCTTCCTGAGACCATTATCTATGAACTTACCTTAAATATCACATTTCGGTTCTTACTATGTTACAGAGCCCCTGATAATGACATCGAACATGTAAACAAGCTAAATACACTACAAACATGGGCAACATCCTGCCCACACGCTTTTATCTTTCTTGGTGACTTCAGTCTACCTCGTATTAACTAGATCCTAACCGAATGTACAACTGAACATGCAACCTTCTACAATGTTGTAACAAATCTGGGACTGGAACAACTAGTTACCAACAATACTAAGCTTAACAAATGCCTCTATTTCATCTTCTGCAATAGTTTGAATTCAATTTACAGAATACAAATTAAAGAAACCTTTTCCAACAGTGACCACAACATAATTGACTTTTGTCTCAACATATGTCCACACAAAAATCATCACAACAACGGAATCCCCAATTATAACTTTAAAAAAGGCAACTATGATCTTATAATCAACAATTTCTCTTCCCTTGATTGGCAATTTCTATTCACTGGATGCAATAATGTTGAAGACCATTACAACATATTCTTACTAGAAATCAAAAGAGCCATCAAACTATATGTACCAATAACAACTCCCAAAACCAGGAAAAACAGATTACCCATATCAATAAGGAAGCTTCAATCCAAAAAGAGATCACTTTGGCGAAAAAAACAAATCTGGTCACATTGCCAACTTTAAAAGCCAATACAAAAATCTATGCCACCAGATAAAAACTGAATGCACAAATTATCACATTAAACAAGAGGAAAATCTATGCACAAATTCCACCTGTGCTTTCTACAACAACAAACTAAAAGACTCAAGGTCCATCCCACCCCTGAAAGGACCTAATGGCAAAGACTGCAACAATGACACCATCAAAGCAAACCTCTTTAACACATTCTTTGGCCCATTTGTAAACACCAATGGATCAAGCCCAGTACTTCCTGGTCGAACCACAATCTAATGCATATCGATTTTACAGAAGACATTGTTGAAAAAGCACTGTGCAATCTAAAACCATCTCTATACATTGGACCGGATGGAATATGTGCCTACTTCTGAAAAAAGCTATCCATTGCCATAACCAAACCTCTAAGCATAATCTTTGAAAAATCTTTCAGGACCAGCTCCTTGACTAACCTATGGTCACAAGCCATGATCATCCTCATCTTCAAAAAGGGAGACCCCAGTCTAGTTGAAAATTACAGACCAATCTCCTTTTGCTGCGTCACCTGTAAAGTCATGGAATCAATTATTAACCAGTCCATTATCCTCCACTTCGAGACAAACAACCTACTCTCCAATAAACAATTTGGTTTCAGGAAAAAAAAAAAAACTATCCTGTAACCTGCAACTCTTACACTGCAAAAACATATGGACTACACAACTCAATCAGGGCAAAGCAATAAACACAATTTACATAGACTTCTGTAAAGCCTTTGATTACATGACAAACTACACCTAAAACTAAATTTTATTTTTTTTTTAAAAAAAAAAACAAGTTTTATTGATTTTATAGAACACAAACAAAACTAAAAGATCTTTTCTGAAGGTTGTCTGATCCCGGGTTGAAACTCTTCGCACAGACACAAATTCAAACATCATATTCACTTTATATATCCTTCCATATCTTATTATCATTTTCTTTTTTATATTATATATATAAACCATTTTTATCAATTTTATATAAACAATGCACAAGGCATAACAGCTTATAAGTTCTTTTCTAAGAAAAAATAATAAAAGAAGAAAACCAATAGAACATAACAATCCCAAATTATAGTATCAATACTTTGTCTATTTAACTTCATATCTTATCAAAACTTCTCCTTTTCATCCAAATTATTTCTTATTAATTTAAAAAAAAATTTTTTTTTGCCTTTTTTCAATATACAACATCCAAAAAAAAAAAAAAAAAAAGCATAACAAAACCTTTATATATCCTTTCATATCTTATTACCATTTTCAATAATATTCTTTGTCTGTTCTATTTCCAACTATCCATTCATCTTTTTTCTTTTATTATACTTCTCCTATACACCAATTGGAGTAACGTCTATAACTCATTACCCTAACTTAAAAGTACTTCATATAACAATTTTTCTTGGGATTCTGTTTAAAAGATTCTAAAATTACACAATGAATTTTATACTCTAAATACACATATAAAAAACACAATCTTATGTACCCTCCAGAATCCCTCTTTTATCCTAAATTAAATTCACCCATTGTCTCTGAATAAACTTTTTTTCTTTAGATCTTGCTTCCCCTCATTGAGGCTTCTCCTCCCCCCCTTTCTCTCTTGCTTATTCTTCTCCTTGCCCTTTTTACCCCTTTGTCTTTCCTCCTCCCTTTTCTTACTCCTTTTCCTTTGCTTTCTAACCTTGCCTCCACCTTTCCGCTCATTTTTCTCTTCTTTGGTTGTTTTTATAATTCTTAAAATCCCCTTTTTCTTATCCTTTTTCTCCTCCTCCCCGGAAAGAACCCATTGTTCATCAAAGATGGCTTCTTCTTCCTCTTCTTCTTTGTCCCAGTCCTTCTGCTGCGTAGTCAACTTTTCATAAGTACATAACGCCATTTCTAAGAATTGAAACAAAGTGCCCAAAGTATCTTCCTTTTTATCTTCCTTTTTATATTTTTGATATTCAGTCTTTAGTTCATCCACGAGCGATGCCATTATGAAAAGAGAAACTTTTCCCAAAACAACCACAAGTATTTTTAATCAAAAATAATTCAAAAAAAAGTTCCAAAAATTAATATTTTTTTTCCTTCTTCTCTTTCTCTTTCTGGGGTTAATGTTTAATCAAAGAGGTCCAATTACCATATACCTTTCTTTGGGATTCTAGGCAATCTCCTCCTTTTTCAGCTTCTGCTCCAATTTTTTTTCCTCTCCCTTCCCACTTGCAATATCAATTTTAAATAATCAGAAATCCATACCTCCAACAAGGGTTTTCCAATTTCTTAAGTTTTTCAATGTCCAAAAATCCTTTTGTCCCTTAGCTTCAACTCTCAAAACAATTCACTTTCAATGTCCAATATGTTCAAACATTTCTGCTGTTTCCATGGGGTGGGAGAGTAAAGAAAAAAAAAAGTTCCCTTTAACAGCTTCTCCACCGCTTTCGATCTTCTTAGGGATACAATGTATCCTCCAGCAATTTCCGGTTTTGCGTGGCTTCGGGGCAGCAGGAATTCGCGACAGCTCGCAATTCCTGCTGTGCTAGCCGCCGAGGTACCCCCGATCCAGATGGGTCAGGGGGATATGGCTGCCCTGTAGGGACAGCTGAAGAGAGAGGGGAGTCGGACAGGGGGTTGGGGGTGTCGCAGACCCCCTCCTTCTCCAGGAAAACCCCTTTTTCCCAAGGCGGTGGAGCGGCGGTCAGCAATGGCCGCCACAAAGAAGCCAGCAACCGGGTAAGATTGCGCTGGAGGAAGTAGGAAGAGTGAAAGTGCTGTCTGAGCCGGGTCAAGTAACATCTTTAAAACTAAAATTTTATGGTATCTCTGGACACCTGCATAACTGGATAGAAGCATTCCTGTCAAACAGACAACAAATGGTCAAAATTGGGAGTGTCCTATCAAATTTTGTACCTGTTAATAGTGGTATCCCCCAAGGCAGTGTTCTAGGACCAACTCTTTTCATACTCTACATAAATGACCTCTATGATCATATTAAGAGCAACTGTGTTCTTTTTGCTGATGATGTAAAGCTATTCAACACCACAGACAATACTGCTACCCTTCAAAAAGACCTTGACTATGTATCAGAATGGTCAAACAAATGGCAACTTCAAATCTCAACAAATAAATGCTCTGTCTTACATATTGGCAAAAAAAATCAGAAAATAAAATACAAGCTGAATAGTTAAGATCTTGTTGATGATCCAAGATCTGTAAAGGACCTTGGAGTACTCATCTCTAATGATCTATGTGCTAGAGCCCACTGTAACTACATCGCCAAAAAGGCATTAAGAGTTGTTAACCTAATCCTGCATAGATTTTTATCTGGTAATATCACTCTACTAACTAGAGCATATAAAACATTTGCTAGACCAATACTTGAATACAGCTCATCAGTCTGGAACCCACATTACATGTATGATATTAATACAATTGAGAAAGTCCAGAAATATTTCACAAGAAGAGTTCTCCATTCCTCTACTCATTGCAGAATACCTTATCCCACCAAACTCGAAATTCTAGACCTAGACAACCTAGAACTTTGCCGCCTTCGGTCCACTCTAAGTATAGTACATAAAATCATACATTGCAATGTCCTACCTGTCAATGAATACTTCAGCTTCAACCATAACAATACAAGAGCACACAATGGATTCATACTCAAGGTTAACTGCACCAAACTTGATTGCAGGAAATACAACTTCAGCAACAGAGTGGTCAATGTCTGGAATACTCTACCTAACTGTGTAGTTTCTTCCCCAAACCCCAAAAACTTTAACCTTAGACTGTCTACTATTGACCTCACTTCTTTTCTAAGAGGTCTGTACGGGGCATGCATAAGCGCACCAACGTGCCTACCGTCCCTGGCCTATTGTTGCTTTTATTTTTCTTATATGTACCCATTTCATGTATTCATAACTATGTATATACTTATACCTATTATCTTGTAAGCAATTGACAAATGAATGAATGAATGAATGAATGAATAAATAAATGAATAAATAAATAAATAAATAAAGTATCCTGCATATCAGCAGCTGTAGGGGCAGGGCTACAATCAGTTCATTGTAGTAGCAGTAGTCATTTTGGAATTTGTAAGCTGTGCCTTTCGTTTCTCAATCATTTTTAAGGACTATTTATTTTTGGTAAGCTAAAACAGGCTCTCTTTAACTACAACCTGTTATTCCTTTTTAAAGATCTGCACCATTTTGGAGATTTATTCTTGTTAAACAAGAAAGAACGCTGTTAAGGCAAGCTAAAATAAGGAAGTATGGACTATCTTTAAAAAAATGATAGAGGAAATATAAGGAGAGAAAGTTGTGGTTCTAGTTTATTATTTTTAGTAATTTTAGTTTGGTCTTCTTCGCTTTGGATGGCTGAAATTTTCCAATTTTTATGATTCCTGATTGGCCAGTGATTCTTAAGTGACTTACAAAAAGTATATTTTTTGACTGAAGAGGAAGTTAAGAAGATGGAGAAGCAAATTATGAAAGATGTATTTGAAAAATCTTTAAATAAAAATCCAACAGTTCATAAATTAGGTATGCTCCAAGAATGTTAAAAAAAAAAAAAAAAACCTCCCCAAACTACTTCAGGGATGTAAATATGTGTAGAAAGTTACCAAACCACTGAGACAATTTCACAAGTATCTGACAATGCAGAGAAATCGATTTTAATTTTGGAATATAAGCCAATTTTTATTATGATGGTTTAAATATGAACATCCCAACACAATTGAAAGAAGAGCTCCAAGAAAATGTGCTACTGTTAAAAGGACAAGTTTGGGAGTTTTTCCTCATGGACATTAACAAGGTTAAGAAATCCTTGAGAAAAAGGGAAGCTTGTAACTGGGTTGCAAACATTCCCAAGAAGAAAAATATTTTATTCCATGAAGACAACATGGAATAAACATAATGACTCAACTGGAAATTAGGATGGATTTTCATCGGTCTGATACTTGTATTGAAAGAAAGTCTTAATCTAAAGTTTGAAAATGTATTTTATTCCGTTCAGTAATTCCTAAAGTTTGTAAAATATTATTGAAAGGATATTTCAAAATATCTATATTACTGAAAATATCAAGAGAAAGTTAAAGAAAAAGTAGTATTAGATTAAAGAAAAAAATAGAACTTTAAAAGGGATCTGTACAAAAAGAAGAAGAAAAATATTCTGTGAGGTAACTTGGAGGGAGTGATTTAAATTTAATGAGTTAATTGGCATTAGCTGGAATTTTATTGGTCTGGACTTTAAAGTATGTATGTTTAAAGGAAAGTTTAAAAAGATGCATTGAAATGTTTTGATTTTTTTAAAAAGCTTAGCGTTTTAAAATGGATAAAAAAAAAGAATTTTTCTCTCTATGGTTAAAGAATCTGAAAGAATGCTGTTAATTTTGTTAATATAAACGGTGATCATTTATACAGATTATTAAGTGCAAATGGAAATGTATTATTTCAGCAGTAAGAAAGCTGAAGCAGAAATATTTAAATTGATTGTTCAATTCAAAGGGGAGGAATATATGCTTTTTATTTGGACATCACTTCTGGATTTTGTGCTTGTGATGAATAAAAAAAGAAAGTTTGGCGTTGGTTTTGCCAATTAGATAGATTTGTTATAGAAACAGCTATTTATATACTAATGTGTAAAAGTAAAAATTTGAGGATGTTATGTTGTTATCTTGTACCATGCTAAAAAGAGTCAGAAGTCAATTCCTTTTTCTTTCTTCTCTTGTACCTCATATTTTCTTTCCCCCTTTCTTTTCCCTTCCCTTAATTTCTTATTTTTCTTTTTCTTTTATTGTTTTATCAATATATAAAATACTGTGTTTCTGAAAATAAGACTCTGTTTTATGGTTTTTTTGCCACCAAAAAAGGTGCCAGGTTTTATTTTCTGGGGATGTCGTTCACTGACTAATCTCATTTGCACGCATCACCCTGGCCTCCTTTTCACTGTCAGAGGCTTTCAGGAACTTCTTCTGTGGCTGGCAAGGCTTTCCTGAAGGCCTCTGCAGCCAATAACAGAGCTCTGGATCAATTTGGGTCTCTTATCAGTTACAGAGGCCTCTAGAAAAGCCTTGCTAGCAGAAGAAATGGGCTGGCAAGGAAGGTGTTGAGGTGTGTGAGGCTTGGCGATAACTGTCCAAAAGTAAGTAGTAGGGCAGCTCCATCTCCCAATCCCACCCTAGTTTAATTTTTTCCTGTCCACTCTGGAGTGGGCGGGATCTTAATTAGGCTTATTTTGGGGAGGGGGTAGGGCTTATATTGGGCACACATGGAAAAATCAAGTTAGGAGTTACTTTCAGGATAGGTCATATTTTTGGGGAAACAGTACAAAGTCAAAAGGAAAAAGAGAGAGATTAGACAGCCATTTGTCTGAAATGGTATGCCATTTTCTGTTTGAGCAGGGGAGTGGAGCAGAAGAGTCTTCTGACTCTATTATTCTATGACACCTATGACATGAATCAGTGACACCAATCCTCACCAATACAGGAGACATAAGTAGTATGATAACTCCTAAACTCTAGAACTTAAACAAGACTAATGAAGAGCTAAATAGATGCTGTTTGTGGCTTTTACAAAAGAACAAAATGCTCATCAATTATCTGAACTCTTTAGGAAAGGTGAAAGGTTATCCACTTCTGGTTCATTTATTACCCATCCAAGAATATTGCTAATGTTCCTAAGATCAGATAATTGGAATGTTTATGACTTCTGCTCCATGGAGCAGCTTAATCCGGTCTCATATTTCCTCTGTTGACTCTTTACTTTGATTTCCATTGCTTTTGACCTCAAGATCACTTATTTTGTCCATGTGTGCAGGTTTCAATGACTGATGTGCCTTAAGACCGTGGCCTGTCATTTCTCAAGTTAGATTAAAGGTCTCCTGCATTAATGTGATGATTTATGGTTTTCAGCTGCTCTTCCTCTTTTCCCTTCATAAGACACTTATGAATCTTGACCATCAACTTTGTCTATAGAAGGAAGGCTGACATCTTTTAACTCCCTGCTGTCAGCGTCTGGTCTCAATATGGCTTCCAAAGCTGACACCTGCTTGTTTTGACATGATCCCTAAACTGACCCTCCACATTGCCAATATATCATGGCTTTCTTCTTTCTGACTGTTGTGAATGAATAATTGTGTTAATAAAGTTATCAAGAGCTTGAAGTCAAGTGCAGGGTTCTGGCCCTGCACTTCTGATTGGCCGTTAAATGGCGAGATCAGATTGGTCCATTCAGGAGAATCTGATTGGCCATTAACGAGCCTTCTCATAGGTTAACGGAGCTAGCGCTCCCTGGTTTTCATTGGTTGAATATCTAATAAGTTGCCTATATAAGGAAGGCTGTAGAAGCCATTGAGTTGAGCTGTCACAACATGTAAATAAAGAGTTTGAAGTTCACCGTTTCACTAGCTCGTCTCCATTCTTCGCACCCATGCTCCAAACTTAACACTGGCGATGAAGGTGGGATGTGGAGATGTCAGAGCTGACTGAACAACAAAGAAGATAACTGAGCACGTGGCTG
The DNA here is from genome assembly GCA_033807585.1 of Hydrophis major. NCBI lineage: Eukaryota > Metazoa > Chordata > Lepidosauria > Squamata > Elapidae > Hydrophis > Hydrophis major. The sequence continues at coordinate 73,496,912 of CM066333.1, forward strand.
AAAACTCACAATGGCGAAACCATGTCTGGCGGCGTCATACCACCCGCTCCATTCGACCCAGCACAAGAAGACTGGGAGTTCTACATGGATCATTTCCAAATGTTCTTGGAAACCAATAATTTGAAGGATGCCACAAACTGGAAGAAACGGGCAGTATTCCTAACGCATTGCGGGCCGACCGTATTCAAGATGGCCAAGGCATTAGCAAAAACGGCTGAAGTAAAGTCTATGGACTGGGATGTCCTCGAATCCCTACTGAGGGCTCACTATGCACCGACCGTACCAACACTCATAAGGCGGCACGAGTTCTACCAAAGAAACCAGCGGAAAGGAGAGAGCGTTGCTGATTTCGTCGCGGACCTCCGAAACCTGGGAGGCCTCTGCGGGTTCACCAACCTGGAAGAGGCCTTGAGAGACTGAATAGTTCTGGGATTAGATGCGCTAAACGTGCAGAGTAAGCTGATGGCGAAAGGGGACATCAGCCTTGCCAATGCCATCGCTGATGCTACTGCAGCAGAAGCAACCAGGAAGTCGGCTGCCCAAATGCGCCACAACCGCGCTCCGGTACACCAACTGACCGGTGACATCTTACCCAAGTCAGAAGGACAGCTTTTGACGGCCCACCACAAGGACCCCTCTTTGTCGTCAGACAGTGACGAAGAAGAGGTCCATCGACTGCGGTCTGATTGGGACCATTACCAGAAGCCCCAACACCCATGCGCTGGCTGTGGGGCCAGCCATCCCTGGTCCAAATGCAAATTCCGTGACGCGCTCTGCCATGAGTGTGGGAAACGCGGCCACATCGGACGGGTCTGTAGAAGCCTCCTAGGACTCAGCCAGACCTCGAAGGGGGCTAACTATCGTCAACCGACAGGAAACCATCTTGTAAGGCGAGAACCAGTAAACCACTCCTACAGAAACCGAACCTTAAACCGCCCCACGAAGCGAGAAGAGGCTCACCAAACTATCACTATCGGTCACGCCTCTTCCTTGGATGCCAAGAAAATCCGAACTAAAGTGGCCATCGAAAATCAGCCCTGCCAAATGGAAGTTGACTCGGGATCGTCTCTCTCGATGGTTTCCTGGAAGACCCTCAAGCAACTCATCCCTACTATCCGGCGCCAAGACCTCCGTTACCAAAGATTCATACTTAAAGACTATCAGAGGAATAGGATTCCAGTCGTAGGATCCAGTCAAGTCCGGGTCTCGTTCAAAAACCATACAGCGTACTTACCTCTGACTGTGATCGACAAGGACCGGCATAACCTGTTAGGCCTCCAATGGTTCGTGCCACTCGGCATTGAAGTGGCAGGCATTAACCGAATTGGCAGCAGTGACTGGGAGGAGGACCTCGTCCATGAATTCAGGGACATCTTCGCAGAAAAACTAGGCGAGTACAAGGGGACCCCGATATCATTTAACCTTAATCCAAAAATAGCTCCCATCCGCCTAAAGCCTCGTCAAGTTCCATTTGCCCTAAAACCAAAAATTGACGAACAGCTTGATAAGTTAACAGCCCAGGGGGTGTTAGAGCCAACCGATCACTCTCCCTGGGAGACCCCAATCGTGACACCCATTAAGCCGAATGGTTCGATAAGAATTTGTGGGGACTACCGAGCTACCCTGAACCACCCCCTGCAGCAAAACGCATATCTGGTACCGGTGGTGCAACACCTCCTCCATTCCCTGGGGGGGCGGAAAAGTCTTTGCTAAACTAGACTTAGGTCAGGCATATCAGCAATTGCTGGTAGATGAAAAAACGGCACAGGCACAGACGATCGTGACGCACTGAGGTACACGACTCCAATTTGGAGTGAGCTTAGCCCCAGGGATCTTTCAGAGCCTGATGGAAAGACTATTACAAGGGATTAAAGGCGTTGTCCCCTACTTTGACGATGTGTTAATCGCTGCCCCTACTTCAAAAATTTTACAGGATTGCTTGAAATTGGTCCTCCAGAAATTCAAAGATGCAGGTCTTAAAGTGAAGAAAAATAAGTGTAAGCTGTGTGCAGATCGTGTCGAATTTTTAGGGTATTTAATTGACAGTCAGGGCATTCACCCTACCGATAGCAAATTGAGAGCAATAAAAAACACTCCCAGACTCCGGAATAAGGCCGACCTCCAGGCATCTCTAGGCCTTATCAATTTTTATAACGTATTCCTGCCGCACAAAGCAGCGGTCGCTGAACCCCTACATCGTTTACTGGACAAAAAAGCAATTTGGGTATGGGGACATAGAGAAGAGCAGGTGTTCCGAAATGTGAAAAAACTACTGACTTCTGATGCTGTACTGATGCAGTACAATGAGACCTTGCCGTTAACGATCACGTGTGATGGATCGCCTTGTGGAGTGGGTGTCATTTTGAGCCATGTTTTGCCTAATGGTAGCGAAGCCCCTGTTGCCTATTTCTCAAAGATGCTTTCAAAAACAGAGCGCAATTATAGCCAGATTGATAAAGAAGCCCTTGCTACTGTGTCTGCTGTCAAAAGATTTCATGAGTACGTGTATGGCCGAGCTTTTACTATAGTGCCTGACCACAAACCTTTGCTGGGAATAATAGCGGGAGATAAGCCAACCCCCTATATATTATCTCCCAGAATGACTTGCTGGTCAGAATTCTTGGCTGCTTATAATTATCGGCTGCAATACTGCCCGGGAAAGGCCATTCCCCACGCGGACGCATTGAGCCGAGCACCACTTCCAGAGACCATCGATGACCCCACACCTACAGTGACAACGTTACAGATCGAGGCACTTCGTACACCGCCATTAACTGCCCATGATCGCGAGAGAAACAAAACATGACCCCGCCTTAGCACGAGTGCTCAGTTGGGTGGAACGCAGATGGCCATTGGACCAAGTACCAGATGACCGCACCATTCAAAAGTTGACACACAGAGTTGTTTTCACAAAAGGGCTGCATCATCTGGGGCGACAGAGTCGTTAACCCAGAGCGACTCCAGCAAGCAGTACTGAGAACCTTGCACGATGGCCACCCCGGCATCGTACACATGAAAGCCCTCACATGTAGCTACGCGTGGTGGCCAGGCATCGACAAATAAGTCAAGACTTGGGTCAAAGCTTGTCATAGATGCCAGGAAGTAAGCAACGCCCCACCAAAGGCAATCCCAACCAAATGGGAAACACCGCGGGGACCCTGGTCCCGTATCCATCTGGACTTTGCAGGACCTACCAAAGGCCACACATTCTTGCTAACCATGGACGCCTACTTGAACTGGCTCGAAATCCACCAAATGAAGAACACAACAACCGAAGCGGTCATTAAGAAACTGGACAGACTGTTTGCAACCCACGGATTACAAGACGTTCTGGTATCTGAAAACAGGCCCCAATTTACCACGCTGTCTTTTGAACAGTACCTGGCGGACCACGGTATTTGACATGCGCTGACTTCGCCTGCGCATCCTGCGGCCAATCGAAGGGCCGAGCACATGGTACAATTCGTCAAGAAAATGCTACCAAAAATGGACTATGACAACATCGAAGAAAAAATAAACTGAATCCTCTTTTTACAGCATATCACTCTGCACAGCATCACCAACAAAACTCCCTCCAAGTTGCTAATGGGACAAAAGCTCCGCTCCCACCTCGACCGGTTACACCCAGCATACGAACCTGAGAAACCACACGGATCCAGCGGCTGATGCCGTACCTTCCAGGTAGGAGACTCGGTATTTGCTAAAAACTTATCGGGCGATCCATTGTGGGTCGAAGCGACGGTAGTCCGTATAACCGGCCCAAGATCATACCTTGTGCAATGCCGCGATGATAGACTATGGAAGCGCCATATCGATCAACTACGATCAAGGTTGCAGTCAAGGGTCTACGAGTCCCCTGATGACCAAACTGAGGGGGGGGGAGATACAGAGGAAGATGAACTTCAATTAGCAGAAAACCTTTTTGAAGGGAACAATAGCGGAACAGAAACACGTGAAGAGGAACCAGGGATGGGAGTGAGCTCGCCTCATGGTGATACCGAAGATGCTGGTGACAACGAAAATTCGAACTCAGAATCAGAGGCACCCCTTTCGTCAAACAACGCCCTACTCTACAAGAGTGCAGCCAAATACCAGGTGCACAACAAAAATCAAATAGACTAAAAAAACAACCGTCCTACCTCAAGGACTACGTAACCGCACCCCGTAAACAGAACCCGGGGGGAAGGGGTGTTGTGAATGAATAATTGTGTTAATAAAGTTATCAAGAGCTTGAAGTCAAGTGCAGGGTTCTGGCCCTGCACTTCTGATTGGCCGTTAAATGGCGAGATCAGATTGGTCCGTTCAGGAGAATCTGATTGGCCATTAACGAGCCTTCTCATAGGTTAACGGAGCTAGCGCTCCCTGGTTTTCATTGGTTGAATATCTAATAAGTTGCCTATATAAGGAAGGCTGTAGCAGCCATTGAGTTGAGTTGTCACAACATGTAAATAAAGGGTTTGAAGTTCACCATTTCACCGGCTCATCTCCATTCTTTGCACCCATGCTCCAAACTTAACACTGACCATTTGCAATGAAAGAACTAGAAGCAGGACACTTATCTCAGGCAGTTGATGGTGGCCATGTTGTAATGTCATTTCACATTGGTTGTGTGATGTTGGAGTATTAGGACCATCACTCAAAATTTGTAATACTGGGCCTCTGTTCCAGGATTATCTTCTAGAGTAGGAGAATCAAAGTGACAGTTTAAGGAACCAAGGCGGCAAAAGCCGGCAGCCTACATAACACATTGTTCAACCATTTTAACCATTTTAAATTGATGGACAGAGGAATCATACAAACCAGGGATGGTATTCAGCAGGTTCTGGAGAACTGGTAGTGGAAATTTTGAGTAGGTCGGAGATGCACCAGTGCACCATCCACATTGGATAGAAAATTGTATGAATCAATAAACAATGAGCACAATTCTCCGGATCTATCCAATAGCTGAAAGTTCTACACATTGGTGTTCATACAATGGCTGATATTTTGCCAACATTCTTCATGGACAGGGTCAAGCTTTATCATCCCACAATTCTTCCTTGTCAAAAGAGTGATCAATAATCAATGTTTGTACATTGAAAGTATGTTGACCCCTTCCCAGAATGGGACCTTCTTTCATATGGTTGCCTCATGTTACAATGATGCAGCTAGTTATTGTAGGCCTCAATGTCCTTTTGGTAGAAAGAGTTACATAGGCCTAGTGAAGTGTATTATTTGGCAATAATACACTGCTCAAAAAAATAATGGGAACACTTAAACAACACAATGTAACTCCAAGTCACTCATGTAGTGAATTAATAAAAGTGCTTGAATAAAGATTATTAAAACCTTAAAGTAAAGTGCAGGGTTCTGGCCCTGCACTTCTGATTGGCCGATAATAGCGACATTGGATTGGTCTGTTCAGGAGAATCTGATTGGCTATTAACGAGCCTCTTTCATTGGTTAAAGGAGCTAACGTTTCCTGTGTTTTCATTGGCTAAGTACCCAAAAGCTTGCCTATATAAAGGGGCCGTTGTGGCCGTATTTTGAGCTGTTACACCATGTTAAATAAAGAGTTGAAGTTCACTGTTCATCAAATCATCTCCACTTCTTGCACCCATGCGCAGAACTTAACACTGGCAATGAAGGTGAGATGTGGAGACGTCAGAAGTGATTGAACACTACAGAGCGATAACAGAGCACGTGGCTGAAACGCACCAACAGCGGAACCATGTCCGGCAGCGTCATACCACCCGCTCCATTCGACCCGGCACAAGAAGACTGGGACTCATATATGGATTGCTTCCAGATGTTTCTGGAGACCAACAACTTGAAGGATGCCACTACCGGAAAGAAACGGGCGGTATTCCTAACTCATTGTGGACTGACTGTATTTAAGATGGCCAAGGCACTAGCAAAACTGGCAGAAGTGAAGTCCATGGACTGGGACGTCCTCGAACCCCTGCTAAGGGCTCACTATGCACCAACTGTACCAACGCTCATTAGGAGGCATGAATTTTACCAGAGAGATCAGCAGAAGGGTGAAAGTGTTGCAGATTTCATAGTGGATCTCCGGAATCTGGGAGGCCTATGTGGGTTTGCCGACCTCAAAGAAGCCCTGAGAGACCGAATAATTCTGGGATTAGATGCACCACCTGTGCAAAGCAAGCTGATGGTGAAAAGCAACATCAGCCTTGCAGATGCCATTACTGATGCTACTGCAGCAGAAGCAACCAGAAAGTCAACTGCCCGAATGCGCCGCACCCACACCCTGCTTCGCCTCACGTAGAAGGATAGGCGATGACAGCCCACCACGAGGACCTTGAATCGTCATTGGAAAGTGATGAAGAAGAGGTCAACCGGCTCCGGTCTGAACGAGACCAACGCCAGAGATCACAGTACCAATGCGCTGGTTGTGGGGCAAACCACTCTCGATCAAATTGCAAATTCCTCGATGCGCTCTGCCATTTGTGCGGAAAAAGAGACCACATCGGAAGGGTCTGTAGAAGAAAACAAGGACCCAGCCAGCTGGCATTCACTGAACCAGCAGCAACGACTGGGAAGAGGCTCTCGTCCAAGAATTCCAGGACGTCTTTGCAGATAAACTAGGCGAGTACAAGGGGATCCCAATATCATTTAATCTCAACCCCGAAATAGCTCCCATCTGCCTTAAGCCTCGTCGAGTCCCATTTGTCCTTCAACCAAAGATTGACGAGCAGCTTGATAAATTAACAGCCCAGGGTGTGTTAGAACCAACTGACCACTCCCCCTGGGAAACCCTGATTGTGACACCCATCAAGCTGTATGGATCGTTAAGAATTTGTGAGGACTACCGAGCCACCCTGAATCACGCCCTTCAGCAAAACGCTTAATGGAGAAGGTGGTGCAACACCTTCTCCATTCCCTGGGGGGCGGAAAAGTCTTCACTAAACTAGATCTAGCCCAGGCATACCAACAACTGCCTGCAGACAAAAAAAATGGCAGAGGCCCAAATGATCGTTATGCACCAAGGTGCGTTTAAATGTAACCGACTCCAATTCGGAGTAAGCGTGGCCCCAGGAATCTTTCAAAGTTTGATGGAAAGACTATTACAAGGGATAAAAGGAGTTGTCCCATATTTTGATGATGTTTTAATTGCTGCTCCGACTCGAGAAATACTAAAGGAGCATTTGGGTTTGGTTCTTCAGAGATTTAAAGACTCGGGTCTCAAAGTTAAAAAAAAAACAAGTGTCAACTATGTACGGATCGAGTAGAATTTTTAGGGTATTTAATCGATAAACAAGGCATTCACACCATCAATAGCAAACTTAGGGCAATCAAAAATGCCCCCAAATCCCGCAATAAGGCCGACCTCCAAGCTTTCCTAGGCCTTATCAATTTTTATAACGTTTTCCTGCCTCACAAAGCAACCATAGCAGAATCCCTACATCGTTTGTTGGACAAAAAAGCACCCTGGGTTTGGGGGCACTGAGAGGAACATGCGTTTCGACAAGTAAAAAACCTATTGACCTCCGACGCTGTTTTGATGCAGTATAATGAGACTTTGCCTTTAACAATTACATGTGATGCATCACCATTCGGGGTGGGCGCCATTTTGAGCCATGTTTTACCAAACGGTAGTGAAGCCCCTGTTGCCTATTTTTCAAAAACGCTATCAAAAGCAGAACGCAATTACAGTCAAATCGATAAAGAGGCTCTTGCTATTGTATCTGCTGTTAAACGATTTCATGAATATATTTATGAGTGAGCTTTCACTATAATAACTGACCACAAACCTTTACTGGGAATAATAGTGGGAGATAAACCAACCCCTTATATATTATCTCCCAGAATGACTCGCTGGTTAGAATTCTTGGCTGCCTATAATTATAAGTTGCAATACCGCCTGGGGAAAGCCATTTCCCACGCCGACGCGTTGAGCCGTGCACCACTTCCAGAAACCGTTGATGACCCCGTGCCGACCGTCACAACACTTCAAATCGAGACACTTCAAAACCCACCGCTGACAGCACGAGATATCGCGATTGAAACTCGATCCCATTCTGGCACGAGTCCTCAGCTGGGTAGAATGTGGATGGCCATTGGACCAAATCCCTGACAACTACGTTCCCTTCAAAAATCGTCCAGAGCATGGAGGCTCCACCAGGAGACAGGCCAGTAAATCAGGAGATGTGGAGGAGGGCGGAGGAGGGCAACAACCCAGCACCAGGACTGCTACCTCCACCTGTATGCAAGGAGGGACAGCAGGAGCCCTGCCAGAGCCCTGCAAAATGACATACAGCAGGCCACAAATGTGCATATGGCTGCTCAAATGGTCAGAAACAGATTCCATGAGGGTGGTATGAGGGCCCAATGTCCGTAGGTGAGGGTTGTGCTTACAGCCCAACACTGTGCAGGAAGTTTAGCATTTGCCAGAGAATACCAAGATTGGCAAATTCGCCACTGGCACCCTATACTCTTCACAGATGAAAGCAGTTCAACTGAGCACATGTGACAGATGTGACAAGGTCTGGAGACGCCATGGAGAACATTCTGCTGCCTGCAACATCCTCCAGCATGACCAGTTTGGCAGTGGGTCAGTAATGGTGTGGGGTGGCATTTCTTTAGGGTGGCCACACAGCCCTCCATGTGCTCGCCAGAGGTAGCCTGACTGCCATTAGGTACCGAGATGAGATCCTCAGACCCCTTGTGAGACCATATGCTGGTGCGGTTAGCCCTGGGTTCCTCCTGATGCAAGACAATGCTAGACCTCATGTGGCTGGAGTGTGTCAGCAGTTCCTGAAAGACGAAGGCATTGATGCTATGGACTGGCCTACCCTTTCCCCAGACCTGAATCCAATTGAGCATATCTGGAACACCATATCTCGCTCCATCCACCAATGCCACATTGGACCACAGACTGTCCAGGAGTTGAGGGATGCTTTAGTCCAGGGAGGACTAAAGGGGAAGAGTGTGGGAGGAGATCCCTCAGGAGACCATCCGCCACCTCATCAGGAGCATGCCCAGGCTTTGTAGGGAGGTCAAACAGACACGTGGAAGCCACACACACTACTGAGCCTCATTTTGCCTTGTTTTAAGGACATTACATCAAAGTTGGATCAGCCTGTAGTGTTTTTTTTCCACTTTAATTTTGAGTGTAACTCCAAATCCAGACCTCCATGGATTGCTAAATTTGATTTCCATTGATAATTTTTGTGTGATTTTGTTGTCAGCACATTCAACTATGTAATGAACAAAGTATTTAATAAGAATATTTCATTCATTCAGATCTTGGATGTCTTATTTTTGTGTTCCCTTTATTTTTTTTGAACAGTCTATACAAAACATGAATAATAAAATAGGCTCCTGCATGAACATCCACAAAGATGTATGCAAAAATATACATGATTATACAAATATGCATAGATATTTATAGACTGTTTCCTTCCTTCCTTCTTTCCTTTCTTCTTTCCATTCTTCCTTTTTTATGTATCTATCATCTATCTGTCTGTCTGTCTATCATCTATCCATCTATCATCTGTATCATCCATCCATCCATCTATCCATCTATCTATCATCTATCTAACACCTACCTGTCTTCCTCTTTATCCTCCTCCTTCTCCTCATCTTCCTTTTCCTTTTCCTTTTCTTCCTCCTCCCCCTCTTCCTCCTCCTCCCCCTCCCCCCCCCTCTTCTGAAGGTCAGTTTTTCTCCTGATCAATTGTTCTACCTGTCAGGAAATTTTTCCTTACTCCTAAGTCAATTCTCTCCATGATATGGTTTCCATCCATTATTTCTGGTCCTAATTAACCAACCTGTTTTTAAACTGCTTTTAATAAACACCTAAGAGATTTGGGAGAGTAACCATTGGTTACAAATTCTTTGACATGGCAACATCTGTGTTCCCTTGGTGAAAAGAAATGTGTGAAGGCTCTGTGTTTTTTTAGTATGGACTTATAAATAAGAACTGCAGAGCGAATAGATGGATTTTTTTAAAAAAAAAAAACAATTTTAGCTTTTACACCATGGCCCAGGAAGTCCAACGTGCTACTTGTTAGCATGGGACACTTGAAAAACGTACTAGTCAGGATTACAGGTTTCAGCAGCATTTTGTTTTACACCTACCCTGTTGAGTTCAAAATATTTTCCCTGCCAGTACTCTGCTGAGCTACTTGGGCCGATGAAATCCTTGCTTACCTGCAAAGCTACTTCAAAGACTCTTTCCACCCGCATGTCAGCGGGAATATTGAGCCTGTTATTTCTGATGCTGTTCGGTATTTTATTCTTTACTTTTCTCCTTCAACCTCTATCAAGTAATAAAAGCAAAAAGAAAAAAAAACCCAACCCTTTAAAGTGTTTAGAATGCTGGGCACACTTTCCCTCTTCTGTTACGCTTCAGACTAGAAGAAGCAAAGAAAGGCTGGCGGGATGATAGGAATGGAAAATATTTCATGTTGGATCATAAGGGAGGCAAAAGTGCCTCCTGGTTAACCACACGTGCTGGAAGTCAGCAGGAGTTTATGATGTTGTTAGTGCCTTGATGGATATTTGCCCTCAAAGGAACTCTGAATGACAGGTTATACAACAGGCCTTCCATTCCCAAAGCACTCCAGGCTGTCTGCTTTTTTGCTGGAGGCAGCAAAGGGGCCACTTAACCAGCAAGACAGAGTTTTAATGTCCCTCCTCATTACATCGTCTTTCAAAAGGAATGCAAAAAAAAAAAAAAAATCACAAAATGAAGATCTTTCGAGTTGCAAACTACGTTATTATTATTTTTTTCTCCTCCATTCTGGAATGGCTAGAGGGATGTCCGTGCAAAAAACAGGGCACAGATTTCAATGCAATTGCTTTGCCCCAAAAATCAGAAGTTCTATTGCGAATTGATTGTCCCAAGGGAAAAACCTCTGCCTTTCCATCTGGGCCTGATCTTATGTTTCGTATAAGACAAAAGATATTTCTGATTCACTATCAAGGTCTGAGGTTGCTCCTCTTAAGAAGAATCCTTTAGAAAAACTCCCCATAATATATTGAGGTAATTAGGAAGATAGAAGTCTCACTACCTGGTTGGCACATAATGTTAAGCTCTGAAGAAGATTGCTTGCCTTGACAGTATTTCATTGTATACATGATATACAATGACAATGAAGGCTATTATTATCTCTTTTATTCATTAAACATGAAACTCAGTCAACTGAAAATTTAAAAATGTATCATAAATACCAGTGATGGGTGCTAATGGTTGATACAAATTGCTGCCAGCGTCCTAGCTATCAACCATGTATCTTCTTAAAATAAATGATGCTCCAAATAGCACAGTTTTTACAGTTCCACTGGAGTTACTATTATTACTGCTATTATTATTATATGCTTTTTTCATTAAATATGAAACTCAGTCAACTGAACATTCAAAAATGCATCACAAATACCATTGACTGGTGCTAAAGTTGATATTGATTGCTGCCAGCATCCTAGGTATTAGGATGTATGATGTTCCGAGTAGCACAGGTTGTTTTTTTTTTTTCAGTTCTGCTGATGTTATTGCAGGAAGCTGCAATTTCTTGATGTGTTTTGTAAAATTCTTGGACATGGTACCAAGGTCCCTGATGACAATGAGCATCACTGTTACATGTTTAATCTATAACTGTGTAGTTTCAATGGCCAGGTCACAATATTTTGTAGTTTTTTTTTCCCAGTTGTTTTTCTTTAACTCTGGTATCTCCTGGTACAGCGATATCAATAAATTGCACACTTCGGTCCTTGACAACTATGGCATGTTGTGTTCCAAATGGAAATCTGTCTGTATTAAGTCCCACAACAACAGCAGCAACAATCTTTTTTTTTTCTTCATTAAATATTTACTACTACTACTACTATTATTATTATTATTATTATTATTATTATTATTATTATTATTATTATTATTATTATTATTATTATTCAGAAAAATGAGATAGCAGACGAGATAACCATACTGGGTTTCATATCACAAATCACTAGTCGAACACTTCCCAAGTGTTTAGGACTGCGTGACTTATCAGCAGATTATCCGAGCAGATCCCAGTAAGGTGGCCTTCTGCAGCTGACCAATGATGATCTTGTCAGTGCCAATTGTTTTTAAGTGCTTGCCTAGGTCTTTAGGCACAGCACTCAGTGTGCCAAGTACCACTGGAACCACCTGCACTGGTTTATACCAGAGTCTGTGCAGTTCAATTCTCAGATCCTGATATCTGATGATTTTTTCAAGTTGTTTCTCGTCCATTCTGCTGTCACCAGGTATGGCAATGTTGACAATCCACACTTTTTTCTTCTCCACAATTGTGATATCTGGGGTATTGTGTTCCAAAACTTTGTCAGTCTGTATTTGGAAGTCCCACATTATTATTATTATTATTATTATTATTATTATTATTATTATTATTATTATTATTATTATTATTATTATTATTATTATTATTATCGTTGTTGTTTCATGTCTTGCATTTACCGTATATACTCGAGTATAAGCTGAGTTTTTCAGCACATTTTTTGTGCTGAAAAAAACCCCCTCGGCTTATACTCGAGTCAGATTCCCCTCTGAAAAAAAAATGGTGTGGAGCTCCGAAGCTGGGCAGCCGCTTCCCTGCTTCCATGTTTCCTTTGCAACTTTTAAGCATGGGAGGGGGAGGCTTTTCTGAGCTCTAGGCTGAAAAAGCAACGCAAGCCGAGGTCGCTCCACTCAGTTTCATTTCCTCAGCTCCAGCTGCTTTCAGTCCACTCGGGAGGAGGGGGAGGAGGAGGGGGAGGCTTTTCTGAGCTCTAGGCTGAGAAAGCAACGCGAGCCAAGGTCGCTCCACTCAGTTTCATTTCCTCAGCTCCAGCTGCTTTCAGTCCACTCAGGAGGAGGGGGAGGAGGGGGAGGAGGGGGAGAGAGAGAGAGAGAGAGAGAGATATCATAAGAACGGCTCTTGGTTTTTTCTTGCAAGGGAGAGAGTGACTCCTGCCTACCACTGTCATCATCATCATCTTTTGGGTTAGTGAATCAATCAAACCTTTCATGATCGTGAGATCGTTTCCCAAATTTCCCTTAAATCAGGGAAGAAATCAGAAACAAACCTTTGGGCTGAGAATAAGCTTGTTCCTATGATGCCATTTTTGTTCACTGCAGTGTGAAAAGTGTGAAAACACACACTTCTTTTTCTTCATCTTCTTGTTCCCTATTTATTGGTCTCTTTCAAAGAGGAAATTGTGAACATCAAACTTATTCTCAACTGTCCTAGTGAAAGTTTTTATTGGCATCTATTTTTATTTTTGAAATTTACCAGTAGCTGCTGCATTTCCCACCCTCGACTTATACTCGAGTCAATAAGTTTTCCCAGTTTTTTGTGGTTAAATTAGGTGCCTCGGCTTATATTCGGGTCGACTTATACTCGAGTATATACGGTAATTTAGATACCAATTTAATACAATTACATTAATTTCAGCCTTTTCCATTTCTTGATCCCCACCTAGTCTGGACACTAAACCCTATGATGAAAGGTTGAGAGACCTAGGTATGACTAGCCCCGTGATGGCGAACACATGTCACGCAGAGTCATTTGTGCCAGCATGCGAGCTGCAGGCAAACTTACTGTGCATGTGCGCATCTCACAGTTGATTTTTGGCAATTTTGAGGCCTTTTTCAGCCTTCCAAATGCTTGAGGAAGGCTTCTGCAGGCTTCTACAAGCTTTGTAGGCCAAAATCTAGCTCCATTTCATCACTTCCGGTATTTTCAGAAAAACAGGAAGTGACCAAACGGGGCTAGATTTCAGCCTACAAAGCTTGTAGAAGCCTGCAGAAGCCTTCCTCAAGCCTTTGGGAGGCTGAAAAAGGCCTCAAATCTGCCGAAAATCAGCTGTGAGACGCAATGCAGGTAAGGGGGCAATGGGGATGGAGGTGGGTGAGATTGCGCACGCATGCATAGGGGACATGGGGAGGGTGCACATTACCTTCTGGGTGCTGGCACGAGTGAGGGTATGCAAGTGCGCATTCAATTTTTGGCACAGGAGCCCACAAAGATTAGCCACCACTGGATTAGCCTATCGAAGAGAAGGATTAAGGGAGACCTGATAGCTGTCTTGAGACCCTGTCACAAGAAGAAGGAATTGGCTTATTCTCCTGAGGCTGTGGGTGCTCCATCTGTGGAAGTTTTTTTTTTTAAAAAAGTAGACTGGACAACCATTTGACTGGTTTGGTACATGATTCCAGCCTTGAGAAGAGGGTTGGATTAAGAAGACCTACAAAATTTCTTCCAGTCTTCAGATTCTATGATTCACTCCAACACTTCTAAATGGTGCACTGATTATGACTCTCATCTTGGAAAAGGTTGAATTGTTTGGCTTGTGCAAATCCACTAAAAGCAAAAAAAAAAAAAAACAACAACCCCAGAAGTCACAATTGTCCCGAAGGTGCATTTTCAGGAGGCAACTGGACTTTCTTATTTTGTTTTCTTTTGAAAACATTTCGCTTCTCATCCAAGAAGCTTCTTCAGCTCTGAGAGGACAATGGGAAATGGAACGTCTCAGAGCTGAAGAAGCTTCTTGGATGAGAAGTGAAATGTCTTCAAAAAAAAACAAAAACAACATATCATGACCTGGATGACTGACAATCTCTATAGACTTTTACCAAAAAGTCATGGCTTATACACTATTGTACAGGTTCACAAATCACACTGGAGCAATAAAACAAAATAACTCACTGTTGTAAAAGGCAGAATTGAGAAGACAGCAACGAAGCTGAAGAAACAGTGAACTGCCAGCCAGTGGTGGGATTCAATTTTTTTTTACTATCCATTCTGTGGGCGTGGCTTGATGGGGTGGCTTGGTGGGCATGGCAGGGGAAGGATACTATAAAATCCCCATTCCCTCCCCACCCCACTAACCAGCTTTCCAGCTCCGTTCTCCTGTGTAGAGCAACCAAAGAAGACCCAGCCAATCAGCAAGGACTCGGGAGGCAGTGAATAGATGGGGGCGGGGCCAGTCAGAGGTGGTATTTGCCGGTTCTCAGAACTACTCAAACTTTCTGCTACTGGTTCTCCAGAACTGGTCAGAACCTGCTGAATAGCACCTCTGCTACCATCTTAATTGCTGCAAAATAATGGCACAGACTGACTACAAGAAATGACCTCCTTACAAGTCAAACAAAACATTATTTTTATACAGCATAATTCCAATTTATCCCATCTCCATATGGACACACAAATATCTTTCAGCAAATTTCTCATTATTTCTCTTTACTCCTATTCAATTTCATTTCTCTTCCATATTTATCCATTTTATAGTCATCATATTCTTTTCTTTCTGGCTTGTTTAAATTATTCTCATCTAACATTCCTCCAAGGTTTTATTGATTCTTTTTTCCTTTTTTTTATAAAAAACAAATTTTGTTAGTTTTACCATAAACACAATACACAAACATACAAACACAAAACATAAACAAAACTAAAAGATCTTTTCTGAAGGTTGTCTGTTCCCGGGTTAGAACTCTTCACACAGACACAAATTCAAACATCATATTCAACCCATATCTCCTTCCATATCTTATTATCATTTTCTTTTTTATATATATATATAAAAACCATTTTTATCAGTTTTATAAAAACAATGCACAAAGAATCAAGGCATAACAGCTTATAAATTCTTTTCTAAGAAAAAATAATAATAAAAGACCAATAAGGCATAACATTTCCAGATTATAATATCAATATTTCATATAATATTAACTTCATATCTTGTCCCTACTTCTCCTTTCCATCCAAATTATTTATTAATTAAAATTTTATTGCCTTTTATCAATATACAAAATCCAAAAAAAAAAGCATATATATCCTTCCATATCTTATTACCATTTTCAACAACATTCTTTGTCTGTTCTATTTCCAATTATCCATTCATCTTTTTTTCTTTTACTATACTTCTCCTGTACACCAATTGGAGTAACATCTATAACTCATTACCCTAACTTAGAAATACTACATATAGCAATCTTTCTTGGGATTCTGTTTAAAAGATTCTAAAATTACAAAATAAATTTTATATTCTAAATATACATATAAAAACACACTCTTATATACCCTCCAGAATCCCTCTTTTAATCTAAATTAAATTCACCCATTGTCTCTAAATAAACTTTTTTTCTTTAGGTCTTGCTTCCCCCCATTAAGGCTTCTCCTCCCCCCCTTTCTCTCTTGCTTATTCTTCTCCTTGCCCTTTCTACCCCTTTGCTTTTTCCCTTCGCTTTTCTTACTCCTTTTCCTTTGCTTTCTAACCTTGCCTCCATCTTTTCACTCATTTTTCTCTCTTTTGGTTGTTTTTATAATTCTTAAAATCCCCTTTTTCTTATCCTTTTTCTCCTCCTCTCCGGAAGGGACCCATTGTTCATCAAAGATGGCTTCTTCTTCCTCTTCTTCCTTGTCCCAGTCCTTCTGCTGCGTAATCAACTTTTCAACAGAACATAACGCCATTTCTAAGAATTGAAACAAAGCGCCCAAAGTATCTTCTTTTTTTATATTTTTGATATTCAATCTCTAGTTCATCCACAGACGATGCCATTATAAAAAGGGAAACTTTTTCCAAAACAACCACAAGTATTTTTAATCAAAGACAATCAAAAGCAATTAAAAAAAAAAAAAAGTTCCAAAAGTTAATACTTTTCTTCCTTCTTCTCTTTCTCTTTCTGGATTAATTTTTAATCAAAGAGGTCCAATTACCATATATCTTCCTTTGGGATCCACAAAGACGTTCTAGACAATCTCCTTCTTTTTCAGCTTCTGCTCCAATTTTTTTTTCTCCCTTCCCACTTGCAATGACAATTTTAAATAATCAGAAATCCATACCTCCAGCAAAGATTTTCCAATTTCTTAAATTTTTCAATGTCCAAAAATCCCTTTGTCTCTTAGCTTCAACTTTCAAAGCAATCCACTTTCAATGTCTAATATATCCAAATATTTCTGCTATTTCCGTGGGGTGGGAGAGTAAAAAAAAAAAAAAAAAGTTCCCTTTAACAGCTTCTCCGCCGCTTTTCGCTCTTCTTAGGGATACAATGTATCCTCCAGCAATTCAAGCAGCTCAATTCCAGGCAATTTAAAAGGTGTTACTTGACCCGGCTCAGACAGAACTTTCACTCTTCACACTTCCTCCAGCACAGTTCTTACCCGGTTGCTGGCTTCTTCGTGGCGGCCATTGCTGACCGCCGCTCCACCGCCTTGGAAAAAGGGGTTTTCCCGGAGAAGGGGGGGGTCTGCGAAACCCCCACCTCCCTATCCGACTCCCCTCTCTCTTCAGCTGTCCCTACAGGGCAGCCATATCCCCCTGACCCATCTGGATCGGGGGTACCTCGACGGCTAGCACAGCAGGAATCGCGAGCTGTCGCGAATTCCTGCTGCCCCGAAACCACGCGAAACCGGAAGTCCATTGTAAGGATTTACAATGTTAAGAGGTTTTATGTGTTTATGTATTTAATGGTTAATGATGTGTTGTTTTATCTTTAAAATTAATAAAAATTTGTTTCAAAAAAAAAAAAAAAGAAATGACCTGACTGAGAGGCGCTTAGTGTTTTTAAAGCTTGTTTATTTTCTTATAGATGTTTCATTACCCAAGCTAGACAATATCAGCTAACACTAGATGACAGCACCACCGCTCCAGGAGCCTTCATTTCAACCCTGAGCTATTAATATTCTCCTTTATTAATGCCATGACTAAGTAGCAACAATGGTGCAATGGAAGATCTGCAAGAAACATCATTTGCTTGCAAGCAAAGACCACAAAATAGAGTAAGTAATATAAAACAAAGAAGCTAAGAATGCTCTGGGACTTTAAAATTGAAACAGACAAGCACCTGACACATAACACCCCAGACTTAAACATTGTTGATAGGAAACATGAAAGAGTCAGGATAGTGAACATCACATTGCAATATCTGGAGACAGCAGAATTGGAGAAAATTGCAAACTATAAAGACCTGCAAGTAGAAATAGAATAACAGTGGCAAAATAATAATAATAATAAATCAGATAGTACCAATCTTTAAGTGCAATGCCCAAACATCTGGAATGTCACTTCTATTCCATCAGCATTGACAAAAAAAAAAAAAATCACCATCAGTCAATTTAAAATCACTTTTACTTAGAACAGCTTACGTCCTGCAATGATTAATACCATAAAACATGCACATCTATCCCAGGTTTGTGCTGATGTCACATAATTGTGCATTCTCAGTGTGCCCATTCACTGCATATACCTCCTACTTGGTAGGCTATGTGAAAATGTGTTTGGCCTTTCAAAGATTCCAGCTTAGATGGAACAGCATGAGTATATTTGAGGTTATGCCAAATACACTTGTGGCAATTTGGCTCAAATTTAGTAGGGTATGTTACTTGATCAAGGTCACATGATGGCTCAGTGGTTAATGATGCTGAACATGTCAGCTTTTGGGTTTGAGACACAGGCACTGTTCAATGGGTTGAACGCCTGTTCCTTGTCTCATTTCTAGTTTGCTAACAATTTGAAAGTATGCAAATGTGACTAGATAAATAGGTACCACTTTGGTAGGAAGGTTTTAGATTAGATTAACAGAGTTGGAAGAGACCTTGTAGGTCATCTAGTCCAACCCCGAGACCCTACACCATTTCTGACAAATGGCAGTCCAATCTCTTCTTGAAAGCTTCCAGTGATGAAGCCCCCACAACTTCTGAAGACAACTTCTATTCTATTGGTTGATTGTTCTCACTATCAGAAAAATCTCCTTATTTTTAGGTTGAATCTCTCCTTGGTCAGTTTCCATCCATTATTCCTTGTCAGGTGCCTTGGAAAATAGCTTGACACCTTCCTCTCTGTGGCAGCCTCTCAAATATTGGAATTATTGCTATCATGTCTCCCCTGGTCCTTTTCTTCACTAGACTAGCCATGCCCAGTTTCTTTAACTGTTCTTCATATGTTTTAGTCTCCAGTTCTCTAATCATCGTTTTGTAACAACATTCTGTGAGCAATTGCACTTATTATTAACTTATACACCACTTCATAGTTCTTACAGATTCTCTAAGTGGTTTATAGAGTCAGCCACTTGCCCCCAACAATCTGAGTCCTTATTTTACCGACCTTGTAAGGGTGGAAGGCTGAGTCAACCTTGAGCTGGTCAGGATTAAACTCCTGGAAGTGGGCGGAATTAGTCTGCAACACTGAACTTTAATCACTGTGCCACCGGGTCCTAAACATGGTCTACATGTTCTTGATTGTTCTAAATAGCCTTGTGGAAAGGCTATTGACCATTTGAGTCAGGATGGTCTCTGTAAGTCAATCTATGGGCCCATCTGATGAAGATTGTCAAATTTGGAAGACCAAAAGTTGGAATGCATGCAGAGGTTAACAGCTGTAAATAGCAAATGAAAGGAAAGCATTAAATATTACTTATTCCTTCATTCATATACAGTATATGCATGGGAAAATAAATAAATCTAAAAGTACGACTGATACAATTGTTTTGGATGAAAGACTGAGATACTTAGTGAAGGATCTCGGCAATAAGCAGTATAGTATGTGGGGCATACAAAATTTTGATAGTTCAAAGAATGGTTCTTGGGAGGGGGGTAAAAACAGACAATAAACAAAAAGAAGGCAATGGAATAAATAAGAATGAAAATTAAAGAACAGCAGGTAGAGAAAGTAAAAAAAAGTATTAGAAGATACTGTGTTTCCTCAAAAACATGACCTACTCAGGAAGTAAGTCCAAGCTTGATTTTTGCACATGCACCCAATATAAGCCCTACCCCCAAAATAAGCCCTAATTAAGACCCTGCCCTCTGCAGGATGCACAGGTAAAATTAAGCTATGGGGGATGGGGAGCTGCCCTACTACTTACCTTCAGATAGTTGCAGCCATGCCTCTCACACCTTGGTCCCTTTGTTTTGCTGCAGCCAGCAAGTCTTTCCTGAAGGCCTCTCTAGCTGATATCAGAGCTCTGGATCGATCCGGAGTTCTGTTATTGGCTACAGATGCCTTCAGGAAAGTCTTTCTGGCCTTGCCGGATGAAGAAGTTCCTGAAGGCCTCTGATAGTGAAAAAGAGGCTGGGGGTGACATGCACAAGTGAGGTGGGTGAGTGGATAATATCCACCCCGAAAATAAGGCCTAGTGCCTTTTTTGGTGGCAAAAAAATACAGGGTCTTATATTTGGGAAAACATGATAAATGAATCTTCCAGGACAGTAAAAGGAAAATGCACATAAAGAATGAGAATGTAGAATGTAGAAGAGATTGAAAAGATTCATGAAAAAAAATGCCACCAAAGTGGGTGGAGTTAATAGTAAACCTGAAAACAATGTTGAGTGGAATGGTAACATGTGAAGGACTATAGACAAGGGAAAATATATGCATTTGAGAATGGTTGCCATAGAAAAATGAAGGTGTAAAAAGATATTCTATAATGTGTAGAGAAAGAAAAAAGAGTTGAAAAGAATGAACAAGTAGTCATTGACTTACAACCACAACTGAGCCCAACATTTCTGTTGCTAAACAAGCCAATTTTTAATTATGTTTTGCCCCATTTTATGGCCTTTCTTGTCACTACTGTTGAGTCACTGCAGATGTGAAGATAGTAATAGAGGAATAAAGGGAATCTGGCTGCCCCCAATGGCTTTGCTTCTCAGAAGGTTGAAACTATGTATTAATGGAGACTGTGTGGAAAGAGTTCATAGTTTTAAATTTCTAGGAACTCATATTTCCAACAACCTTACTTGGTTGGTCCACACTATGGCCACTGCAAAGAAGGCCCAACAGCGCCTGCACTTTCTGAGGCTGCTGAAAAAGAGGGGTCTGGGTGAGAAGTGGCTGGTTACTTTTTACAGTTCTACCATTGAGAGCATTTTGGCATACTATGTAATGGTGTGGTATGCTGGATGCTCTGTATTGGATAAGAAGATGCTCCAGAGAGTTATAAACACAGCACAAAAAATCATTGGTTGCTCTCTTTCTTCTTTGGAAGAGATTGTGAAGACCAGACTCCTCTCCAGAGCAGTAAAAATCTCCACAGACTGTTCTCATCCTGGTCATTCATATTTTGATCTGTTACCATCAGGGAGGCGTTATAAGTGTCTTAAAATGAGGACTAAGAAACAGTTTCTTTTCCAAGGCAATAATTGTCTTGAATCAAACAGTACATTTGTGATTTAGTTGTTGTTGTTGTTATTGTTGTTGTTGTTATTATTATTATTATTAATCTGTAGTATGATTGTGATGTGGTGTTTGATGTGCTGGAGTAGCTTTCAAATTTCATTGTATTTGTGGAATGCAATGACAATAAAGGTATTCTATTCTATTCTATTCTATTCTATTCTATTCTATTCTATTCTATTCTATTCTATTCTAAAAAGATGATCACAAGGTCCCAGGATACTGAAATTCATCATAAATAAGAACCAGTTGTCAATCATCCACAATTTTGATCACATGACCATAGGGATGCTGCAACGGTTGTGTGAAAAGCACTCATGTGCCACTGTAACTTCAATCGGTCACGAAATGAATGTTTTTAAGTCAAAAACTACCTGTAGCCAAAGAGAGAAGGAAGCAGGAAAAAAATGGATGAACAATAATTATGACACCGAAAAAATAGAGTAGGTAGTTTTTGTGCCCTTAGGAACTCTGTTTATTAAAAATGAAAAAAAAGAATCATAGAAAAACTGAAGACATGAAACCGGTTGTACAAAGGTAGTTGAAGTATCTTCTTAAAAGCCTGCAGAACACCTACAACTTTCTGGAGGGTAGCTGTTCTACTTCTGGTGTTTTGGAAAATAGAAGATAAGACAAGAAACAATGAATGGAAACTAATTAAGGAGAGAAGCAACCTAGAACTAAGGAGAAATTTCCTAACAGTGAGGACAATTAATCAGTGGAACAATTTGCCTCCAGAAGTTGTGGGTGCTCAACATTGATAGTTTTTAAGGAGAGACTGGACAGCCACTTATCTGGGTTAATATTGGGTCTCATACTTGAGCAGGGGATTGGACTAGTAGACCACTAAGGTCCTTTCCAACTCTGTTAATCTGTTTCTCTGAATATGTGGTGGGTGGGATTCTTGTGGTTAGATGGTCTTAATTGGCAGGGATGTCAAACTTGATTTCATAGCCAACTCTGAGATACGTAATTCACTGTCACCCTTGATCCTGCTTTCCCCCCACCCTTCTGGGTATATCATCCAATGAAAAATGTCCAAAGCCAAGAGTCATCCATCATGCTCTCCAATTAGATTTTTGCATGGCAGAAGCTTCAGTCATCTAATCAGTCTCTGAAGAAAACATGAATGGAATGTACTTTTGATTCCACACTGCTGCCTGATCTTTGAAACTCCCCCTGCCTTCTTTCTGTTGTCAACTATAAAACGTACATACAAAATGTTTTATGAGTTGACAGGATATATATGTATATTTACCTTCTTCATCAATATATATGCATCAGTTCTGGGGTCTTTAATCTTCCAGAATTCTAAGCTCCAAAAAACGCATTAAGAAGAAACTTCTCCCATTGGGATGTTTCAGTTTAGTAAGTGTTGTTAATAGGTACAAAAATGTACAACAGAGAAAGAGAAATGTATATAAAATATCAAATGAATAATGTGGAAACTGGGTGCATCATTTGTATGATAAAATAAAAGATAGGCCAAGAATGAATACTGCCAGAGAAGTGTCAGTTAGATAAAAATGTGAATGACTAGTCTAAAATAAATACACTGTGCAGCTTGGTCTTTTAGGGAGAATGAACAAGGATTGAAAAGCAAATGCGTCAAAAAGCAGGGGAAACTGAAATAGCCAAATTTGGATTGACTTATTGGGCAAGAAAGAGGCAAGATTGTATAGTTAGTTAGCCCTTGCAGTGGTATTTCACCTTAAATCCTTGAACTTTCAGGAGTAGAGTAAGTGTTGTGTATGCATAAAGATTAATAAAGTGTGAGCTTGGAGTAAGTGCAGGGTTCTGGCCCTGCACTTCTGATTGGCTGTTAAGCCGCCAGATCTGATTGGCCCGTTCCGGGGAATCCGATTGGCCCTTAAAAGAGAGTTCCTATTGGTTCTAAAAGCTGGTTAAAAGTTACAGGGTTTGCCTATATAAGGCGGGTTCAACTGCTGTTAAAGTGAGAAGTCACGATGTAAATAAAGAACTGAAGTTCACCGTTCAGAGGCTTGTCTCCATTCTTTCTTGCCCATGCTCAAAACTTAACACTGGCGATGAGGATGGGATATGGAGAAAGCTGAATCAATGAAACTTCGAAAAACACCGAGCACGTGACAGACGACGCCAACAATGGAACCATGTCCGGCGGCATCGTACCACCCGCTCCGTTCGATCCAACACAGGAAGACTGGGAGTCTTACATTGGATCGTTTCCAAATGTTCCTAGAGACGAACAACTTAAAGGATGTCACAGCCGGGAAGAAATGGGCGGTGTTCCTAACGCATTGCGGTCCAACCTTATTTAAGATGGCTAAAGCACTAGCCAAACCCCAAGAAGTGAAGGCCATGGATTGGGACGACCTCGAACCTATCCTACGGGACCACTACGCCCCGACCATGCCTACGCTCGTGAGACGCCACGAGTTTTATCAGAGAAGCCAGCGAAAGGGAGAAAGTGTGGCCGACTTCATAGCAGACCTCTGCAATTTGGGAGGCCTCTGCAGATTCACCGACTTAGAAGAAGCACTAAGAGATCGCATAGTTCTGGGATTAGATGCACCAGGCGTCCAAAGCAAGCTGATGGCGAAAGGCAACATCAGCCTTGCCGACGCCATCACCGATGCTACTGCAGCAGAAGCAACCAGGAAGTCGGCTGCACAACTACGCCGAAACCGCGCTCCGGTACCACCAATGACCAGCGAAATCTCACCTAGTTCAGAAGGGCAGCTTGCGACAACGCACCACGAGGACCTCTCTTCGTCATCAGAAAGTGACGAAGAAGGGGTCCATCGACTGTGGTCCAACCGGGACCACCACCCGAAGCCCTTACGCCCTTGCGCTGGCTGTGGAGCCAACCATGCCAGGTCCAAATGCAAATTCCACGACGCACTCTGCCATGAGTGTGGGAAACGAGGCCACATCGGACGGGTCTGCCGCAGCTTGCCAGGACCCAGCCAGGCCTCAAAAGGGACTAACTATCGCCAATCGACAGGAAACCGTCCTGTACGGCGAGAGCCAGTAAACCACTCCTACAGAAATCGAGCTTTGCAAAGAGAAGAGGCTCACCATACTATCATTATCGGTCATGGACACTAAGAAAATCCGAGTCATGGTAGCCATCGAGAACCAGCCTTGCCACATGGAGGTCGATTCGGGATCGTCCCTCTCGATGGTGTCCTGGAAGACACTCAAGCAACTCATCCCCACAATTCAACGCCAAGATCTCCGCTTCCAACGCCTCATCCTCAAGGACTACCAAGGGAATCAAATCCCCGTCATCGGGTCCTGCCGAGTCCGAGTCTCCTTCAAGAAGCACACAGCGTACTTACCTTTAACGGTCATCGATAGAGATAGGCCTAGCCTACTAGGCCTCTAATGGTTCGCGCCACTCGGCATTGAAGTGGCCGGCGTAAACCGAGTCAGTGGCTGTGACTGGGAGGAAGAACTTATCTATGAGTTCAGGGACATCTTCGCGGACAGCTCAGAAAAGTACAAGGGGACTAGATCCAAAGGTAGTGCCCATTCGCCTAAAGCCCCGTCGAGTTCTGTTTGCCTTAAAATCGAAAATCGACAAACAACTCGACAAACTGATAGCTCAGGGGGTGTTAGAGCCCATCGATCACTCCCCTTGGGAAACCCTTATTGTAACACCCATTAAGCCAGACGGGTCAATCCAAATTTGTGGGGACTACCAGGCCACTTTGAACCACGCCCTACAGCAGAACACATATCCAGTTCCGGTGGTGCAGCACCTCCTCCATTCCCTGGGGGGAAGAAAAGTTTTCGCGAAATTAGATTTAGCTCAGGCATATCAGCAATTACCAGTAGATGAAAAAACGGCACAGGCCCAAACTATTGTGATGCACCGAGGTGCCTTTAAATGTACCCGGCTGCAATTCGGAGTTAGTGTAGCCCCGGGGATTTTTCAGAGCCTTATGGAAAGGTTATTGCAAGGAATTAAGGGCGTGGTCCCCTATTTTGACAATGTATTAATTGCAGCCTCTACAAAAAAATCTTACAGGACCGGTTAAAATTAGTCCTAAAAAAATTCCAAGAGGCCGGTCTTAAGGTTAAAAAAAACAAATATAAATTATGTACTGACAGTGTTGAGTTTTTAGGGTACCTGATTGATAGCCAGGGCATTCACCCTACCGAAAGTAAATTAAAAACGATCAAAAACGTTCCCAGGCCACGAAACAAGGCCGATCTCCAGGCGTTCCTAGGCATCATCAATTTTTATAATGTATTTTTGCTGCACAAAGCAACTGTCGCTGAACCGTTACACCGGTTGTTAGATAAAAAAGCAAATTGGCTATGGGGTTACCGTGAAGAACAGGCGTTCCGAAATGTTAAAAAACTGCTCACTTTTGACTCTGTACTCATGCAGTATAACGAGACTTTGCCGTTAGTTATAACCTGTGATGCATCGCCTTTCAGGGTGGGTGCCATTTTGAGCCATGAACTGCCTAATGGGAACGAAGCCCCTGTTGCATATTTTTCAAAGACTCTTTCAAAGACTGAGCGAAACTATGGACAAATTGATAAAGAAGCCCTCGCAATTGTCTCAGCTGTGAAAAGATTCCACGAATACGTGTATGGCTGGGTTTTTAATATTGTGACTGACCACAAACCTTTATTGGGGATAATAGCTGGAGATAAGCTGACTCCCTACATATTATCCCCTAGGATGACCCGATGGTCAGAATTCTTAGCTGCTTATAACTATCGGCTGCAATACCGCCTGGGGAAAGCCATTCCCCATGCTGACACATTGAGCCAAGCACCGCTTCCAGAGACTCTCGACGATCCTGCACCAACGGTAACCATGTTACAAATCGAGGCACTCAACTTACCGCCACTAACCGCCCGAGATATCGTGAGAGAAACCAAACGTGACCACACCCTAGCACAAGTCCTAGGTTGGGTAGAACGCGGATGGCCATTGGACCAGCTATCAGATGACTTCACACCATTCAAGATTCGACAAAGTGAGCTCTTCTCCCAGAAGGGCTGTGTCATCTGGGGCGATAGAATCGTTATCCCAGAATGACTCCAGAAAGCGCTGCTGAGAACCTTGCATGATGGCCATCCCGGCATCGTGCAAATATAAGCCCTTGCGCGCAGCTATGCATGGTGGCCAGGCATTGACAAGCAAATTGAACAGTGGGTTAAAGCTTGTCCCAAATGCCAAGAAGTCAGCAATGCCCCTGGTCCCGAATTCACCTGGATTTCGTGGGGCCAACCAAAGGCCACACCTTCCTGCTTACCGTCGACGCATACTCGAATTGGCTTGAAATCCATCGCATGACAACTATGACTTCTGAGGCGGTTATCAAAATCTTAAACAGACTCTTTGCAACCCACGGATTACCAGACGTCTTGGTATCCAATAACGGCCCTCAATTTACCGCATTAGCATTCAAGCAGTACCTCGCTGACTGCGGCATCCGCCATGCGCTCAACTCGCCTGCGCACCCTGCGACCAATGGCAAAACAGAACGCATAGTCCAATTTGTGAAGAAAACCTTGCAAAAGGTAGACTACGACAACATTGACGACAAGGTCAATCAAATCCTCTTCTTGCAACACATCACCCCACATAACGTCACCAACAAAACTCCCGCCGAACTGCTAATGGGACGAAAGCTCTGCTCCCACCTCAACTGGTTGCACCCAGCTTACGAACCAGAGAAACCATTAGAATCCAGCGGCCGCTGTCGTACCTTCCAGGTAGGAGACCTGGTTTATGTAAAAAACCTATCAGGCGACCCATTGTGGGTGGAAGCGACAGTAGTACGTGTAACCGGCCCCAGATCCTACCTCGTACAATGCCTTGAGATAAACTTTGGAAACGGCATATTGATCAGTTACGATCGCGGCTTCCAGTGGCCAGTCCGCAACTCCCCTATGACCAAACTGAGGGGGGGGGAGGTACGGAAGAAGATGAATTCCTAGGAAACCCGTTAGAAGGAAAGACGGTTTAATATAAACTCAGGAAGCGGAGCCAGAGGGAGAAACGGTTGCACCTCAGGGAATTGCAGAGAATGTGGGCAACGACGTAGAAGTGAACTCTGAACCAGCAACAGCCCCACTGCCAAATAACGATCTACCTCGGCGTGATTGCAGCCAGCTGATACAACGGAAATCAAAGAGACTAATAAGACAACCGTCCTACCTAAGGGACTATGTAACTGTGCCTTGCAAATAAGAAGCCAGGGGGAAGGGGTGTTGTGTATGCATAAAGATTAATAAATTGTGAGCTTGGAGTAAGTGCAGGGTTCTGGCCCTGCACATCTGATTGGCTGTTAAGCAGCCAGATCGGATTGGCCCATTCCGGGGAATCCGATTGGCCCTTAACAGAGAGTTCCTATTGGTTCTAAGAGCTAGCGTTCCTAGCTCGTTATTGGTTAAAAGTTACAGGGTTTGCCTATATAAGGCAGGTTCAACTGCTGTTAAAGTGAGAAGTCATGATGTAAATAAAGAGCTGAAGTTCACCGTTCAGAGGCTTGTCTCCATTCTTTCTTGCCCATGCTCCAAACTTAACAGTAAGGAAGGTTTGAAAAGACACAAAAATGTGGATTAGCTCTTAATGGGTATTATTAGTGTAAACCAGGTTTAGCTTGGTATCCTTTTTATGATATATGTTAAGGTAAAGGTGAATGGTCCTCTTGTGCATATGTGCTAGTTGTTTCCAGCTCTAGGGGGCGGTGCTCATCTCTGTTACAAAGCTGAAGAGCCAGCATTGTTCGAAGATGTCTTCATGGTCATGTGGCCGGAATGACTAAATGCCCGAAAGCACACAGAACACTGTTACCTTCCTACCAAAGGGGTCCCTATTTTTCTACTTGCATTTTTACGTGCTTTTGAACCGCTAGGTTTGCAGAAATTGGAACAAGTAATGGGAGCTCACTCCATTACATGGCACTAGGGATTTGAACCACCAAACTGCTGACCTTTCTGATTGACAAGCTCAGCCTCTTAGCCACTGAGCCACTACTTCCCTTTTATATATCTTATGCTTTTCTTATTATAATATTTTCTGTACTCATAATGTGATTTAGTTTATGCTGAAGAGGGTCTATCTCTGTGTTCCAAAAATGCCACTCTGCACAAACCCAGGGATGGATAAAATGGAATACAGCTTTTTTTCAAAAATGTACCTATATGCCTGGAGCAAGGGAAAGATGGAGAGAGGAAAAAGGGAGAGGGAGACATAGAGGGAGAAAGGAGAGAAGGTGAGGGAGGGAGACAGGAAGAGGGAGAAAGAGAGAGAGAGAAAGGACAAGAAGGAATGGATGGAAGTCAAGGAGAGAAGCAACCTAGAACTAAGGAGAAATTTCCTGACAGATAGAATGATTAATCAGTAGAACAACTTGCCTCCAGAAGTTGAGAGGAGATTATATACAATCATGTGTCTGGAATGGTATAGGGCTTCCTGCCTGAGCAGGAGTTGGAGTAGAAGACCTCCAACGTTCCTTCCAACTCTGTTATTCGGTTAATTCTGCATCTAAGAATCTTTAAATTCTGGTAGTCCATTTCCGCGTGGCTTCGGTGACAAGAGGAATTCACAACCGTCCGCGATTCCTGCTGTGCTCCCCACCGAGGTGCTCCCGATCCAAATGGATTCAGGGGATATGGCTGCCCTGTAGAGGCAGCCGAAGAGAGAGGGGAGCCAGACAGGGGGTTGGGGGTGTCGCAGACCCCCTCCTCGTCCGGAAAAACCCCTTTTTCCTGAGGTGGTGGAGCGGCAGTCAGTAATGGCTGCCACGAAGAAGCCTGCAACCGGGTAAGATTGTGCTGGAGGAAGCAGGAAAAGTGAAAGTGCTGGCTGAGCCGGGTCAATCAACATCTCTCAAACTCTCTGGAACTGAATTGTTTGAATTGCTGGAGGATACATTGTATCCCTAAGAAGATCGGAAAGCTGCGGAGAAAGCTGTTAAAGGGAAACTTTTTTTTTTCTTCACTCTCCCACCCCATAGAAACAGCAGATGAAGATTTGAAATTTATTGAGGCACTGAAGGTGAATTATTTTGAAAGTTAAAGCCAAGAGACAAAAGATTCTTTGGACATTGCACTTAATAATTTAAGAAACCGGAAAACCCTTATGGGAGGTATGGATTTCTGATCATTTAAAAATTGATGTTGTAAGTGGGAAGGGAGAGGAAAAAAATTGGAGCGGAAGTTGAAAAGGGAGGAGATTGCCTAGAATTCTAAAGAAAGATATATGGTAATTGGACCTCTTTGATTAAACAGTAACCCCAGAAAGAGAAGTGGAAGAAGGGGAAAAAAAAGTATTAACTTTTGGAATCTTTTTTGAATTATTCTTGATTAAAAATACTTGGGTGGTTGTTTTGGGAAAAGTTTCTCTTTTTATGATGGCATCACTTGTGGATGAATTAAAAACTGAATATAAAAAATATAAAAAGGAAGAACAAGATGGAAAAGATAATTTGGGCACTTTATTTCAATTTTTAGAAATGGCGTTATGCACTTATGAAAAGTTGACTACGCAGCAGAACGACTGGGACAAAGAAGAAGAGGAAGAAGAAGCCATCTTCGATGAACAATGTTTTTTTTCTGGGGAGGAGAAGAAAGAGGATAAGAAAAAGGGGATTTTAAGGTTTGAAAAAACAACCAAAAAAGAGAAAAATGAGATGAAAGGTGGATGCAAGGTTAGAAAACAATGGAAAGGGAGTAAGAAAAGGGGGGAGGAGAGACAAAGGGGTAAAAAGGGCAAGGAGAAGAATAAGCAAGAGAGAAATGGGGGGAGAAGCCTTAATGGTGGGAAGCAACATCTAAAGGAAAAAAGTTTATTTGGAAACAATGGGTGAATCTAATTGAAAAAAAAAGGGGGGATTCTGGAAGGTACATAAGATTGAGTCTTTATATGTGTATTTAGAGTAAAATGCTTAAGATATAAATGAGTATTTATATATACGATTAGTTTTTTGTTTTTTTTTCATGATATGGATAGCGCTTATATAGGATTTTACTTAGTTATTGTTGGGTCTTTACCTTTTTTATAAAATTTATTGTGTAATTTTAGAATGTACTAAACAGAATCCCAAGATAAAATTAAGTGTTATATGAAGTAATTTTAAGTTAGGACAATGAGTTAAAGGCGTCACTCCAATCAGTGCATAGGAGAAGTATATTAAAAGAAAAAAGATGAAGGGATAGTTGGAAATAGAACAGACAAAGAATGATATTGAAAATGATAATAAGATATGGAAGGATATATAAAGTGAATATGATGTTTGAATTTGTGTCTGTGTGAAGAGTTTCAACCCGGGATCAAGCAGCCTTCAGAAAAGATGTTTTAGTTTTTTTCTTTTTTTCTTTTCTATGTTCTGTGTTTTGTATGTTTATGAAAGGCAATAAAATTTTAATAAGCAAGAAATATAATTTGAATGAAAAGGAGAAGTCGGGATAAGATATGAAGTTAAATAGATAACATAAATATTGATATTACAATTTGGAATTATTTTGTATGTTCTATTGGCTTTCTTCTTTAATTATTATTATTATTTTTTTAGAAAAGATTTTTCAAGTTGTTATGCCTGGATTATTTGTGTATTGTTTTTGTAAAATTAATAAAATTTGTTATTTAAAAAAAAAAAAAGAATCTTTAAATTCCCAGGCATCTGATCTAAAACCTAAGATTGAAGAAGACGAAGGGAGAGAAGGGACTTCCCCCCTCTTTATTCTCATTTTTTAGTCAATCTTTATGCTAATTAAATGGCCAGATGGATTACCCATCTTGATTTCACTACGCTCCCACCAGTTAGGTTTTAGACATATTGTGATTTTTCTTTATGTGCATATGGTGATGAATTCCCCTTTCAGCCCTAAGTGTCCTTGTCTCCTACAGAAGATAGATTTATAAATTATCAGAAAGTGAAGGTTATGGTCTTCGCTAAAAGCCTGAAAAAATACATGTAGTTAACTGATCAAAATTGACAAGAGAAACACATTAAGTACCGAGGGGTTATTATCTTTGCTACAAATCCCTAGAAGGCACAATTGGAATATTTAACTGTTCAGAAAATTGCAATGGTTATTCTCTCCTCCACCTGCTGCTTCCCATTCTCATATAAGCCATTAGCACTGCATACCTTTCAGACAAAACCTGAATATAGTTGCTATGTGATTCTCAACTGTGTATTGAAGCATGTTTAAATTCTATTCCCCAAGTGCTATGTTGCAGACCCAAAAGAAGGTTTCAACTGGAAGTAGAGTAGGAACAATCAACCCGCAGAGGTCCAACACCCCAATTTTTAACTTAATTTTCATGGATTAAGGTCTACCTTTTTAACAAAGTAAGGGTAAATACCAACAGCACTTATACTTAATCCAGATTTCCATGGGTTGCTAAATTTGATATCCATTGACAATTTTTGTGTGATTTTGTTGTCAGCACATTCAACTATGTAATGAACAAAGTATTTAATAAGAATATTTCATTCATTCAGATCTAGGATGTCTTATTTTTGTGTTCCCTTTATTTTTTTGAGCAGTCTATATACTGCTTCATAGGGCTTTACAGCCTTCTCTAAGCTAGTTTCAGAGTCAGTCTATTGCCCCCAACAATTTGGATCACATTTTACCAATCTCAGAAGAGTGGAAGCTTGAGTCAACCTTGAGCCAGTAAGAATCGAACTGCTGGCAGTCGGCAGAACTAGCCTGCAATACTGCATTCTAATCACTGCATCACCAGGGCTTTCTAAAAGTTTTCCCTGTCCAATCATGTCCAACCCTAGGGGTAGAGCTAAACTGAGGGAGCCAGCATTGTCCAAAGATATTTCTGTGGTCATGTGGCCAGCTTGACAAAGCACATGGCACTTTCCCACCAAAGTGGTATCTATTTATCCTCTCGCATTTGCATCTTTCAAACTGCAACCGCTGGAGCAAAGAACTGGAACTCACCCCCTTGTGTCTTGGGTATCAGCTTTCCTTTTTATTATAATCATAAGTATATACAAGGTGTATGTGTGTGTGTGTGTGTGTGTACATACATACTGTATATACGTTTATATGTATGTTTGTGTATATATGGAGTGTGTATGTGTGTGTATTCACATACATATACTGTAATTATTACTAAGAATTTTAGTTGCAATGGTAAAAACCAACACAAGCTAAATTTACAGAAAAAATATATAGAATGGAAATAAAGAAAAAGAAGGACTCTAACTAGTTAAGCAGATATTCACTAATCAAGGAACTTTTGACAAAGAAGACATATTTTAGAAAAGCCAAGAAGCTTTTAGCAAAGATTTGCAGCAACTTTTTGCTGTGACAGGATGTCAAAATATCACTTATATATGGTGAAGTCAGTATTCTCCCACCAATACTATGTGGAGTGTGGAAAAGGGGGATCTCATTTTTGTGAAACCGTGTTTATCATTTTGGTAGCAACCAGATTTTATGGAAATTTGGGTTTTTTTTCCTACTGAGCACTAGCACAAATAGTTCCTGGATAAACAAGATAGTCATCCATAGGCAATGCACCTATCAAAAAGGAATAAAACTGAAGAGAATGAGAAAAAGGAGAATGAGAAAAAGGAGAATGAGAATCAGTACAGGGGTGTCAAACTCGATTTAATTGAGGGCCGCATCAGGGTTGTGTTTGATAGCAGGGGGGCAGAATCAGAGGTGGTATTCAGCCAGTTCTGACCAGTTCTGGAGAACCGGTAGTGGAAATTTGAATCCCACCACTGGGCAGGATGTGTGTGGCCAGCTCAACGTCACTTGTTGATGCTCCATTTTTGACCGTGCACCCCTCTGCCATGGAGCATGCAGCATCCCTTGGCCTCTGTTTTCACAGAGGAAGCCATTGTGGCCAAAACCACTGTTTTATGTGCCTGGTCATGAACCAATCAGTTCACAAAAAACATTTCAGCTTTGGACTAACTGCACTAGGAAAGTCATTGTTTTCTTCTGGCAGGAAGAAACTTGTCAGAAAAATTATCTCAAAATACTCCTGTGTTCTATACTTCGCTCATAGAAATATACTCTGAGATAAGAGTAACATTACTTATGGATACTATCAAGAATGTGCAATGCATATCAGTAGTGTTGCTATAAACATATGGCAGGTATCTAAAAGTGTTGCGAAGCTCTATGATGAGATACAAGAAGATGAAGCAGTCGATTCTAACAGGTAAAAAGCATTAAACTCTGCAACGTGTTTCTATTTTGTAGTCTCCAGGCTCAAACATTCAAGATGGAATTTATGCTTTATTCATTTTTAAAAATAGAGGTAGACAATCAAATCAGTCAGAAGAGAGCTGGAAGGGGCCTTCGAGGTCTTATAGTCCAACCTCCTGCTCAAGCAGGAGACCCAATATCATTTGAGATAAGTGTCTCTACTTAAGAGTGGATAGATGGAACACCCACAATTTCTGGAGGCAACCAGTTCCAATTGTCCTCACTGTTATGAAGTTTTTCCTTAATTCCATGTTGCTTCTCTCCTTGGTTATTTTCTATTGTTTCTTCCCTTCCCTTCCCCCCTTTCTCTTTCTCTCTCTGTATCTTTTTCTCCCTCCCTCCCCCCTTGTCTCACTTTCTCTGCATGTGTGTGTGTCTTCTCTCCCTCCCTCCCTGCATCCCTCTTTCTTTGTGTCTTTCTCTGTGTGCGTGTGTTTGTTTCTCTCTTCCCCTCCCTCTCTTTCTCACTCTTTGCCTATGTGTCTTTCTTTTTCCTCCTCCTCTCTCTCTCCTCTCTGTCTTTCTCCCTCTCTTGCTTTTTCCCCTCTGTGTGTCTTTGTCTCCTTCTCTCTTTCTCTCTCTCTGTCTTTTTCTCTCTTCCCCCCCTCTCTGTGTGTGTCTTTCTCTCTCTCTCCCTCTTTCTCTGTGTCTCTCCATCCCTCCCTCCTTCCGCCTCCTCTCTTTGTGTCTTTCTCTCTCTCCTCTGTCTCTCTGTTTGTAAGTGTGTCGGTACTCTAAATATAAAGAGAAGCAGCCTTAATAATTAGAATTGTCAACTGCTTGGTATATGATGTGGTCTGAAATAATTCTTAAAAGTTTCACTTAAAAAGTGAATTTTTGAACTCAATTGAACTGTAGCTCACCTAAATTTCAAGGGCAGAGTGCAAAACTGGTGGCGGCGTTCATACAACTTTTTTCAATAGTTGGAAAAAAAAAATCTTTTTCATGTGTAGCTTCTTTTGATTGATGAAAGAAATGAATCAGGCACTCAAGACTAAAAACAACAAACCTTTTTTGCCACTCTGTATTAACTGTACTAACACTGAATGTGGAATGCTGTCTTAGAAGAAAATATATAGTATAAGAGGGGAAAAAATGTGTGTTGGGGGTTTGGAGACACTGGAAAAGAATCCTTCTAGCTTTCTGACATGCTCTTTTGTTTCTTAATTTTCTGCAACTTCCTTGCATTTCACAGGAATTATATTTCATTAGGCGGCCAGAACAATCTTACTGGACCCCACTGCTAATGCGGTATTTTGTCTCAGCACTAACGCTAATTGAAACAAATAATTAGAAAGACCAGGAAAGGTAACCGTTAGAAAATTAATTTAGCAAGGCATATTTCAATAAGCTGGCAGTAGATACAATAAAGCCACTTCTTCTTCTGAAGTGACTTGTCAGCAAGGAAATAAATCAAATAACTTTTGCATGTGACCTGTGGTTAGAGATAGTTGGCTTCATGCCTTTGCTTTATACTCTTTGGATTACACAATACAGTCTATTTGCAGCAGAGATGGGTATTCAGCAGGTTCTGACCAGTTCTGGAGAACCAGTGGTGGAAATTTTGAGTAGTTTGGAGAACCGGAAAATACCACCTCTGACTGGCCCCGCCCACATCTATTCTTGGCCTCCCATTGAGTCCCAGCTGATCAGCTGGGTCTTCTTTGGTTGCTCTGTACAGGAGAACGGAGCTGGAAAGCAGGTTAGTGGGGTGGGGAGGGAATGGGGATTTTACAGTAACCTTTCCTTGCCATGCCCACCAAGCCACGCCCACAGAACTGGCAGTAAAAAAATGTGAATCCCACTACTGATTTGCAAGATCTTCCAGGCCGCAGCTGCTACATCAAAGTGAGGAGATAAAGGATTGCAATTTGCTCATGAACTTCAGCAAAAGCATCCATCCAGCGAGTATATATTGAACAGACACATAGTTTATCTGGGCTGCCTCCTTTCCCCAATGAAATATTCTCTAATTCTTTCTAAAATTAGAGGGAAGGTAAAGACATTGTCAAAAGAAATTCAATACTTGGCATGATAAAGAAATGTTTCATTGTCTTCTTCTGGTATATGTTCCCAGTTTAGCTACTGTTCTGGGGTTTCTTGGAGCATCTTCATTCAAATATTAACCAGATTATCTTCTTTTAATGACCCCACAATCCCTTTTGGGGTGGAGGCTGGGCAGCTGAACAAAGCAGAGTGTTTACTGGCTGGATGCCCTTCCTGTTACCAGTGCGGAATTACATTCAGCAGATACATTCTCATTGTGCCCCAAGAGATAAATAGCTGCCTCTACCTAGGATCGAACTCACAGCCTCCTGATTGTGAGATGAGAGGCCCACCTCTTAGCTATCTCACCACTCCTCCAAATATTAACCAGATGCAATGTATAGATATTCATATATGTTTTCGAAGAAACTTCTTGGTTCATTCTAGTCGGACAACATGGTACAATCAATGTTCCACAATCAATTTTTGGGACAGCCTGGGACAACTTGCTGTGGCCAACCCATTGCAGGACAATTCAACAATTTAATTGTTTAAAATAATTTAAAAATATTTTTAATTTTTGTCATTCACATTTATTTTGTCCCTCCTTTGGCATCCTTTATTTAATGATGCTATTCCACCATTTGTTTGACATTAGTGTAACTCTTCTCCTATGGTGAGTTGGCCTCAGTGAGATGAGCATGGCAAATTGGCATGCTGTGCCAAGTTGGCCATAACATGTTGTCCTGTATCTGTGAGTACAGGACACCTGCTTGAAATTGAGGTATATTTTTTTTCAATGGTGAAACAGACAGTTTAACAATCGAAGATGGCTACACACTGAAAGACAAGTCTAAAAATATTTATAGAAAAGTGTGGTCCTTTTTCCTAGAGAACATGCAATCATGGTTTGGCCTGGAGAGTTGAGATAAGTCTAGTAAGGAGGAAGTGTGGTTGTATCTCCTTGAGGGTGTGACAATGTTGATTTGCGTGCTGAGATGTTGACCATGGATGATGGCTCTGAGTTTGGGAATCCTATTTTGTATGTAAGGGATTTCCATATCTTGAAGGGATAATTTTTTGATTATGTTGCTGATATTTGCCAATTTCCTAGCAGGAGATGCATTCAGTTTTATTCTATCTGGGCAAAACAAGCTTTAGCAGTATTTTGTTCTACTGCTTGACAGGTCAGGGATGGTCTGATCTGGCAAATGGTCTCGATGACAAGTTGACATGGGGGTCTTCTCCTTCCTTCCTTCCTTCCTTCCTTCCTTCCTTCCTTCCTTCCTTCCTTCCTTCCTTCCTTCCTTCCTTCCTTCCTTCCTTTTCCTCCTCCTCTTTTCCTTTCTTTTCCTTTCCTTTCCTTTCCATTTTCTCCCCTCCCCTTCTTTCTCCTTCCCCTCCTCCCCTTCCCCCCTCACTCCTTTCTTTCTTTCTTTTTTTCTTTCTTTCCTATTTCTAAAAATTTCTGAAACCTTGAGAAATATTGCAAATCATACCCTTAACTTGCTTTGTAGGCAATTTTTTCTTATTTGTATTTTTGTTTTGCTTCAGTGCTACCAGCCAGTAATACATTAATATATCTGGAAAAAGTTTTCTTTCTTTCTTCCTTTCCTTTCCTTTCCTTTCCTTTCCTTTCCTTTCCTTTCCTTTCCTTTCCTTTCCTTTCCTTTCCTTTCCTTTCCTTTCCTTTTTTCTCTGTCCTTCCCTCCCTCTCCTTTCTCTCCTTCTCTCTCATCTTCTCTCTCCCTCTTCTTATTTCTCTTTATCTTTCACTGCCTCTTCGTCTTTCTGTTTTTCTTTCTTCTCTTTCTCTCTCTATTTTCTACCATGTGCTGTATATTTTATATTTTCCTCTTGCAGCAAAACAGCCTTTTCTATTTTTTTTCCATGTGGCTTAACAAAATGTTATTGAAGAATAAAATATCCAGCCTGAGGGTTAAGAAGGGACTTGAATATTCTTATTAAAATATATGGCTACAATTAACACGGATAATAGTTACAAGAATACAGTTAAGTATAGTTCTATGGCAACAACATTTTCCTCTTTGTGAGTCAATATAGAACGTGCATTAGTTCCATTTTAGCAAACTTATCTAAAGGCATACTCTGACATGAGAAAATGCTTGTTTGCGCTCAGCCTGTAAGAAAAACACATCTTAACTTTGCACTCAGAAACACTGCTTTGCTGTTTTCCTTTGTTGAGGTAGGAACACTTTCAACTGAAACTAATGCTATTCAATGCTGGTAGTATTCATTTAGTGATGAATTGGAACTGGGATTTCCATCAATAAAGCCCAATGGGGTTGAAAAGCACAAAGCGACATGCTCCCATCACAGGGCCGCATCGGGGTTGTGTTTGATTTTGGGGTGCTGGAGTGGGCCTGGCCAGGATGGGCATATCATAGACGCTTTTGATGGCCCGAGTGATTTGCCAGCGAAAACAGCCTCACAAACTCCATTTTCGGCTGTGACAGCCTCCTGCAACGATCTGCCAGCGAAAACAGAGCTTAGGAAGGTGGCATGCACACTTTTAGGCTCTATTTTCAGCTGCAGTGGCCTCTTGCAACCCGCTGTCAGCTAAAACAGAGCTCCCTTTTTGTGGTAGATGCACCGCCGGCCAGTCCTTCCCTGTTTCCAATTCGGATTCGGCCTGCGGGACTTGAGTTTGACACCCATACTATAGACGCTTAAGGCATAAATCTTTGTTTAGGGGTGGAAAAAGGACAGAGAAGCTGACTTGCAGTGGATTGGTGTTTTAGAGACTTTCAAATGACTCGTTCCACAGTTAACTGAACAAGTCACTTATTACTTTCTCACCTGAATGCTTCTTAGAGATTTGGTTCACTTCACAATCAATGAGGTGGAATGCATTTTGAATTGAGATACAGATAATCCTTAATTGGATTATTTCCTTAATAATCCTTAACTGGATTATCTCAATGATTGAATTAGATAGGTCAAGTCTAGTGAAAAGAAGGACTATGGGAGACATGACAGCAATGTTCCAATACTTGAGGGGTTACCACAAAGATGAGGGGATAATCTAATCTTTAGATATTTTCTAAAGCACCTGAAGGCAGGACAAGAAGCAACAGATGGGAACTAATCAAGAGAGAAGCAACCTAGAACTGAGGAGAGATTTCTGGCAAACAGTTCGCCCCACTTCGCCAACTCACCAGCAAAGTTTCGCCTCACTTAGAAGAACAGGCAATGACAGCCCACCACAAGGACCTCGAATCGTCATCGGAAAGCGATGAAGAAGAGGTCAACCAACTCCGGTCTGAACGAGACCAACACCAGATATCTCAGTACCAATGCGCTGGTTGTGGGGCAAACCACCCCCGATCAGACTGCAAATTCCTCGACGTGCTCTGCCATATGTGCGGGAAAAGAGGCCACATCGGACGGGTCTGTAGAAGCAAACAAGGACCCAGCCAGCCCCCGAGGGGGGCTAACTATCACCAATCCACAGAAAGCCATCCTGTAAAGCAAGAACTCTTGAACCACCAATGGAACAACCACTCCTACAGAAACAAACCCCTAAACCACTCAACGAAGCAAGAAGAGGCGCACCAAACTATTACGATTGGTCACACCTCATCACTGGATGCCAAGAAGATCTGGGTGAAGGTGGCCATCAAAAACCAGCCTTGTATGATGGAAGTCGATTCAGGATCGTCCCTCTCGATGGTTTCCTGGAAGACCCTCAAGCAATTCATCCCTACCGTCGGGTGACAAAACCTCTGATTCCAAAGAATCATACTCAAAGATTATCAGGGAAATTGAATTCCAGTCGTTGGATCCAGCCAAGTCCGTGTCTCATTTAAAAATCGTACCGCATCTCTACCCTTGACTGTAGTCAAAAGAGATTGACCTAGCTTGTTAGGCCTCCAATGGTTCGCTCCACTTGGAATTGAAGTAGCCGGCATTCACCGAACCAGCAGCAATGACTGGGAAGAGGCTCTCGTCCAAAAATTCCAGGACGTCTTTGCAGATAAACTAGGTGAGTACAAGGGGACCCTGATATCATTTAACCTCAACCCCGAAATAGCTCCCATCCGCCTTAAGCCTCATTGAGTTCCATTTACCCTTAAATCAAAGATTGATGAGCAGCTTGATAAATTAACAGCCCAGGGGGTGTAAGAACCAACCGACCATTCTCCCTGGGAAACCCCGATCATGACACCAATCAAGCCGGATGGATCGTTAAGAATTTGTGGGGACTACCGAGCCACCCTGAATCACGCCCTGCAGCAAAATTCTTACCCGGTACCGGTGGTGCAACACCTTCTCCATTCCCTGGGGGGCGGAAAAGTCTTCGCTAAACTAGATCTAGCCCAGGCATACCAACAACTGCCTGTAGACAAAAAAACGGCAGAGGCCCAAATGATCGTTACGCACTGAGGTGTGTTTAAATGTAACCGACTCCAATTTGGAGTGAACGTGGCCCCGGGAATCTTTCAAAGTTTGATGGAAAGACTATTACAAGGGATAAAAGGTGTTGTCCCCTATTTTGATGACGTTTTAATTGCTGCTCCGACTCAAGAAATACTTAGGGAGCGCCTGGGGTTGGTTCTTCAAAGATTTAAAGACTCGGATCTCAAAGTTAAAAAAAAACAAGTGTCAACTATGTACGGATCGAGTAGAATTTTAGGATATTTAATAGATAAACAAGGCTTTCACCCCACCGATAGCAAACTTAGGGCAATCAAAAACACCCCAAAACCCCGCAATAAGGCTGATCTCCAAGCTTTCCTAGGCCTTATCAATTTTTATAACGTCTTTCTGCCTCACAAAGCAACCGTAGCCGAACCCCTACATCGTTTATTGGACAAAAAAGCACCCTGGGTTTGGGGGCACCGAGAGGAACATGCGTTTCGACAAGTAAAAAACCTATTGACCTCCGACGCTGTTTTGATGCAGTATAATGAGACTTTGCCTTTAACGGTTACATGTGATGCATCACCATTCGGAGTGGGCACCATTTTGAGCCACGTTTTACCAAATGGAAGTGAAGCCCCTGTTGCCTATTTTTCAAAAACGCTATCAAAAGCAGAACGCAATTACAGTCAAATCGATAACGAAGCTCTTGCTATTGTATCTGCTGTTAAACGATTTCATGAATATATATATGGGCGAGCTTTCACTATAATAACTGACCACAAACCTTTACTGGGAATAATAGCAGGAGATAAATCAACCCCTTATATATTATCTCCCAGAATGACTCGCTGGTCAGAATTCTTGGCTGCCTATAATTATAAGTTGCAACACCACCCGGGGAAAGCCATTCCCCACGCTGACGCATTGAGCCATGCACCATTTCCAGAAACTGTTGACGACCCTGCTCTGACCGTCACAACACTGCAGATTGAGACACTCCAAAAACCGCCATTGGCAGCTCGTGATATCGCGATTGAAACTGAACGCGATCCCATTTTAGCACGTGTCCTCAGCTGGGTAGAGCATGGATGGCCATTGGACCAAATCCCTGACAACTACGTTCCCTTCAAAAGTCGACAGATGGAACTGTTTTCCCAGAAAGGCTGCATCATTTGGGGTGATAGAGTCGTTGTCCCAGAGTGGTTACAGCGAGCGGTACTGAGAACCTTGCACGATGGCCACCCCGGCATCGTGCGCATGAAGGCACTCATATGAAGCTATGTGTGGTGGCCGGGCATAGACAAGCAGATCGAAGCCTGGGTAAAGACTTGTCACAAATGCCAGGAAGTCAGCAATGCCCCACCGAAAGCAACCCCAACAGAATGGGAAACACCCAGGAGACCATGGTCCCGTATTCATCTGGACTTTTCAGGACCTACTAATGGACACACATTTTTTTTAACAGTGGATGCCTACTCCAACTGGCTCGAAATCCATGAGATGAAAAATACAACAACTGAATCAGTCATCAGGAAATTGGACAGATTATTTGCAACATACGGAGTACCGGACATTCTGGTATCCGACAACGGGCCCCAGTTTACCGCGCTTTCTTTTGAACAGTATCTGGCAGACCGCGGTATTCGCCATGCGCTAACTTCACTGGCGCATCCTGCAGACAATGGAAGGGTCGAGCGCATGGTACAATTCGTCAAAAGAACTCTATATAAAAGGGGCTATGGCGATATCGAAGACAAGATTAACCGGATACTCCTTTTGCAGCACATCACTCCACACAGCGTCACCAACAAAATTTCCGCTGAGTTATTGATGGGACGAAAACTCCGCTCCCACCTCGACCGACTACACCCATCGTACGAACCTGAAAAACCACACAGATCCAGTGGGAAATGCCGTAATTTCCAGGTAGGTGACTTGATTTTCATGAGAAACTTTTATGGCGACCCATTGTGGGTCGAGGCAACTGTAATCCAAGTAACCGGACCCAGATCGTACCGAGTGAAATGTCGCGACGATAGAATATGGAAGCGCCATATTGATCAGCTGCATTCAAGGCTGCAGTCTGGGGTCTGTGATTCCGGTGATTTCCAAACTGAGGGGGGAGGAGACGCCGAGGAGGCTGAGTTTGGAATGGCGGAAAGCACAAGTGGAAGAAATGACCACTCAGACACAACATGTGAAGAAGGATCGGGGACAGGGGTAAGCTCGCCTCAAAGGGATACCGAGGACATTAGTGGTAACGGAAGTTTAGATGCAGAACCAGAGGCATCCTGTTCACCAGATAACGTCCTACCCCAACAAGACTCTAGACAAATACCGGGAGGACAACGTAAATCAAATAGACAATCAAAACAACCTGCCTACCTCAAAGACTATGTTACCGCACCCCTTAAATGGAACCCGGGGGGAAGGGGTATTGTGAATTAATAAAAGTGCTTGAATAAAGATTATTGAAACCTTAAAGTAAAGTGCAGGGTTCTGGCCCTGCACTTCTGATTGGCTGATAATAGCGATATCGGATTGGTCCATTCAGAAGAATCTGATTAGCATTTACGAGCCTTTCTCATTGGTTAAAAGAGCTAACGTTCCTGTGTTTTCATTGGCTAAATACCCAAGAGCTTGCCTATATAAAGGGGGCTGTTGTGGCCATTTTTGGAACTGTTGCACCATGTTAAATAAAGAGTTGAAGTTCACTGTTCATCGACTTGTCTCCACTTCTTGCGCCACACACAGAACATAACAAGAACAATTAACCAGTGGAATAGCTTTCCTTCAAAAGTTGTGGGTTTTCCATCACCAGTCATTTTCAAGAGGAGACTGAACAGCTACTTGTCTGCAATATTATAGCAGCAGAGCTCAAGCAGAGCATTGGACTAGATAACCTCCAAGGCCCCTTCCAACACTATTATTTTTTATTCTATGTTCTTAAAATAACAGAGCTTGGGCGGGGTAGGCTTCAAAATTTTTAGAAAAGGGTTCTCTGCCCAGTTGCGGGGTGGGCATGGCCATGGTGGTGTGGCCTAGTCAGCCTCCTGCACCATGATGAGAGGGAGTTTTTTGCCCTCCCTGGTC
This sequence comes from Hydrophis major, assembly GCA_033807585.1. Lineage (NCBI taxonomy): Eukaryota > Metazoa > Chordata > Lepidosauria > Squamata > Elapidae > Hydrophis > Hydrophis major. Next base: position 73,539,716 of record CM066333.1, read on the forward strand.
TCTGGAGGCTTTTCTCGAGCCTGCAGGAGGGTCAAAATGGCTTCCCTGGGCTCCAGAGGCTTTTCTCGAGTCTACAGGAGGGTCAAAATGGCTTCCCTGGACTCCGGAGGCTCTCTGGAAGCTGGATATGGGCCCATTTTTGGCCTTCCCAAACTTCCAGGAGGCCCATTGTTTGCCCTTCCTGAGCCTCTGTGTGCACCCTGCACTTACCTGCATCCAAAACGGGCCATGTGGAGACTCCTGGAAGGGGCAGAGTGGATTGGGCAGGGCCAGCCAGGAGTGGGATTTGGGGGTTCTCTGAACTGCATAGAATCTTAGCTAGGGGCTCTCCCGGACCCCTGCAAAGTTCCCCCAGCAGCCCTTTTATGGTTAGCTGGCAGCAGGTGCAGATGGCTGAGGAGAGTGATGACTCTGATGAGGGCCAGGACCCTCAGGGACTGTTGCCTTCAGACATTTTGGGGGCTGGCAGCAGTGGTGAGGAGGTTCCTGAGGAGCCTGTGCCAAGTGCATGTGCAAGAAGGATTACTCTGAGGAAAGGACAATTACAACAGCACAGGAGACTTGGGAGTAGGGCTGCAAGGTAATGGCCCCTCCCTCAAGAGATAAAAGCAAGGTTTGAAAAAGTATTCTTTGCAAAAAGCAAAGAAGCTCTTAAACTCAACTGGTGGACATCTTAATTCGTGTTTGGGGAATTTTGTAAATTAGTTCTTATCTCTGAGTTTTTGGCAGCCTTGACAAACAACTTGACAAGGCTCTTTCTTGTCAGAGATAATTGTTGGAAAGCAGCCTTTTACCTGTAAAGGAACAGCATTTATGATTAAACCTTGAAAGGTGGGCATGTCTTTGTCTGTGGTTGCTCTTTGGACATGTGATTGGATCCGAAAAAGCCAGCCTTGGGTTTGGGGAAGTGATTTCCTGAAATCCATAAATTGGGTGGAGAACTATTATCCAAAAACATATCTAGAGCAATGTGTTTGGTATTTGCACTAAGTTAAACAGCCCTTTTAACCTTAATTCTTATTTGTTAGTTCCTCCTTAACCTTAATTCTTATTTGTTAGTTCCTCCTTAACCTTAATTCTTATTTGTTAGTTCCTCCTTAAACTTAATTCTTATTTGTTAGCTCCTCCCACTGTTTATAAGCAGTTGGCCAATGTGGCTTTACTTAAGAAGATGTTTTTTAGATAATGTTATGGTATACCATCAAATTAACATCACAACAAATATAAGACATGCCAAGAGCTTATTCTGACATAGAAAATAAAAATGGCTAGTTCCCACTGAGATATTCAAAAGCCAGAACAATAAGTACGAAGCATCCATTACTTTGTTGTCAAGCCAGGAAAAAAAGAAACCCAGAGAAAACTATATTTTACTCCATTCTCAAAATAATTGTGATAGGAAAGACTTTACAAGGTATTTCTTTCAAGGTGGGATGCAAAATGTAGAGATGAAATGGGTGTTATTGAAAAATTGGATAATAAAGCAGAAATAATGTTACTGGGGTAATTGTTCTTATTACCTCCATTGTTGAAAACTCTTCCAGATTGCCAAGAAAACCTTCAGTCAATGATTGTTGCTGTCAAGTGGCCAAGCCAAAGCTTGGTGGGATATTTCGCCCCAGCCAATTTCCCTTTCCTTTGTATAGTGTTACTTTTTTTTTCATTCTTGGAGGAACCTTTTATCCTAAAAACCTACTTATCCATTGTAACAATCTTTTGTAAAAGAGTTCTAACTCAAGAAGTCAAGAAGCTATCTAAGTTGTAATTTGTTTTGGTTATTTCTTCCCATGTTTAAGGACAACCCCAATCATTCCTTTGCTCACATCTTTAAATCTTTAAAAGCCAGAAATTGTCCTGGGTTGACTGTCAGTTCTACTCTAATGTGACACTTGTTATCTTCTCTCCTTATAACAGCAGTACAAAACGTGTGGTTAGGGAAAGCGAACCTGAGCCAAGTAGATATCTCTTCTGTAGCCCCAAGGACCCTCCTGCCCAGAATGTTTACGGGTTTTAGAGGACTAAGAGATGAAATAGATACCTCCAGTTTTTTAAATCTACTAAATCATCTACTCCAAAGAGACCCAACTTATTTTTCAGATTGTGATCCTCAAATGCCACATCAAGCTTTGGTCAGCCCTCAAGTGAGCTGAAATTATCTGTCTCTGGTCCACATAGATCTTCTTGTCCTTAATGTACAAAGAGAGATCATGGTATATTTTTTCCCAGCTACTGTATTTCTGTTGGGTAGTTGACTGTAATCCTACTTTTATGCATATTTGGGGGGCAAGTATGGCTGCGGTCCACAGGGAGAAAACAAGGAGAGGAATTGAGGAAATATAATATGCACTGTATGATGATGCTATGATGCCAATACATTTGTTCCACATGGTTAATTTATTCATGTATAAAACTTATATGGCCATCCAGCCTAATAATATGACTTTGGGCAGCTTACATTAAAGCAAAGAAAGGAAATATCTCAGGGGCTCACATTCATATCCTCCTAAGTTCCCAATTTAATGAATAGCTAGTCTGAAATATCAGTTCAAGTAGAACCTGACCACTATGAACCTGACCACTGCCATACCACATACACTAGACTGATATGCTGCTGTTTTCCTTCCTTCCCTTCTTCCCCCTCCCTTCTTCCTTCATTCCCTCCCTCCCATTTCCTTCCTTCTTCCTCCCTCCCTCTCTTTCTCATTTTTTCTGTCTTCCTTCCTTCTTCCTCCCTCCATCCCTCCTATTTTTTCCCTCCCTCCCTCCTTACTTCCTCCCATTTCTTTCCTTCCTCCCTTTCTCCCTACAATTTCCTTCCTTTTTTCCTTCTTTCCTCACTATTTCTGTCCTTCCTTCTTCCTCCCTCCCTCCCTCCCATTTCCTTTCTCCCTCCCTCCTTCCCTTCCTTCCCTTCCTCCCATTTCTTCTTTCCTCCCTTTCTCCCTACAATTTCCTTCCTTTCTTCCTTCTTTCCTTACTCTTTCTGTCCTTCTTCCTCCCTCCCTCCCTCCCTCCCTCCCTCCCATTTCCTCCTCCCTCCCTCCCTTCTAACAAGAACTATCATTGCAAAATGATGTCTTATTGCCAAACAAATGCTGGTGGCCATATTAGACCTTTGCCTCTAATTCAAGCATTCTGTACAGGTTAATATCAAATAAAAACTGTGGAGGTTGAGCTAATTTATTGCCTTTTTGTCTCTGTATCTCTTCTCTGGATTTATTAAATGACAAAGTTGAGGCTCCAACTCGGGGGGGGGGGGGGGAGGTGTGTGCCAGCTTTTTTGAGAGTCTCTTCAGAAGTGTTCCTTTACAACATCCTTCATTTCTCCCTTGAAATTGGCTCGGAATTTGTACTGCATCACTCAAGTTTCAGGAAGAAAGAAAAATTGTGGTAGCTGAGCCAAATGAAGAGCAGGGCATCAAATCACAAGTAAAACCCAACAACATTTTGGAGGATTGAATCTGTAGCAACCTCCAGAGTCTTCCCTCCCCTCCCCCATGCGGCCCCCTCCCCTCAAATGTGGCTCAAATTCCTCATGAGGAAACTTTCAGCCTACTTCTGCTACATTACTACAGACTAACCCCAAGGCAGCGATGGCTCTTATCTTGACTTCTTTGACTGCAAGGCACAATCTTACATTTCCAACAGCACTTCATTCATGCTCTCATTTTCAAGGAGGTGAGCAAAAGAGGGAGAAAAAAATATATGTAAATCACACTGTAACGCTAAATCCCCCATGAGCATTGCAATGCAAGTTTGAAGGTCAGAGGGGAAAAACTGTAAACATCTCTGCAGTGCCATTTAAACTGTAGTATAAAGTTCAATAGAGTGAGGTCACACATACACATCCAAGAAGCTTCCGGAGTCCTGCTGTTGCGGAATTCAGTGCATCTCCAGATGGATATATGAAGAATATCTCTCCTCCACCCTAACCGCCTAGTAGGTTGGCAAATTTATCATGTTGATTCTGAAATTCCAAAGTTGTTTATGACTCTTAATTATCTGCACTGTGTGAGATTCCATTTCAAGCAATTTGAATGAATTACCCTTTCACATTGAATAGTAAAATCAATTCAGGGATCATCACACAGCTTTAAATAATTTCAACTACTGGGGAGAGGGAAAACCCCTCCCCATTTTTGCATGAATGCAACAACACTAATTTCCCCCCCAGATCAAGTGGTGGGCTCAAACCGATTTGAACTATAAGCCAAAATGAATCAAAGGGCAAATTTGAATTGTGTCAATTTAATATGTCAATTTACATTTCCAGTTTAAATCAGACCCAAGTTAATTCACTATCTCCCTCTTAGTCATTCATTAAATTATTGTACAGTTCACCTTTACATTGAAATATTTTTAGAAATATACAAGTATGCAATAAAACCAATATACTGTATATTTAACAATATACTATATTTTTTGGAGTATAAGACACTCTGAAGTATAAGACGCACCGAGCTTTTGGGGAAGAAAACAAGGGGGAAAAAATCTGCCTCACAGCAATTTGCCTCATTGCAGCAAATATCAGACAACCTAGTCAGCTTCAGCACAGCCTGGTTAGCACAAGCAGCTGATTGTCGGTTGGATCGACCTCCCAACAATCAGCAGTTTCAGACTGCATTGCCTATTGCCACCTCTCTGCACCCCATTTTCAGCATCCAGATCCCATTTTTAGCCTCCGCGTGCCCCATTTTTGGCCTGTTCTGGCAATAGTGATCCCTGCAGTGTGAAACAGCTGACTGCTGGGAGGCCGATCCAACTGACAATCAGCTCCTTGTATTAAATCAGGCTGTGCTGAAGCTGAAACAGGTTGCTTGCTATTCGCTGCAAGGAGGCAAATTGCTGGGAGGCAGAGGCCAAAGGATGGGGGCCGATGGGAGGCAGGGCATCAGCAACATTTGCTGTATAAGACGCACAGACATTTCCAGCCACTTTTTGGGGAGGGAAGTGCATCTTATACAGCAAAAAATACGATATTTAAAACTTTAAAAACTATAGTCGTCACAATAAAATTGATTTTTTAACCCTGGAGGGACAGAGTAGATTTGTTTAATTTATATTGTTTTATTGATTCAATTTCTATAGCCACCAATCTATTTAAAAAAAAAATAATGTGGGAAAAACATAGATTTCCATTTCACTTTAGATTATAAGAGATAATAACAGCAATAATAATAATAACTATGAAGGAGGAGGAGGAGGAGGAGGAGGAGGAGGAGGAGGAGGAGGAGGAGGAGGAGGAGGAGGAGGAGGAGGAGGAGGAGGAGGCGATGATGTGTTGGACTCACCCCTTCATGGAAGTTTGGCTTCAAATAAACAAATGTAAGTGCCTAGGAAAAAAAATGGCTCAAAGACCTAGTGCATCATGGTATATGAAACCCAGACATTTAGAACCCTTCTCTCCAAGCAGTAAAATGAACCTTTGTCCTTTGTGCTGAAATTTGTGTACAGTTTCAACAATTAATCAAGCAGGGAGATAAATTTCCAATTTTGTTCATATTCTCAAAATGATTGATGGGTCAAGGGTCAGAATCATCCGGCAAATGTGAAACACTTAGATGGACGAGATGAAGCCAAACCTGACATGAGCAAAACTTGTTTTGTTTGTTTATTGAAATAGTAATGGTGATTCAATCTTCCTTTAATCAAGCCTTTTGGTGATGATTATACTTAAATAGTTATGTTGCTTCCTTGGTGATTTGAAAGTTGTTTTTACTATGGATTCTTCTTTTTCTCTCTGTGTCTCTCTGTTTTCCTGTCTCTCTCTATTTCTCTCTCTGTCTCTGTTTTCTGTCTGTCTCTGTCTGTCTCTCTATCACTTTCTCTGTCTCTCTTTCTGTGTGTGTTTGTGTCTGACTGTCTGTCTGTCTTTCTCTCTCTCCCCTGTCTCTATCCCTCTCTTTTTCCCTTTGTATATGAGCCCATGTATATCTGTGTGTCTTAATACTTCTCTGTCTACCTTAATAGCTCTGAGCCTTAAAGAGATCCCATCCTGCTCAGTTTCTTTGAAATTAGTCAAGACTGTTTATATATTTTTGTGTAAAACAGGATCAAAACTCATCAGTCAAAACCAAAAAAACAAGAGCTGTTGGTTCAACTCAAAACAAGGTTTTAGAAATAAATGACATATTTAGATACAATTAATTCACTATGCAGATTGTTGTGAATTAATAAAAGTGCTTGAATAAAGTTGTTGAAACCTTAAAGCAAAGTGCAGGGTTCTGGCCCTGCACTTCTGATTGGCCAATAATAGCGATATCGGATTGGTCCGTTCAGGAGAATCTTATTGGCTATTAACGAGCCCTTCTCATTGGTTAAAAGAGCTAACGTTCCTGTCTTCTCATTGGCTAAATACCCAAGAGCTTGCCTATATAAAGGGGGCTTTTGAGGCCATTCCGAGAGCTGTTGCACCATGTTAAATAAAGAGTTGAAGTTCACTGTTCGTCGACTCGTCTCCACTTCTTGCACCACGCACAGAACATAACACAGATGGCATTCAACATCAGACACTGCTATAAAATATTATATTAGCAGATAATATCTTTAGCTGGGACAACACTCTAGACAATACCATTTATCTCATAATTGAATGAATTTTCTCTTATTAAGGAAGTTTGCATTTTACCGACAAAGAAATAAAGGAAACAATTTGGTAACAATTGTGCATCTCTGTCTCTCTCTTTTATCATTTAGAAGGATTTTTATCACAGGCAAATAACCTGATCATCATTCTATATAATTTGCTTAGAGATAAGTGACTAGGAAAAAACCCATGCAACTTTATTTTTATATTACTTGTATTAATACTTTGCTTAGTTATTCACTAATCATTTTTAAAGAACATATATTTTGCTGTATACATTTATTGTATTAATTTTACTAGTATTGGTAGGTGGACAGGGTATTGTTGTGATGGGGAGTTTGAAGTGTACCACATTTAATTTGTTTTGTAGTTGCTGCTATGCTTCTCTTTCTTAATCTTGGTTGTTTTTCCTGTTTTTTAATCACTTATTTTGTTGTTTGATATTGTTGGACAGAATACATTTGAATTTGAATTTATATTTATATTGAGCCATCTCTGCATTTCTTCATTCCCTCATCTTCCCCAGCCATTCCTCTGTTGTGGATAATGTTGAACCTTTTCACTTTTCAACATAAAATAATTTCACGGAATGGCTGATGAAGATGAGGGAATTTGCAGGTGGTTAAATTAACCTCTTTGACTAGAAAAAGGCAACATCTACTTTCATTTGTAGACGTTTTGCATGAATCAGAAAAAATGGACTTACAACTTCTGATTTTGACAATTAGATAAACAAAAATATTGAGGGTTTTTTTTTTTAAAAAAAAACATAGAATAAGAGAGAACTTTTAATCATACCTGCATTTACTGCAAAGGAAATTAGAAGATGTTGCTTCCTATTTCATTTTATTCTTTCTTTCTGCAATTTTATTTCCTTGTTTTGTTTCTCTTTTTCTTTGTTGTCCTTACCCTGAATTGTTTTGTTGTTGTTGTCAGTCATTGTGTTTTCTTTAAAACTTAAAATTAAATTCTATTTTCAAAAACCCAGTTTAGAAGCTCTTGATCAAAAATCTGCCAAACAATAACATTCAACACAAAAAAAGTATACACAGAGTTTCATTTATAAAGTTTATTTCTGGAGGTCTCAAAGCAAATTGTTTGTGAGAAAATGCAAATTTGCTTGAGATAGGGTTGTGTAAATATCTTCCTTGATGTCATAAAAAGGAAGTCAATAGTAAACTATTAATGGCGAGGGAATTGTATTTCCAGTTTTGTCCTTTTGTATTACTGTCTGTTCAGCAAGCAAATCTCATATACAAGGATATATGCAGTGTTCTTGTCTAAAGGGAAATAAATTATATTATATATCTGTCACATTTGATAACAAAAAGCCAAAGACCAAAACACAAATGAAACCAAACACATTGCTTATTGCAATTGTAAAATACAGTAAAAATCATATGTCAAGAGAATTAATCGAACATGCAACATAAATATGGACTAGAAGCAATAGATTATCTTGAAGTTATTGAACAAGATTTGCCTTCAGCAAAATATTGCTTGGTGATGTTTCTCTCCCCCCCCCCCCAAAAAAAAGAGCATTATTATGAATTCCTTGGCTGAGCCAATTGCAGAAATGCCAAATGATGGTAAGATACAATTCAAAATATTAATATACTTTTTATTATATGCTAAGTAAATTTACCCTGCATTACATCGACATACATTAAAAGTTGCTTTTTAAATCAAACTTAGCTCTTGCAGACTGGATAAAAGAGACACATAATTGTCTTGGCAGCAAAATGGAAGTGGAGTCTTACTATTTTGGTTTCATGATTTTATTTTATTTTTAACTATCTAGTTTAGATTTTTGACAAGTGAAACCAAATCTTATGCTCCTTATTTTCCCTAAATAAAAAAAAAATGATTAGGACCTGGCACATAACTGAGCAAATAGCTGTTTAGAATAATAATCCTAAAATATGTGTCCCCTACATGCCTTATGTAGTAATACAGTATAAAACAAAACAGCATATAAAGCACATTAGTTTGTCTTTTCCTTTTCTGAAAATAAATCAGTGCCTTGTTTGACCCCCTCTAAACTGATTCAGTTTTCTGAATGTTTCAAGCAAGTGTTTTTAAAGGATAATGTTGAACACTGGGAATAAATTTTCAGAAATACTCGTTGATTGTTCAGCTTTACTTGCCAGAGTGGAAAAGGCAGCAGAACACATTGAACAATAATAACAATATAATTCCAAATTGTTCTAAATAATTCTAAATTATTTTTCAGTTAATAACTACCCACTGAATGAATGAATGAATTCATTCATTCATTCATTCATTCATTCATTTATTCATTTATTCATTCTTTATTGGCCAAGTTTTTAGGATCATGTGGGGTTCCTGGTACTCTCTGAGCTTGGTTGTTTTCATGCAAACATTTTGCTATCCAAACTAGGTAACTTCATCAGTGCTACTCTACAGTGCATATCTGCAAGAAAACAGAGCTAAAAATATTGTCCTTATTGGACAATATTAACCCCTACTGAGTTCTGGAAGACTTAACAAGATTTAGTTCAGGGCCATTCAGCATAATAGATGATATTCTAGCTCAACACAATGACTACTCCATTAGTAGAATCAAGAACATTCTAAAATGAGATCCAAGCACATTTGATGAATGGAAATGTATAACACAACATACACTGATGCAATCTAAGTTCCATAGGATTACTCACCGTTAGAACCTGAGGTCACTATGATTTCTGCCTTCTGCACAGAGGTGGATTTGTACAGATGCAGATAGATAATTCATCAAGATGTCTATAACAAATTACATTTATTGGTTCACCAGGTTTCCTCATAACTCATATTTGTGATGAAGTTCTTCTTTAATGACCAATCCTTTGTATATCTGCCTTGTAGTAAAAGATGGTTATCTCCTAACCCATCTCGTAGCGATAGAAAGAAGCTGCTATGAGTTAGAAAGTTCAGGCAAAAGTGAGGAAAACTCCCACAGCCCCTCGAGGGTCAATTTAGTGGCCAATCAGGAATACAGATGTGGCCACGTGACATGAACTACATTTCCCAGGATACCTTTAACTACATTTACCATGATACATTCCCTTAAGGAGACAGCTCATAATTCCTAAGTAACTATCCAATTCCCATAGACTGGCTGGGACAGCACACTATGAAAGATAAAGGTAAAGGTTCCCCTCACACATTTCCAGCTCTAGAGTGTGGTGCTCATCTCCGTTACAAAGCCAAAAAGCCAGCTCTGTCTGAAGATGTCCCCGTGGTCACGTGTCTGGCATGACTAAACACCAAAGGTGCATGGAACACTGTTACCTTCCCACCAAAGTGGCCCCTATTTTTCTACTTGCATTTTTACATGCTTTCAAACTGCTAGTTTGGCAGAAGCTGGCACAAGTAACGGGAGCTCACTCCATTATGCGGCGCAAGGGATTTGAATTGCTAAACTGCCGACCTTTCTGATTGAAAAGCTTGGCATCTTATCCACTGAGCCAATAACGTCCCCCACTATGAAAGGCTTCCTGCAATTTCTCAGGTTTTCTTCCCCTTGCAAAAAGACTTCATTTTTCATCTTGTCTTCCGTATGCTTAGAATTTTCTTTCCAGTTTCCAGTAGATGGGTCTTAGTATGATATTCTAAAGCTGTGCTATTATCTCTTGATTTCTGTTCCTGGAATGAGAAGCTTGGGACATATCCGAGCTTCTGTTGTGTAATTAAAATGGCTGAAGAAACAACATCCTCTTCCGAGGGGACTTTCAGAGAAACTCAAAGACTCCTAGGATTGCAGAGTTAGAAAATACAACAAGGATCAATTAGACTAGATGATGCAGTACAGTGCAGAGAAGAGCAACAAAGCATGATTAGGGGACTGAAGCACATGAAAAACACATGAAGAACAGTTGCAGGAATTGGATGTGTCTAGTTTAATGAAAAGAAGAACTGGTGTGACATGATAGCAGTGTTCCAAAATGTAAGGGGCTGTTACAAAAAAAAGAGGGGGGGCAATGTGTTACCCAAAACACCTGTAGGCAGGACAAACAGCAATGGATAGAAACTAATAATGGAGAGAACCAATCTAGAACTCAGGAGGTATTTCCTGACAGCTACACAAAAATTAATCAGTGGAAGGACTTGCCTTCAGAAGTTGTAGGTGTTCCATCACTCGAGGTCATTAAGAAGAGACTGGACAGCTACATGTCTGAAGTGGTATAAGGTAAGTGATAAGGTAAAACAGGCATAGGAATGTTTTATGAGTTGACAATGTAATTATGATTAGGAACAGGGATCTGCACCAGAGTACTTCAGATTCTAGATAGAAGCTCCATAGTTTGAAGATCTGAAGACTTCACACTGATGGGCTTCTTCAGAAGGCCAGGGAAGAATTCTTATGATTGTCAGTATTTGGATAATCTTTATTATTAGTTACCCATTATTAATATGCATTGTTTAATACCATATTGGGCAGCGCAGTGGCTTAATGGTTGAGACACTGGGCTTATCAGCTGGAAAGCAGGCAGCCCAGGTTCAAAACCCCAGGATCATGAGAACGAGTAAGCTCCCGCCTTTGCTCCAGCTCCTGCCAACCTAGCCATTTGAAAGCATGCAAATGTGAGTAGATAAATAGATACCACGTTGGGGGGAAATCCACAAGGCTCCATGATGTCATGCTGGTTTCTTGTTTGAGCAGGGTGTTGGACTGGAACACCTCCAAGTCACATCTAGCTCTGTTATTCTGCTAGATGCAGAGAAGCCTTTTAAACAGGGGTGGGATTCTACCTGGTTGGACTGGTTCTATAGAACCAGTTGTTACAATTCTATGCAGTTTGGAGAACCGGCAAGTCACACCACTGGCTTGCCCCACCCTGCTCACTCACTCCTTACCTGGCATGTGCGCTATCAAACTTGCCTGCATTTGGTAAGTTGCTATTTTTCCTTTTCTTTCCCCAGCTATTCTGCTGTGGCGGGAGATTTAGATTAGCTAGAAAGCAGGAAATTGTTGAGTTTCTTGCTTTCTAGCTAATCTAAAAGCAAAGCTGAATCTTCCTTAGGACTGAAGCTTCTAGTTTTCAGTGCAGACTCAGGTAGCAGATTGCAGAAAGATAGATCTCTGAGTGAATCTGTGATTCTGTGAGCAACTCAATCTGCCTGCCTAATTTGCCTGATTTTGGGTAAAAGTTGCTCTTTTTTTAATAAAAAAATCAATATTTACATCAATATTTATAATATTTGTTAGGGATAACATTGTTTACCCTAACTGGTTTAGGGAAAATAATAAATATGTAATCATAGTTTGTATGTTAAAGTGTCTGCAACTTTAACTGTGGGATAGTAATTAAGGGAGTGGTTGTGAAAGCACTTTAAAAAGAAGCAAGACTGCAGCTTGCTCTCTCTCTGGCTTTGATGATCCCTGATTACTGCTTGGAATCAAGACTGCATTGCTCGAACGGGAGAGAAACAAAGGACTGATTTGTAAGTGAACTGACATAGGATATTCTGCACGGACTTTGCTAACTGAATATCCTTGAATGGACTGACTAAATGATACATGACTATTGGACTGTTATTTTGACTATGCTATGAACTCATAATGGAATAAACTATATTTTTGATAGCACAAGCGTATCTGTTATTTTTACTGTATGTTAATAAACATACAAGCTTAGCTCACTCATTTATCTGTGTGCCGATCTGACTAATGCTGCACATTCTGTTTAGCTTGTCTCCCTAACCCTGGTTGGGGAAACCAGGCTTAACACTGGTTATGGGCCCAGAGGCTGCAAAGTCAGTTTAACTAGGATAAAACAGATTTATGTAAAAAGTGAGAGTTTGTGTTGTTATACATTACAGTAAACAGACAGCTGTGTTTTATTAATTATAGTTTTATATCCATATAAGAAAACATGGCACAAGTCAATCTACAAAGTTTGTCCCTTATATCCAAGTTGGATGGAACAAACTATGTATCATGGTCTATGAAATGTAGTCTGCTTCTACGAAGAGAAGGTTTGTGGAACATAATTGAAAATCCACCAAACGTAGAAGAATGGGATTCAGAGGATGATGAAGATAGACTAAAAATAGAAGAATTTATGCATAAAAATCAACAAGCTATTTGCATAATTGGGTTAACCTTAACTGATCAACAACTTGTTTATATCCACGGAGAGAAAACGGCTGTTGGGTGTTGGCAGAAGCTGAAGAGGATTTATGTTCGAGATAATGTTGGTGCTCACATAAATCTAACACAGAAGCTTTTCAGGACGCATCTCCAGACGAATGGTGATATGCTGAGTCATTTGAAAACTATGCAAAGCATTTTTCAAGAACTGCACGAGAAAGAGCTTATTTTCTCTGAACTACACCAAGTCTACATAATTCTATCTTCCCTTGATGAAAGTTATGACAACTATGTAACTTCCCTTGAAATTTTGCCAAAGGAAAGTCTAACTTTAACTGATATAACTGGCAGATTGATTGAAGAGGCCAGAAGAAGGCTTGAAAGAGATCAGTTAAGGAGGCAGCAACCTCAAAAAGAAGATAATGAATCTCCTATTGCATATGCAATTAGAAAGTGTTTTAATTGTGGAGGAAGAGGACATTTGGCAAGATTTTGTAAAAAGGCAAAGTGCCAGAACGCTGGCCAGAATACTAAAAGTCATCAAAAGAAAAAGAAAAATTTAGAGTTAGCCATGTATACTAACGGAGCTGTAAAAAATAATTTATGGGTGGTTGACAGTGGAGCATACCACTGTATAACAAATGATAACAGAAATTTTATTAAAATGTCCAAGAGTACACAGCAGATATCGTTAGCCAATGGCTGGAAACTGAAAGCTAAAGGTCAAGGTATAGCATATTGTTCTTTTATAAAAGAGAATGTAAAAATGTTATATGTACCACAGCTTAAGTTTAATTTAATTTCAGTTAGAATTTTGGTTAAACTAGGATATGTAGTTACTTTTAAAGGAGATAACTGCATAATTGAGAAAGAAGATAAGAAAATTACTGCATCTTTAAGAGGTGAATTATATGTGTTAAATGATAATGGTTTAAAGGTGACTGACATGGTTTATGAAAATAAGAAACCTCATGATGAATGTATTCACTTGTTACATCGAAGGCTAGGGCATTTAAATTTTAAAATGCTAAAGAAAACTGTTGTATTATCTAAGGGAATAAGTTTAAAACCTTGTAATAAGTATTTGCAATGTAATATTTACAATCAAAGCAAAAGCAGGGTCACACCGGCTAATAGAGTTGATGGATTTACTACTAAAGAGCCTTTAGAAGTAGTATTTGCAGATTTAATAGGTCCAAAAAAACCAAGTGTAGGAGGAGCTCGTTACATACTAAGTATAATGGACCACTATTCTAGATATGGGTTTTGCTATTTAATGAAGAGCAAAACTGAAACGTATCAAAATCTCTTTAATTGGATAAAATTTGCTGAAAGGAAAACTAAAAAGAAATTAGTAACTCTTATAACAGATAATGGTACAGAATTTACAAATAATAAATTCCAGAACAGACTAAGAATGTTAGGTATTCAACATAAAAAGTCTGCACCATATAGGCCACAACATAATGCCTTTATAGAGAGAAGAGGCCAAACATTACAATCAATGACACGAACTATGATGTCTGATTCAGGATTACCTGACAATTTGTGGGGAGAAACAATAATGTGTGGTAATCATATATTAAATAATGTTGTTAATTCAACAACAGGTGAATTACCATTCACATTGTGGCATGGTACAAAACCTGATTTAAGTTACATGCACACATTTGAAGCACCAGCATGGGTGCATATCCCTTCACAACTTAGACACAAAGGACAGCATAGAGCTAAAAGATTATATTTTGTAGGATATACATCTAATCATAGATCTTATAGATTCTGGGAACCAGGTACATCTAGAGTTTACACCAGTGCCAGTGCTAAATTCCTAGAACATGTAGGATGGAATAGATTAGAGCAAGATTTAAATAATGAAGTAATTATTGAACCCTACAAAAGGCAGAAAGATCAGACTAGTTATAAGAAGAGTCCAATTAAAGAAGAAGTCCAAGAAGAGCAAATAGGACCAGAACAAGAGGAAACAGTTGATCAGGAAGAGTTAGATAATCAAGAAGAGTTAATAAATGAAAGTCCATCTGTAAGTCCTGTAATACCTAGATGTACTACACATGTAACTAGACCACCTGATAGGTATCAAGCAAGTATAGTTTGCCAAGTAACTAAAGTTCCAACTAGTGTAGATGAACTTAGGATGTATCCTGCTAAGGATCAGGAGAATTGGCAAAAGGCAATGGAAAAAGAACTAAATTCATTAAAGGTAATGAAAGTTTATGAAGATGCTAAATTACCTCCAGGAGAAAAATCCATTGGGTGCATATGGATATTTAAAGTAAAAACTGGAAATGATGGGACTGTTACCCATAAAGTTAGGTTAGTAGCTCAAGGATTTAATCAAACTGCATCTGATTACGATGAAGTTTTTGCACCAAGTCTTAAAGCAACATCTTTAAGAGCAGCATTAGTGTGGGCAGCTAAGAAAAACTATGTCATTAACCATTTAGATGTAGAAACTGCTTACCTGCATGCACCATTGCAGCACACTATATATTTAAGAAAACCAGTAGGTATAAAAGATAATAAAATAAATAGTAATGATTGTTGGAAACTCAAAAAGAGTCTTTACGGGTTGAAACAATCTGGGTTTGAGTGGAACCAATATATTGTGAAAGAGTTAAACAATATAGGTTTTAAATCTGGTTTAGCAGATCCATGTGTGTTTAAAAGAGAAAATAATGGAACGGTGTCATTATTGTTATTATTTACAGATGATATTGCTTTGATAACTAAGACTAATAATGAAGCTAATGAGATTATATCATTATTAGCCAAAAAGATAAAATTAAAGCATTTAGGTGAAATTAAAAAGTATCTAGGATTGACAATTAACAAAACAAAAAATGGTTTTAAGATATCTCAAGAAGATAAAATTTGCCAATTAATTAAAACATATAAAATGGAACTTTGTAAACCGGCAAAGACTCCAATGAGTCAGGAAGTTTGCCAAACTAATGATCAAAGTCCCAAATTTGATAAGTCTATATATCAATCTTTGATTGGCAGCTTATCATATATAAGCAATTGGTCAAGGCCAGATATAGCTTATAGTGTAAATCAGCTGGCACGTTTTAATTCAGATCCACATCAATGTCATTGGCAATCATTAAAGAAAATTTTAAGATATCTTAAAGGAACAATGAACCATGCATTGTATATAGAACCAAAGGGTGATTTGAGTCTTAGTGCCTATGCAGATGCAAGTTTTGCAACTGATATAAACACAAGAAAATCAACATCTGGGATGGCTATATTATTTGGTAAGACACTAATAGGGTGGAGGTCAATCAGACAACAGCATATCAGCTTGTCCACGATGGAAGCGGAATTTTCATGTCTGTCATTATCATGCACTGACTTAATTTTGTACAAACAGTTATTATTAGACATGGGTATAACTGTAAAAGATTCCATTATTGTGTACGAGGATAACCAAGCAGCTATACAGTTAGCTACTAGTATTGCTGTAAAAACTAGATCAAAGCATACTGATTTAAGATACTTAAATGTTAGAGAATCTGTAAAGAATGGGCTAATTAAATTGGAATACTGCATGACAGAAGAAAACATTGCAGACCAATTTACAAAAGCTCAAGGAGTAACTAAGTTTAAAGAGAGTTGTAACAAATATGATTTAAAGATGTAAATAGTTATATTATTATTTAACCTAAAAGGGGAGAATGTTAGGGATAACATTGTTTACCCTAACTGGTTTAGGGAAAATAATAAATATGTAATCATAGTTTGTATGTTAAAATGTCTGCAACTTTAACTGTGGGATAGTAATTAAGGGAGTGGTTGTGAAAGCACTTTTAAAAGAAGCAAGACTGCAGCTTGCTCTCTCTCTGGCTTTGATGATCCCTGATTACTGCTTGGAATCAAGACTGCATTGCTCGAACGGGAGAGAAACAAAGGACTGATTTGTAAGTGAACTGACATAGGATATTCTGCACGGACTTTGCTAACTGAATATCCTTGAATGGACTGACTAAATGATACATGACTATTGGACTGTTATTTTGACTATGCTATGAACTCATAATGGAATAAACTATATTTTTGATAGCACAAGCATATCTGTTATTTTTACTGTATGTTAATAAACATACAAGCTTAGCTCACTCATTTATCTGTGTGCCTATCTGACTAATGCTGCACATTCTGTTTAGCTTATCTCCCTAACCCTGGTTGGGGAAACCAGACTTAACACTATTTACATACAAACCATGCCCAGCCAGTCACATGACCACCAAGCCATGCCCAGTCAGCAAACCATGTCCAGCCAGCAAACCATGCCCATCCAGTCACATGACCACCAGGACACACCAACAAATTAGGCCATGCCCACAGAACCAGTTGTTAAGATATTTGAATCCCACCCCTGCATTTAAACCATCCATAATACCATAGGTGACTGTCCAGCTTCTTCTCAAACCTCTTCATGTTCTTCAAAGAGCATCTTTATGTTCTTACATTTCAAAATCAACTTTCTTCCCTGACAGTAAATGAGAACAAAAACCAAGAGAGCTGTCTTTTTTAAAACCATGGTATAGTATGCCTCGCTGAGTTCTGCTGGGTTAATGAATTCACAGGATTTAGTTAAATTTAACATATTTTTGCTTCTTAAATGGAAGTAAGTGTTCCAGTATACATAGCAAGGCTTCCTGCCAAATATTACAGGTTCCCAACTCTCCAATTATTGTCTGTCTCCCAAAAAAGCTTATCTCCAAAGGTTTACTGGTAAACAGATATAGGAAGCAAGTGCAGAACAACATATTTTAAAAATGCACATACCAATAAAATCTAAAAAAAAAAAAATTCCTTGTTTGCATATAGCTTTCTGGAAATTTCAGACAAAGTGTGCAACTTCCTTTCCTTTTAGGACTCCTACACTCTTGCCAGATATAACTGAAAATACATTTTCTGTGGCTGGAAAGAAGTGATAGTCAAAAAGAGGATTTAAGTGGAATTTAGGATTTGTGATGGCCTTCTGTGAAATAGAGATTTACACCTTTAATTAGCCATGTAAATCTGCATAAATGCATTGATCCACCTGTAATCAACAATCCCATGTGGTCTATGATTGAAAAGGTGGTTTGCATTATGCTGAAGGAGGTCTGACTTGAACATATTTAAACAGTTATATTTGCATGATATTTGGGTAGATGCATATATTTTCCTATCCAGGCAGGAGTTATGGATATATTATTGGAGATAGATGATCTTGGCTAATATTAGAAAGTACAGGCTTGGTTGCTCCTTGTATATTATATAATCAGGATATCTCAGAGCTGAAAGCTAAACTGGAGTCTCTGAAGAAAGGAATATCAAACCATTCCATATTCATTCTTAATCAACATCGTGTGTGTTATGGATTAAACCATCGCAGCGATACAACTGAAACAGCTTCATCTTAAAACAGGCTTGTAATCCTGCAATTCTTATTGGCCCGTGAATAGTGAGTCGTGATTGGTCAGGCTTGGCCAGTCTGATTGGCTGTTAACGGAAGCCCCTGATTGGACGCTTGTGAAAGCATTAGACTCAGTTCATTGGTTGTTTAACAGCAGCAAGCTCTATAAAAGAGCTACTGCTACCCAGGTTTTAGCTCCAGTCTTTCTTGTTAAATAAAGAGTTGAAGTCACAGTCCGATGTCTCATCTCCATTCTTACGCCCATGCCCAGGACTTAACAACATGAACTGTTAATACCACATTATAGTGCTTTGATAACACCACACTTGGAATACTGCATCCTGCTTTCGTTGCCACTATGTAAAAAAGATGTTGGAAAAAGTGCACAGAAGAAAAAAAACCAAAGATGATTGGGGAACTGGAGGCTAAAACATATGAAGAATGGTTCCAGGAACTGGGTATGTCTAGTTCAATGAAAAGAAGGACTAGGGGTGACATGATAGCAGTGTTCAAATATCTCAAATATTTACAACAAAGAAGAGGGGGTCAAGCACCTGAGGGCAGGACAAAAATAAACAATAGATGGAAACTGATCAAGGAGAGAAGCAACCTAGAACTGAGGAGGAACTTTTCTGACAGAACAATCACTCAGTGGAAAAACTTGCCTCCAGAAGTTGTGAATGTTCCAATACTGGAAGTTCTTAAGAAGAGATTGAACATTCAATTGTATGAAATGGTATAGGGTTTCCTGCCTGAGCAGAGAGTTAGATTAGAAGACCTCAAAGGTCCCTTCCAATTCTGTTATTCTGTATTTTCAGTTTATTGTTTCAATTCTGGGGTACATAATTAAGTAACGGATCCATGAAGGCTTGCTTGCTTGCTTACTTTCCTTCCTTTCCCTCCCTTTCTTTCTTTCTTTCTTTCTTTCTTTCTTTCTTTCTTTCTTTCTTTCTTTCTTTCTTTCTTTCTTTCTTTTTTCATGCAAGCATTCATTCATTCATGCATGATTGCAATTGTGCATTCATTCACTCAATTTGTATAGCTGCTCAACTCAACCAAGTGACTCTGGGTGGCTTACAATTCAAGTTTATTACACAACTGAAACAAGGAATCATCTTCTGTCTTCTTTATGGTCCCACAGCTGAGTCAAGCCTCTCTCACAACCCCCATCTTCCTTTCTGCTCTAGCTGACTGGTTTTATTTTTTCTTTTTCTTTTTCCAAGAGACTGCCCAAAATGTTAAGGGGTGGAGACCTTTTAAACATCAGGAGAAAAGAAGAGGAAGAGAAGAGTAATGCATTTTCTCCTCCATGACTATCCTCCTTCAGAACTAGTTCTAAATCTGATCCCAGGGGAATGCTATTTTGTAGAAAAAGTAGGAAAATTGATCCCCAATACTTATCTCTTTCCTATTGTTCCTTAGCTAAGTGTTTATCCCTGTCAGGTGTTAATTTAACTTAATGTTTTTGTATATTAACCCACATTTCCTCAAAAACAAGCTAGAAAAATTCAGAAGGGGGCCTGGTGCAAAAGGCCATGAAGAACTTTCATGCCAAATGAGCCATGGTGGTGCAGTGGTTAGAAGGCACTTAGTTAGAAGCTACTTCTGCTGACTGCCAACTGCCTGAATTTGGCAGTTTAAATCTCACCAGGCTCAAGGTTGACTCATCCTTCCAACCTTCTGGGGTAGGTCAAATGAGGACCCAGATTGTTGGGGAAAATTAGGCTGACTCTGTAAACTGCTTAGAGAGGGCTGTAACCTCTAAGTTACAGCCAATGGCAAGTTGGTTGTAGCAAGTTGGCCATGATGCATTGGCTGTGGCAACTTATCGTAGACTCCCTGCTAAGCTTAGATAGGTGTCAATGGTATTCAAGGGGTTTGGACTTAGTATGCTTATGACTACATTGGAATTCTAGCCTGATTTCCTTTTTTTACTCCCAACCCTAGGTTCTGCCATCTCTTTTCCTACAATCCACCAGAACAATGGTCTTCTTTTCTGTTGGCTACTGAGTTTACTCCAATCTCTTAAGTGAAACACTTTGTTAATATTTTAAAAAGTCTGCCAATCATTCCTATCTGCATGAGTGTTTTCCAATCCCATAAACTCAGTTGTGGCTACAGGTACTCTTATTTGCTTTGGTGAGCTATTTCCTAAAATAAAAGTATTAGGAATTTACATAAACATGCTGTTTGACATATATGAATTGTGCTTGCACATAATTTTATTTGTGCATAGATAAATGCCTCGATGTTTGTGTATTCCTAGGCTTTTCAGTTAAAAAATACAATAGAGTGTGATGCTTAAAAAGGGAAAAAAAAACATTTATTAATAGTTGACTTCTTTCTTAATAGACACACAGAAACACACATGCTCGCCCATGTGTGGTAGATAATTTATTTAGAATGTCTACTTGGGGAGAAAATTTGCTATCCTTTTGCTGCTTTTTGATGTAATTTTACTTTCCCCAAAACTCTTTTTCAGTTCTTTAATTTCTTAATAATAGAGGAAAGAGTAATTTTATTATAGGATCAAAACATCCACTCAATGATAAATATTCCTTTAATTTTCACACTATCTAGACCTGAAAATTTCCTTCCATTCTGACATAGAGATGTACACTGGGACTTTTACCTCTTCTTGGACTGCTCTTAATGTTCCTTTGTTCCCCAACACTGTCCCTAAGGCTCAATTTTATGCATGGATGCAGAGCTATTCATTTCAACAACTTAGCTGCAGAAACTGGTGCTCCTTCAGGACCTAATTTGTGTGCATTCAGTCTCTTCTAATTACAGTGGTTGACCCAATGAAAGTTGATCGCTGCTGATTAGTACATTATGTGGAAATAACCTGCTACCTAGAAACAGCCCATACTGCTATTAAAATGTGCCATGTTAAATTTCTTGCTTTTTCAATATTTGGTACAATGCAAGATGTAACTTGCGCACATAAACATCTATGAAAAATATGTCATTCTACAGTCATCCAGTGGTTCACAAAACATCTTCCCAATTTTAAGCATGAAAATCAGTGATGAAACTATGGAGAATTCTTTGGAAGGAAGCAGAGAAGGAGGAGGAGGAGGAGGAGGAGGAGGAGGAGGAGGAGGAGGAGGAGGAGAAGAAGAAGAAGAAGAAGAAGAAGAAGAAGAAGAAGAAGAAGAAGAAGAAGAAGAAGAAGAAGAAGAAGAAGAAGAAGAAGAAGAAGAAGAAGAAGAAGAAGAAGAAGAAGAAGAAGAAGACTTCCTATGAATCAGAAAGCCAAGACTTCCAGAGCAGGGGTCGCCAAACCTTTGGACCCCAGGGACCACCAAACTCATAATTTTAAATCCCACAGACCAGAGACCCTGGGAAAATCCCCCCAAAAAAGTCTGCAGGAAAATCCCCCACCCTATTTTCCTACTGATCGATCGTTCTTTATTTGGGATCGCAGGATACCATCTCCAGCTTCGTTCTCAGGGAGGAAGAGGGAGAGTGTTAAGCTAATGCGTTCAGTAACAACCCTAATAGCTTTACTTTAACAGCAGGCTCGTAATCCTGCACTTCTCATTGGCCCACGAATAGCGAGTTGTGATTGGTCATTTCTGGCTAATCTGATTGGCTGACAGCGGGTCTCTCTGATTGGACGCTTGTTAGAGTGATAAACTCAAATCATTGGTTATTGTGACAGCAGCCAGCTCTATAAAAGAGCTGCTGCTGCCCAAGTATTTTGCTCTGTTCTGAAGTTACTAATAAAGAGTTGAAGTCACAGTTCGATGCCTCGTCTCCGTTCCTTGTGCCCATGCTCAGGACATAACACTGGCAATGAGGATGGGATGCGGAGATGATAGAGCTGACTAAGCACTCATTGAACAAGACAGAGCATGTGGCTGAGAGCGCATGCAACAAACGGCAGGATGACCAGCGGCGCCATACCACCCGCTCCATTTGACCTGGCAAACGAATACTGGGACTCGTATATGGATCGGTTCCAGATGTTCCTGGAGACCAACAATCTGAAAGATGCTACGCCTGGCAAGAAACGAGCGGTGTTCTTGACCCATTGTGGGCCCACTGTTTTTAAAATGGCTAAGGCACTTGCCAAACCATCGGAAGTGAAGACCATGGATTGGGAAAACCTCGCGTCAATCCTCCGGGCCCATTATGCACCCACAGTGCCTACACTGATACGAAGACACGAGTTTTACCAGAGGGACCAACAGAAGAACGAGAGTGTTGGAGACTTCGTAGCTGATCTCCGGAACCTGGGAGGACTCTGTGGTTTCGCAAACCTTGAGGAAACCATGAGAGACTGAATAGTTCTGGAATTAGATGACCACACCATGCAGAGCAAGATCATCGCCGACGCTACTGCCGCAGAAGCAACCAGGAAGTCAGCTGCTCAAATGCGCCAAGCGAACACACTGCACCGCCAACTCGCTAGTGATAGTATGCCTTCCTCTGAGAGGCACACTACTACCGCCCATCATGAAGACCTCGAATCCTCCTCAGACAGCGAGGAAGAGGAGGTCAACCAGCTCCGCTCAGAACGAGATCAAAGGAACCAGAGACTTCCGCGCCAATGCACTGGTTGCGGGGCAAACCACCCGCGAACAGACTGCAAATTCCTCGATGCACTCTGCCATTCCTGTGGAAAGAGAGGCCACATCACAAAGAGTAACACCCATCACAAAGGTCTGCAGAAGCAAGCGAGGGTCCAGTCCAAGCCAGAGGGAGAATAATCTCCACCAGGATACAGGCAACCCACCTGTAAATCGGGACCACCTGAACCACCCATGGAACAACCACTACTACAGAAATCGAGCACCTGCCGGTTCAACGAGACAAGAAGAGGCACACCAAACTATCACTATAGGCCACGCTTCATCACTAGATGCAAGGAAGATCTGAGTAAAGGTCGCTATTGAGAATCAACCTTGCGTGATGGAAGTCGACTCGGGGTCATCCCTATTGATGGTCTCCTGGAAAACCCTCAAACAGCTGATCCCTGCCATCTGTCGCCAGGACCTCAGCACTCAAAGAATCATCCTAAAGGACTATCAAGTAAACAGAATTCCGATTGTCGGTTCCAGCCATGTCCAAGTATTCTTCAAAGACTGCACTGCAACGCGACATCTGACTGTTGTCGATCGTGACTGGCCCAGTTTGTTAGGGTTACAGTGGTTCGCCCCACTCAGAATTGAACTAGCTGGCATCCACCAAACTGTAAGTGATGACTGGGAAGAGGCCCTCATCCAGGAATTCCAAGATGTTTTCACAGGGAAGTTAGGCAAGTACAAGGGGACCCCTATATCATTTAATCTCAGCCCCGATGTAGCTCCCATTCGCCTTAAGCCTCATCGGGTGCCTTTTGCACTCAAACCAAAGATCGACAAGCAACTGGACAAATTAATAGCCCAGGGTGTGTTGGAACCGATTGACCATGCCCGATGGGAGACCCCAATAGTAACACCCATAAAGCCAGATGGATCGTAAAGAATTTGTGGGGATTACTGAGCCACCCTAAATCACGCACTTCAGCAGAGAGCTTACCCAGTACCGGTGGTCCAACACCTTCTTCATTCCATGGGTGGCAGAAAAATATTTGCGAAATTGGACTTAGCTCAGGCTACCCGTAGATGCAACGATTGCAGAAGCTACCCGTAGATGCAACGATTGCAGAAGCCCAGACTATAGTCACACACAGAGGTGCCTTCAAGTGCAATAGACTCCAATTCGGAGTAAGCATGGCACCGGGCATTTTCCAAAGTCTGATGGAGAGACTATTACAAGGCATAAAAGACATCATGCCTTATTTTGACGACATCTTAATAGCTGCCCCTACTAAAGAATTATTAGAACAACGACTCAGAATGGTTCTCCAAAAATTTAAAGACGCTGGCCTGAAGGTAAAAAGGGACAAGTGTCAACTTTGTATGGAGAGAGTGAAGTTCCTGGGTACCTTCTCAACAGACGGGGAATCCACCCCACCGAAAAAAAATTAACTGCAATCAAAAACGCCCCAAGACCTAGAAATAAGACAGACCTCCAAGCCTTCCTGGGACTCATTAACTTTTATAACATCTTCTTGCCCCAGAAGGTGACCATAGCTGAGCCCCTACATAGACTTCTCGACAAAAAGGCTTCTTGGGTCTGGGGACGGTGTGAAGAACGAGCATTTCAACAAGTAAAAGACCTCTTAACTTCTGATGCTGTATTAATACAATACAACGAGACTCTACCCTTAACGGTTACCTGTGATGTCTCACCATTCGGAGTGGGAGCCATTTTAAGCCATGTCCTGCCAAACGGTAATGAGGCACCAATTGCGTTCTTTTTGAGTGTCTAAAACTGAAAGGAACTATAGCCAACTTGATAAAGAGGCTCTCGCCATTGTATCCGTAATTAAACGTTTCCATGAGTATGTGTATGGGAGACCCTTTGCCATAATTACAGACCACAAGCCGCTACTTGGCATTTTAGCGGGAAACAAACCAACTCCCCACATCTTATCACCAAGAATGACACGTTGGTGGGAATTTTTAGCCACATACGATTACAAACTGTAACACCGCCCGGGAAAAGCCATTCCCCACGCTGACGCTTTGAGCCGTTCTCCACTACCAGACATCATAGATGACCCAGCTCCAAGCCTAGCTGTATTGCAAATCGAGACTCTTAAATCACCACCGCTGACCGCTCAGGACATCGCCTCAGAAATGAAAAAGGACCCTTCTTTGGCACGAGTCCTCAGCTGGGTGAAATGAGGTTGGCCAGACAACGAACCCAATGACACTTTCAGGCCATTCAGAAATCGACAGACAGAACTATTCTCTCAAAAGGGCTGCATCTTGTGGGGAGACAGAGTCGTCATCCCGGAGAAATTGCAACATAAAGTTTTTAAAATGTTGCACGATGGACATCCAGGCATCATGCAGATGAAGGCATTGGCAAGGAGTTACGCATGGTGGCCAGGCATAGATAAGCAGATAGAGGCCTGGGTGGCTTTGTGCAGCATGTGCCAGGAGACTCGCTCCGCTCCTCCAAAAACACCCCCAACTCAGTGGGAAACGCCTTGTGGTCCCTGGTCCTGTATCCACATCGATTTTGCGGGACCCACAAGAGGACACACTTTCTTTCTAACTGTGGATGCCTATTCTAACTGGCTCAAGGTCCACAAAATGAAAAGCACCACTACAGAGGCGGTCATTAAAAAATTGAATAAGCTATTCACTACCCACGGATTGCCGGATGTCCTGGTCTCTGATAATGGCTCTCAATTCACTGCCCTGGCATTCGAACAGTACCTAGCAGACTGGGGCATCCGCCATGCCTTAACATCGCCAGATCACTCTGCGGCCAATGGTAGGGCTGAGTGAATGGTCCAATTTGTAAAGAAAACCTTACACAAGATGGACCAGGAAGACATTGATGACAAGATAACCAGGATGCTTCTCCTCCAACATATTACTCCAAGCAGCACCACAAACAGAACCCCAGCTGAACTCCTGATGGGCCAAAAACTTCGCTCACATCTCAATTGCCTCCACCCTACTTACACACCAGAACAACCCCTGGGATCCAGCAGCAAGTGTCGTTCATTCCAGGAAGGCGACCCCGTTTTTGCGAAAAACTTCTTGGGTGACCCATTGTGTTTCCCAGCTACCATAACGCAACTTACGGGGCCCCAATCCTACCGTCTACAAACTGCGGATGGAAAAATGTGGAAGCACCACATAGACCAGCTTCGATCCAGACTAGCACCTACTCCCATCTCATCTCCTGAATCTCAAACTTGGGGAGGAAGGGACATCGAGGGGGCCGAAAAAGATATAGCAGATAATCTAACAATCGGAATCCAGCAGTCTACACAACCAACCATGGGATACTCACTGCCAGAAGGAGAACCGACCCGGGAAATTGCCTCGCCACGTAGCAGCACCACGATGGAAACAGATCCAGGGAACCCAGATGACAGCATTGGCGAGAGCAGAGAGGACAGCCCAGAACCATACAACGAAACAGCGGGACCGTCTTCACCACCCAGCTCAGCAAGCATCCCACCGGAACCAGAGCCAGGACAGAAACCAGTGGAACAGCGCAAATCAAGCAGACAGGTGAAGCGACCTGCCTACTTATGAGAATACATCACCCACCCCTCAGACGGAACCTAGGGGGGAGGGGTGTTAAGGACTAAGCTAACGCGTTCAGTAACAACCCTAATAGCTTTACTTTAACAGCAGGCTTGTAATCCTGCACTTCTCATTGGCCCGCAAATAGCGAGTCGTGATTGGTCGTTTCTGGCTGATCTGATTGGCTGACAGCGGGTCTCTCTGATTGGACGCTTGTTAGAGCAGTCAACTCAAATCATTGGTTATTGTGACAGCAGCCAGCTCTATAAAAGAGCTGCTGCTGCCCAAGTATTTTGCTCTGTTCTGAAGTTACTAATAAAGAGTTGAAGTCACAGTTCGATGCCTCGTCTCCGTTCCTTGCGCCCATGCTCAGGACATAACAGAGAGAGAGAGAGAGACTTTTAGCTTCATGCAAGGAAAGCAGCAGAAGCAGCAAAAGTCTTTCTTTCTCTCCCTCAAATTCCATCAGAAATGAGTCTTTGTGAGACTTGTCCTGGCGCAGCCTCTTGGAGCAGGATACCTTGCAGAGTTCCAAAGATTCATTTCTGGCGGAGTTTGGGGGAGAGGAAGAAAGACTTTTGCTGCTTTCCTTGTGTGCAGCCAAAAGCAGAAGAAGAAAGACATGGAAAGAAGCAGCCAGGTGGCCAGGCCAGACACGTGGGATGAGTTCCCCCCTCCACCCTTTCCCCCTTCCCCTCACTACCTCGTGTTGTTTGCAATGCAAGCGACGTAAGTCTTGTTTTCCCACAGCCATGTGGGTGGCACAGCTTTGTGTTCCCACACAGCCTGGATTAATTGCTCTGGGGTGACATTTCTCTGCAGATCACCAAAATTTTCTCACGGACTACCAGTGGGCCCTGGACCACTGGTTGGCGACCACTGTTCCAGAGGACACAGATGCTTTAAAAAGCAGAGAAGAGATGCAGATGGTTTAAAAATGAGAAAGGGGCTTTGCTTCACTAACTCCCTTTTCAAAGTATATAATATATTACGTATATCAGTATATGTACTTCATATCAAGTATATATACTTTATTTACATTAAACTGATCACAATATTAATTAAGGTAAACAAATATCCAATCTTTGGAATGTGGTTTTCACAAAGGTCTGCTTTTTTCGATCTATGATTGATTTCTTTTACATTTCTAGTGTTTACTAAGGGATTTTCTTTGCAAAGTATATAGTTTCCTTTTTCTTCTTCCTGAGAAAATGCATAACAGCCAACTTGAAATAATAGGTAGCTTTATTATCTGCTATACCTGTCTCATATAACTATACAGAACAATTTTCAAAATCATAACTCAGTTCTCCTATTTTTTTTCTCTTATTGATGCATCCCAACATTACTCTTGTAAAGGAAATGTTTTAAAATATTAAAAGTTTTAGTGAAATTCCTAAGATTACATTGAATTTCATGAAATATACTCTTCCTTTTAATTTCACACAGATTAAAACAACAGGTATTAATGAATAAACCCATAATTCTTCAAGTGCCATTTTTAATTGTATGTTAGCATTAAATTCCCACTGGCCTTCTGTACCTTAGCCTTCAATGCTTTGTTCTTGCATGTTCATTGTTTTTCTATAGCATGCTCTTGATATAGTGCTCCATATAAAGTAGATCCATAGCTTTAGGCTGGAGTTTGTATACAGTTAATGTATTGCTGTGTTAAGCTTCTGCCAGCAGAATTATTCTTATCTCTACAAAGAATGAAACATTTTATTCCTTTCTGCAGAAATGGCAATGCCACAAAAGTGAGCAACACTACAGCAAATGTTTATAGCGTCTGTAAAATGATCATCCCCTAGAACTAAATTTTATGACCAGAAGGATGAATATTAATTAATAACTTGCCCTAATGTAAAACAGCATCCTCAGGGAAAGAAGTTAAGTATGAGTTTAAAGTTAAAACTCTGTTTCAGGGACCTCATGAATACCAATGATTATAATGGGCAATTCTGTGTTCATATTTGCCTAGAATTCTACTACTCTATGTAGGAATGCCAACCCTAAGTTCTGGGAGGTTTTTGTTGTTGTTGTTGTTGTTGTTGAATACCATTGTAATGCTTTCCTAAAGGCCAGCTATAATTCTATATAATGTATAGCAAGGGGGGAGGAAGGAAGACTATCTAATCTGCAAATGTTATGTTTCAATGCATGGGAATTATTAAAAAGTACACTGTCATGTATGATTTTAACATATGCCATGTTTCCCTGAAAATCAGACCCTGTCTTATATTTTTTTGCCACCCAAAAAAGCACCAGGTCTTATTTTGGGGGGATATCATCCACTGACTAACCTCACTTGTGTGAATTGCCCCGGCCTCCTTTTCATTGTCAGAAGCCTTCAGGAATTTCTTCTTCTGCAGCTGGCAAGGCTTTCCTGGAGAAAGGATCTATCCAGAGCTTTGTTAACAGCTACAGAGAGTCTTGCCAGCCTTGCTGGCTGCAGAAGAAATGGACCAGCAAGGCAGATGTCAGGGTGTACAAGACCTGGCTACAACTGTCCAAAAGTAAGTACTAGGGCAGCTCCATCCCCCAGCCCCCAGCTTAATTTTTACCCATGCACTCTGGAGTGGGCGGGATCTTAATTAGGGCTTACTTTGGGAGTAGGGCTGATATTGGGCTCACATGTAAAATTCAAGCTAGGGCTTACTTTCAGGGTAAGTCATATTTTCAGGAAAACAAGATACAATATGTGGAAATAACATTGGATAGAAAATTTCCCTTTACAATCTTGAAGTTTGCCTTGCATCTTGGAAACACCACCTGGACTTGACTTGCCGTATGTGATATGGACAACACTGAATCGAATTCACACTGACCATGGTGGATGTGCAGAGGCCTTTAATAAGCCGAAATCAATATTTCAAATATTTTAGTAGTATATAAGCTTATTCTATTTTGTGTTCTACTTTATTTGAATTTTAACTTCAAAAATTTATATTCCAAAATTAGAGCCAGAACTTACAGCAGAGTATGCCTGATATCTCACAGCCTTTCATTCCTATCATTTCTTCATTTTTAATGGGTTATATGTATATTAATAACTGCAGAGGGGATCCTTAGATTTTTTAAAATTTTATCTTCAAAGAGAACATTTCATCTCAAAAATTACCAGTCTTTAGTTTAATGGACAAGTCTGCATAAGATATTAAAGGAAGAGCTCAATTCACCAAATTCAGTACCAAAGTAGACTAGAACTTAAAGAACAAGGAGAGTAGGGTAGTTTAATGCTACTCAGACAGGAGTGCCATTAATTTACTCAAAGCAGAAGGTTTTTACATCTAATCAAAGCATGACACATGTTTTTTTATTTATCTTTATTTTATTTTATTTATTTGATTTGTCAATCGCTTATAAGATAATAGGTATTAGTATAAACATGAGTAAGAATACAGGAAATAGGTATGAATAAATGGGAACAATAGGACAGGAACAGTAGGCACAATGGTGCACATATGCACGCCCCTTACAGAACTCTTAGGAATGGGGTGAGGTCATTAGTGGTTAGTTTGAGGTTAAAGGAGTGGGGGGTTAGAGGATGTAACAACAGAGTCAGGTAGTGCATTCCAGGCATTGACCACTCTGTTGCTGAAGTTGTACTTTCTGCAATGAAGTCTGGAACAATTTACATTGAGTTTGTATCTGTTGTGTGCTCTTGTATTTTTGCGGTTGAAGCTGAAGTAGTCATTGACAGGTAGGACATTGTTGCAGATAATTTTGTGTACTACGCTTAAGTCCAACTGTAGGTAGCACAGATCAAGATTTTCCAAGCCCCAGATTTCAAGCCTGGTGGTATTCTGTTGCAAGCAGAGGAGTGTTATACTCAGCTCGTGAAATACTTCTGGAAGAAACAATTGAAAATCAACACAAAACATTATCTTTCAATGCTGCCCCAAATCTAAAACAACTTTGGAACACGGAGGCTTGATTTGCCAAGCAGGTTTTAGTAATTTGGCAGAATTTATATCAGCAACATTCAGCCTTGCTCCTAAAAGATAGAATGTTTTTTCTGGAGCAATCTGATATTTGATAGTTTGGTTCATTAACAAGAGAAAAAGAATTCAAGCTTTAATACAGACCATGGAAAACATCATATTCTATGTACAGTAAATTGGCAATGTTGAGAGCTCTCTTATGTAACTGTTATTTGACAATTATTTGTTTTTTAAAAATGGATAATGGAAATGCTCAAATATTCCCTATAGGATTTGAGGTTCTCTATTTAAAAAAATGAAGTTGAATCCTGTTTTACCAAAGTATTTTAAAAAGGAAATAAAAATAGAATTCCTTATGTGTCAAATCACACTTGGTCAATAAAGAATTCTCTTCTCTTCTCTTCTCTTCTCTTCTCTTCTCTTCTCTTCTCTTCTCTTCTCTTCTCTTCTCTTCTCTTCTCTTCTCTTCTCTTCTCTTCTTTTCCCTCCCCTCCCCTTCCTTTCCCTTCCCTTCCATTCTATTTCATTGATATTGCAATACCAGGTGATGTACGAATTGAAGACAAACAGCTAGAATTAGTTTCCTTTTTTTCCTTCTGAAGCACAAAATCCAGAAGTGGCTTTGAAGTGAAAACAAAATTGTATGTGTTCTTTTCTTTGATTAAAACACTCAATTTAGCCATCTCTGCTAACTCCACCAGTTTTTCCAGCCAGTCATCCATTGTGGGAATTAAACTACCTTTCCATTTTTTGTGCATAAAGCATTCTTGCTGGTGTCAATATATATAAAACAAATTCCCAAGGTTTTTTTTTCCACGTTCTTTATCCATGAAGCCTAAAAGAAAAGTCTCTGGTTTCATCTTTATATTCCCCTTAAGAATCTTCTATATTAAATTTGAATCCTATCCCAATACATGTAGTCTTTGACTTGCAACCATAACTGAGCCCAACATTTCTGTTGCTAAGTGAGACACTTGTTAAATGAGATTTGATCCATTTTACAACCTTTCTTGCCACATTTGTTGAGTGTGAATCACTGCAGTTATTAAGTTATTAACAAAGTTGTTCAGTGAATGTGGCTTCCCCATTGATTTCACAAAAGGTATATAACAATATAAAGACTGATATATGTCAAAAAGATCACCACATTCAATGTTTCTAAAACCTAATTTTCAATACAAAAAATATTTTTTAAAAAATGGCTTTAGTCCCATTACTTCTTCCATCTTAACATTTGTTTTAATTCACCTTGCACAAAAGACCATTGAGTGCAATTGCAGACATAACTAACTGTCCTGGAATAAAGCTCATTGAATGTGCGTTGTCTATGGAGATTCTCAGTTATCCAGGTCATGGTTATCCCAGAGGTGCTTTTTCAAGAGGCAACTGGAATTTCTTGTTTTTCTTTGAAGACATTTCTCTTCTTATCCAAGAAGCTTCTTCAGATGTTTAGCTTTTAACCCAAGAAGCTTCTTCAGAAGTTTAGCTTTTCATCCAAGAAGCTTCTTCAGATGTTTAGCTTCTCATCCAAGAAGCTTCTTCGGCTCTGACTGAATGACGGGGAATAGAGAAGTGAAATATCTTCAAAAAGAAAAAAGAAAGAAAGAAAAAAAAAGAAAGTTCAGTTGCCTCTTGAAAAAAAGCACCTTTGGGATATGATTGCATTGTTAGCACCATTAGACTCAACTGATGCATTAATATTGTTACATAATAATAAAGGAAATAAATGAAGTAGTGGAAAATGTTAGACATATGAATATTGATTGCATTGATGATGTTACCTAGTTTGGGTAATGAAACATCTTCAAGAAAACAACCAAGCTCAGAGAACATCAAGAGAGCATCTCATATGAATATTTAGTTTGAAATTTGACAATATATTAGAGGAGCTGAAAAGAAATAAATCAACAGGAGGAGACAGCATCTTTGAATTAAACTAATAAAAAATGTAAATGTGGCATTGTGTTATTTGAAATGGAATATAATGTTACTTTATCCTACAAACACAATCAGATGTGAAATTAGAGACTTATAAGATTAAAAAAAACCAAGGAAATAAAAGATAATTCAAATATGATTCAAAACAAAATTAAATGAGACATACAAAATTGAAATTAGAGAAAAGAGGAAAAAAGGAGAAGGAACTCTATCATGGCAATTCTGCACTGCTAGAAGAAAACCAAACTGGCCAAATATGGTAAGAATTAAGCATTCCTTGACTGGCTGATGAAACTTTTTATGCCCTTCTGCTAACAATTTGGCTTGATGTGCCCAGTTATGGGAAATGGAAGGGAAATATCAAAATATTTTCAACCCAGTAATTCAGAAATGAAACTTAGAAATGTATTAGAAGGTTTAAAAAAATGCCTCAAGATGAGGTAAAGCCATGTGGTTGGAAATGTATTAATCTATTTACTTATCTCTTTTCAGGACTTATCTGACAATTATCTTAAGTGATTTGCAACAAACCCTAAAATATAGTTAAAAAACATATCCCCAGACATAACACCAAATAAATATAGTGTCAGCTTTGGAAGCCATTTTTGCCACTTGGAAGCTGCCACATTCAGTGCCTGGGAATTTTGGAGGGGCAATTTCATAGTGAGGTAGAACTTTAGACATAACAACATTCTTTCTCAGAGAGTCAAGGATATGTTACTCTGCACCTGGAGGGGAGTGACTGGAGTGATGTCTCCAGTTGGGGACAAAGATTTGATTGAGCCATGTGATAGACTGATGGGTGCAGGGGATGGATCATTGTTTTCTCTTTTGGGAAAGGAAAACCAGGAACTGTCAGTTTTAGGTTTTCCCAGATGTGCCAGTAAGATTTTTCTCATAAATTCTTACTTGGATGGACTTTGTCTCTGAGTGCTGAACTGAGATGGAAAGTTTGATTGGAACGCTGACATATAGTATTGAAAAAATATAGTTTGTTTCTAGTTCTGGGGGGGAAAACCCTTTCCTAACCCTCATGTATTCAACCTTTTGGAATCAGTCTATGTCAGCAGAAACACAACTATCTTCTATAAATGTATAAAGATCATTCCCTGTAAGTATTATACTTCTTAATGGGATATCTTAATGCCAACTTCTTCCTATTACCTTTTCATTTACAGCCCTCCATGAATTGGAAAGCAAATTTGAAAGCATGACACTTTGAATGTCACTCAAACGGTTTACATGCCTCAAAAATCAGGGACTTAAATTGTGGAAAGTCTCCAATGGGGAGAGGAGATTTTTATTTTTTTATCTTCAGAAGACTCCAAGTATTTATTATCATATATACTTACTATCATATGCCGGAGGGTTATGATAAAGGGGCTATATATCTAGTTTTGCCTGTATTGACAGCTTCAAGGATTGTATTTGCACAATACTGGAAAATGAGAACTCTCCATTAGATGAAGATGTAATTTGGAAAATATCAGACTGTGCAGAGTTGGATACTTTGATATTAAAAATAAAGGATAAAGAAGACACAGAATATTATGTAACATGGAATAGATTTTATGAATGGTTAGAGATAAGAGGTAGACATTAGATAAAGAAAGGTTAATGCTACGTATCAATTAAATATAAAGATGGTTTATAATTATGGACATGCTAATATAATTAACAGAATTACAAATAAATTGATACAAAGAGAAAACTAGCTAAAACTATTCTGTTATATTGTTGTTGGTATTGTTGTTGGTATTGTTATTAGTATATTATTATTGTATTAATGCTTCTGTTTGTACTTTCTTTATTTTTCTGTAAATGATATGCCCTGACAATACACTGTATTCAAAATGTTTATGAATTTTAAAAAAGCATATACTAAAAAAAAAAAAAAAAGAAATTTGTCCTTCAATATAGGAAGACATGTTAAATTTGAGAAGGTTGACCAGTGTGGTTATATTCTTCTGACAAAGGAAAATGTCAAGTGAGAATTCCACTTGGGTATTGGCAATGTACATCAAAGAAAATTAAATAGGAACAATGCAAAAAACAAAACAAAACAAACTAAAAAAATAAATATAGAGCAAAACAGAATCACTTTGAAGAAACAGGATAGAAAGACTAATGATCTGTTTAAAATTTAGTTTTGAAGGTGACTTTTGAGAGCAACTTATACAACCAAGAAAACAGACAATGGGATGATTGAATAAATCACTTGAAGCATAAATGACCATTATCAAATTATTCTACTTTGAATCATGATGCAAAGACCAAGCTTATTGGAGAAAACTTGGATGCTGGGAAAGGTGGATGAAAGAGAAGAAGAAGAGGATGAGCAGTAGCACCATGGAAAACCTGAAGGACCAGATTAGGGACAGAAGGGTGATGAGAAAAAAAATCTGTCTAATATGGCTAAGAATCAACATCAATTTGATGGCATAAAATCAATAAATCAAAATAGAAATTTAATCTTTTGAAACCCACTACTGGAAAACTTCCTCTCCTCTCCTCTCTTCTCCTCCCTTCCCACCATCCCTCTCACTTTCTCTTCCCTTATCTCTTCTGTCCCTCCCTACCACTCTCTCTCTCCCCCTTTCTCTTCTCCCCCCCTTTTCTCCCCTCTTTTTTCTCCTTCCCTGCCGTAGCCTCCCCCCATCTTTCTTCTCTGGTCTCCTCTCCTCCCTTCCCCTTCATATCCCTCTCCTCCCTTCCTCTCCCCTTCTCTTTCCCTTCCCCACCCCCACCTCTCCCCCAATTCCTCTGCTTTCCTCTCCTCTTCCCCCTCCCCTATATTTATTTTTTCTCTTCTCTTCTTTCTTCTTCTTTCATTCAAATTTTGTAGTTCATTTAGATCAGTCAATAAAACTTCTTCAGTATTTTTTTTTAAAAGGTCAAATTCAAATCAAATCTCAGAATAAAAAGTTTCCCATCAATTAGCTAAATCTCAGTTTACACCAAACTAATGTTATGATTTTAATTTATTGGTTTCAAGTTTTAAATCATCATGGGATGACAAGTTACTCCTACAGTCATTAGAATGGATAATTATCCCAAGTTACAAGTGAAATTAACATTATATAGTGTCTGATTAAGAAAGGGGAAGTTCAGAGAAAAGGCAGCTTTGTAAGATAAATTCCTAGGCAATTTAGCTGTAAACTGATACTAGATTTTCTCTGCAAAAAAAACAACAACCCCCAAACCCACCATCACTGTAGTGAAGAGTCATTGAAAACTTGACTCCTTTCCTGCAGCTGTTTTTGGAAAGCAGATCTGATAACTATTCTTCAACTTTCAATTAAATATATATGTTTCCATGTAAGTTGTGCTTTAAAGCAGAACAATTTTATTGTTTGGAATTAATTGTTTGGAATTTTGGCAGCCTAAAGCATTGTTAATATGAAGAAAAAGGCAACACCTTTTCCCCATTTCTAATTAGTGAGTTTAATTCCCATAGTGTGTGTGACTTCTTGAAACTCAGAACTTAATCTTAAATTCAATAACTGATTCCCCCAGAGATCTCTCCAGCAGAATATTTTCCAGCTTTTATAGAATGTATTTTTATCAACTCTTTCAGCAACTCTGCAGGTAATTTCTCTCCTTCCTGGGTCACCCAGCAGGAAAATGATAACAATAAAAAAACATCAAGTGGTGAAGTTTTAACATCCTTATTGTCATTATTACGGAGCACACACACACACACACAAAAAAAAAAACCATATAAACAGCCTAACAAAGATACAATGGCATGTTTAGAAAAATACTAAGAATGTGCTAGATAGATAAGTAGATGGAGATGAGAGAGAGAAAGAGAGAGAGAGAGAGAGAGGGAGGGAGGGAGGGAGGGAGGGAGAGAGAGAGAAAGAGAGAGAGAGAGAGAAAGAGATTAGACCAACAGTCAAGAAGCAAACAATGCCCCAATCAAGGAACTGCCAATGAAGGTAATAGTAAGTAGCCCACCCAAAGAACCCCTGAGACCACTCCCACTCCCAACAGGGCAAGCACAGGTTATAAATTGAGAGTAAACTCCACTCCCTGCTAGCATTGATGATATCACCTGGTTTGGTAATCAAATGTCTACAAGAAAACAATGAAGCTCAGCATGAAGCAAGGACTTCACATTTCAATCCCGAGCTACAAATATTCTTTTATTGGATCTATCATGTGGCTGTGAGTCCTATTTTTTGCTGGAAGCAGGAGTCTCAATATGTCTATGTCAGCGAAACAGTGGGAGAAAAGTTGGATGTTCCTGCTGCTTGCTTGAAAGAAACCTGGGAGTGAAGTATCTTCTTGACCATCTCGAGAAACAAAAAGCTGGAGCAAGATCAACTTTAACATAGTGAGTTGGCTTCTTCTCATGTCGATTGTATTAAACTGATAAAGACAAAAATATAAGAACATGCGTGCATCTGTCTCTCTTTGTTAGGCATTTAATTTTATTAGCGCTAGTGAAATTATAGGTTTATGCTCTTTAATTCAATTAGAGCAAGATTCTTCACTGCCAATCTATTTTCAGCTAATTGGCAGATTTTGGTTCTATCAATATTGTGTTTAAAATATACCTGACAAACATATAGTTGCCTACATGCAACCTTTTGTAAGTTCTTGAAACACAAGATTGAGAAATTTTAGGTGGTTATATCACTCAAAATGTCATTATTAATAAAAAATATATCTTGAAAACATCTCATGTTGATCAGCTGAATAACTACAAAATAAGAATATTGTCTAATACCTTTACTTAGATGTTGTGGTTCTTCTCACCCTATTGAAAGCAATAGTTTTTTTTCTTCCATATTTAAACATCTAACAAGATCTGGATCTCCATTTTAAAATTCTTCAGATATAACTTTGGATATAAGAGCCACAGTGGAACAATGGTTAGAACGCAGTACTGCAGGGCTATTCCTGCTGACTGTCAGCTGCCTGCAATTTGGCAGTTCGAATCTTACCAGGCTCAAGGTTGACTCTGCCATCCCTCCTTCCGAGGTGGGTAAAATGAGGACCCAAATTGTTTGGGGCAATATGCTGATTTCCTATTCCTCTTGCAGAGAGCTGTAAAGCACTGTGAAGTGGTATATAAGTCTAAGAGTTATTGCTATTGCTATAACTTTCACATGCAGACAGACTTAACATAGTTTCAGTTGGGAAAATACCCTAGACCAGGGGTCCCAACTTAGAAATTGGGCCATGCAAACAAGCAGAGCCCATATGTGGGATCCAAACAGGATGCAAAACCATGCTCCCTCCAGTCCATGAAAAAACCTCTCTCCACAGAACTGGTCCCTGGGTAGTTGAGGGGCAAAATACCAGGGAATTTCTAGAAGCCTAGCACTATGACAAATTAGCCATCAATAGATAAATCAACATTAACAACATCTATAGACTATGCAATTAACCAGTCAAAAAGATCCAAGCAATTAGATTAACATCAGATCAACAATCAAGTAAATAATACTCTAATCCAAGAAACTGCCAATAGCAGACAAAATACCTTCAAAACTGACAACAAGCCACATTCCTTACTAGCATTGATCATGTTACCTAGTTTGGGTAATGAAATGTCTGAAAGAAAACAAGCAAGCTCAGAGAGAATCAATTCATTAACCCTGAGCTACAAATATTGCCCTTGATTGACAACTTTCACAATTCAGTGTGAAAGAGCCTTTCTTGTACTGATTTCTCTGTCCTTATTCCCTTGAATTTAAAACATAGTGCATTTTAATGTCACAGTGACCCAGGAGAAATAGATTTGATGAAGGAACAATGGAATTTCTAAAATCTTTCCACAAATTTCATCATTCAATCAGAATCTGGTTCTACCTGCTCATAGACACCAGATTGCAAATGTACACATCACAGCCCTGGGCATCCCTATGAGAGACAAATAATGCCACAGTATATAATTATAGAAAGAAATCAAATTGTACAATTCCACTCATGATATCATGATAGCTTTATGGCCTCGACCAAATGCCATTGAACATATATGATCTTACTTAATCTGAATCTGGGAACATCAAGCATTTTCTAACAGACTAAATCAGGGGGGTTGAACTTGATTTAATTGAGGGCTGCATCAGGGTTGTGCTTGATCTTGGGGGGAGGTAGAGTGGGTGTGTCTGGGCGGGGCATGGCCAGCATGACATCACTCATATCAGGGAGGGCACTTGTGGTAGCACCATCACTCTACCAGTGAAAACGGGCTCCCAAGCTCTGTTTTCCATTGTGATGGCCTCCTGCAGCCCTCTGCCAGTGAAAACAGAGCTTGGGGGGGGGGGCACACTCAGCCTTTGCAAACTCCATTTTGGGCTGGGCTGGCTTCTTGAAATCTACTGCCAGGGAAAACAGAGTTCAGGAGGACCACACATGGGTCCTCCCATGTGTTTTCTTTTTAAGAAAACCAGCTCTGTTTTCTTTTTAAGAAATGTTATTAAGTTTTCAAATTTTAAAAACATAAAACAATACTTTATACATTGTTATCAACTTCAAGACATCTTTTGCATTGCCTTACATTTTTTCAGTATATGTATTTACTAATTCCTTTACCATTACATCTTACTCTTGCTATAAATCAATATCTTTTATCCTTACACATCAATCTTCTCCATAGTATATTTACATATACCCTCATTCTTTTCCTACTTGCCATTTTATTTTCTTTTTATTTCTAAACCATTCATACCAGGCATCCCAGACCCTATAGTAAATTGAATCTTCTTTGTCTTTTATTTTCATCATTAGCCTGTCCATCTCTATACAATCTTTTTTTTTTTTTTATAACCATGCCTTCTGGTGGAACCTTTTTTTTTCTTTCAAGAGTTGTGCGTATAAAATCCTTGCAGCTGTTAATGTGTGTAACATGATATATCTATCTGTTTTATTGCATTTTTGTGTTATTATACCTAATAAAAAAGTTTCCAGTTCAATTTTCTGATTTGTGATTTCTTCTATCCATTGTATTCCATTTTTTTTCACTTCCTGGCATGTCCACCAGGTATGGAAATAAGTGCCTTTTTCTTTTCCACATTTGCAACAAATCACACCAGCTCTGTTTTCACTGGCAGTGGCATCACAGGCTGGTTCTTCTCTGTTTCCAGAGTGGCCCTATGGGCCAGATCTAAGCACCCTGTGAGCCAAATCCAGACCCCGGGCCTTGAGTTTGACAACCTTGGGCTAAATGATTTTCTTACCCATTTACCTATTGATTTACCCAATTAATACCTTTCATTTACCGAATTAAAATTGCCTCTCAGGTTTTCATTGTAATAATAGGGTATTTGTTCAAGAGTGAGAAGAATTTTAAGAAGAACAAGAATGTTTGAAGCAATTGATATGAATTTATTTTGATAAAGTAAATTCTCTCCATTCATTTTTAACTCCAGAAGAAACATCTTATGGAAGATTTTGAAAAGGAACACCACGCTGAATCCCAGATTTGCAAGTCCTTCTAATCCAACATTTTCTTTAAATGGGCCAATGAACGCTTCTTGTGATTGAGAATTGGAGTTCTGCAGGATTCCTGAGCACCTGGAATAGTTATCAGTTCATTCAACTTAATGGAGGTTGTCGTGTCCGCAAAAAGACGCCAGGAGTCGGTGACTTCGTTTAATGTTCTTTTTTGTAAAGCTAGGAACCGAACCGGCGAAAAGAAAAAAGCCCGCGGCTTTTATTCTTTTCGCCGCGGCGGCCGCGGCCAATGGCAGCGTTTCAAGTCTCCCGCGCTTGGAGCGAGCCAATCGCGGGAGACTCTCAACGAGCCAATCGGCGCGGCTTGCCTGACCAATT
Organism: Hydrophis major; assembly: GCA_033807585.1. Classification (NCBI taxonomy): domain Eukaryota; kingdom Metazoa; phylum Chordata; class Lepidosauria; order Squamata; family Elapidae; genus Hydrophis; species Hydrophis major. The sequence continues at coordinate 73,579,605 of CM066333.1, forward strand.
AGAAAGCCCCGCGCTTTGGCCAATCAAAGCGCGGGGATTTCGAGTATGTAAATGAGGACAGAACACCCCTCCCCTCTTGGTTCAGTCCTTACGTTGCGTAATCACGTAGGTAGGCGGGGCTCCGTCTAGTCCTACTTGACTTGCGCAACTCAGTCGTAAGCTGGATTCCGGCTGGAGCAGTCGGGTTTTTGGCTGCTCCCTCTTCTGTGCGAACCGGTTGGTTGATCGGGCCGGTTCCTTCTCCGTGGCTCCCACCTGGGCCTTCCGGGTTGGTTGAGCTACGGGTTTCGCCGCTCCCGCTCGGTCTTTCCGGGTCGGTCGAGCTGGCTTGGCAGTTCTTCTCCGGTGGGGGATCGCGATGGCTGCGTTCCGGTAAGTACTGCTGGTTTATTTTTTCTTGCGTTTGGTTATTCGGGTATTCCCTCCCCCCTTGGTTTGCGTTTTGGGAGGTGGGTTCTTTTGCTGTCCTAGACCTGAGTTCGTCAATGTGTCGTTTCCATGCTTGCCCGTCTGTGGTTTGGAGCCGGTACGAGCGTGGGCCTGTAATTTGGGTGATGACGGCTGGGATCCATAGGGGGTCCCCCGTCAGGTTTTTTGCATACACGAAGTCCCCGGGTGCGAATGTTCGGTATTTTGTACTTGAGTCTGGGGGCCGCTCCGGGTTATACGTGGGGGTAACCTGTCGAGTGGGGACCTCAGCTTTCTACCCATTAGTAATTCGGCTGGGCTCTTGTTGGTAGTGGTGTTCGGGGTTATGTGTTGTATAAAGAGGAGTCTGTTAATTTTGTCTTGGATCTCCCCGTGGTCCATTTTCCGGATGGTTTTTTTGGTAAATTGGACCATCCGTTCCGCCCTACCGTTCGCCGCCGGATGCGCCGGTGCTGTTAATGCGTGGCAGATGCCCCTTTCCGCCAGGAACTTCTCGAAGTCGAGGGAGGTAAACTGGGGCCCGTTGTCGGAGACGACGACGTCTGGGAGGCCGTGTGTCGCAAAGAGTTTGCAAAGTTCTTTGATCACGGCCTCCGTGGTTGTAGACTTCATGTCGCTTACCTCCAACCAGTTGGAGTAAGCGTCAACTGTTATGAGGAAGGTATGTCCATTCGTGGGACCAGCAAAGTCTAAATGGATTCTGGACCAGGGCCCCCTTGGTGTTTCCCACTCCAGGATGGGTGCTGTGGGTGGGCTGGGTCTAGTCTCCTGGCATCGCTGGCACCTAGCTACCCAGGCCTCTATCTGCTTGTCCATCCCTGGCCACCAAGCGTAACTTCTGGCCAGGGCTTTAGTTCTTACGATGCCAGGATGCCCCTCATGCAACATTTCCAAAACCTTCCCCTGGAGTCTGTCCGGAATGACCACCCTGTCACCCCATAAGATGCACCCCTTAAGCAGCGAGAGTTCGGTTTGGCGGTTTCTAAATGTCTTGACGGACTCGTCGTTGTCCCTTTCCGGCCACCCTTTTTCCACCCAATGCAAAATCCGCGCCAGACGCCTGTCTTTAATGGTTTCCTGGGCGATGTCTGACGCGGTAATGGGTAGGTTGGGTAGGGCCTCGATGCTAAGGGTGTTTGTCGTTGGTGCTGGGTCAGGGTCGGAGTCCGGTAACGGTGAGCGGCTCAAAGCGTCCGCATGTGAAATCTTCTTACCTGGTCTGTGTATAAGTTCGTAGCTGTAGGCTGCCAGGAACTCGGACCACCTTGTCATCCGGGGAGACAGAATGTTCGGGGTGGCCCAATTCCCTGCAAGGATGCCCAGCAACGGCTTATGGTCTGTTACAATGGTGAAGGGGCGGCCGTAAAGATATTCGTGGAACCGTTTAATGGCGGCAACTATAGCCAAAGCTTCTTTGTCCAGTTGGCTATAGTTCCGCTCTGGCTTGGTTAGGGTCCTTGAAAAGAACGCGATGGGTGCTTCTTTTCTGTCAGGAAGGGTATGGCTGAGGACAGCGCCGACGCCGAAAGGTGATGCGTCGCAAGTGACGGCCAGGGGCAAGGTTTCGTTGAATTGGATCAGGACGGCGTCGGAGGTGAGGAGGTCTTTAGTTTTTTGGAAGGCGGCTTGCTCCCGTTTCCCCCAAGTCCAGGTTGCCGCCTTATCCAGGAGCCTATGCAAAGGCTCCGCCGCCGTTGCCTTTTGGGGTAGGAAAACATTATAAAAGTTCAGTAACCCCAAGAATGCCTGTAGTTCAGTCTTTGATTTAGGGGTGGGGGCCTCTTTGATAGCTTTGACTTTTTTACTTGTGGGGTGAATGCCGTGCCGGTCTAGGAGGTAGCCCAAGAATTCCACTCGTTCCGTGCACAGTTGGCATTTCTCCCTTTTTACTTTAAGTCCCGTTACTTTAAATTTAGTTAGGACCTCTCTGAGTCGGCTCTCTAATTCGGCTTCGTTTGGCGCCGCCACTAGCACGTCATCGAAATAGGGCACCACCCCCTTGATGCCCTGCAGCAACCGTTCCATCAGGCTCTGAAAGATGCCTGGTGCCACGCTGACTCCGAATTGGAGTCGGTTGCACTTGAAAGCCCCCCGGTGGGTAACGATGGTCTGGGCTTCCGCCGTTTGTTCGTCGACCGGCAACTGCTGGTATGCCTGGGCGAGATCAAGCTTGGCAAAGACCCTGCCCCCTCCCAGTGAGTGCAGTAGGTGTTGCACGATTGGGACGGGGTAGGCGCTTTGTTGTAGCGTGCCATTTAGGGTGGCCTTATAGTCCCCACAGATCCTCACCGACCCGTCTGGCTTGACCGGGGTCACTATGGGTGTCTCCCACCGGGCATGGTCTATTGGTTGCAACACCCCCTGTTTGACGAGCTTGTCAATTTGCTCGTCTATCTTAGGTTTTAGGGCGAATGGTACCCGCCTAGGTTTTAATCACTTGGGGGGGACGCTAGGGTCTAGATCAAATGAGATAAGGGGCCCCTGGTACTTGCCCAGGCTTCCGTCGAAGACTTCCCGGAACTCCTGGGCTAGCCGCTGTTCCCAATCGTTGTCGGTGACATGGTTGACTCCCGTGAGAGTGATGTCGAGCGGGGCGAACCATTGTAGACCCAGCAGGCTTGGGTGGTCGCGATCGACGATTGTGAGGGGGAGTTGTTCGGTGCGCCCCTTATATGTCACATTAAAGTTCTTGGTGCCCACTACCGGGACGCGGTTTCCCTGGTAGTCTTTTACAATAAGTCTTTGGGCGTCTATGTTCCTCCTTTGGAGGGTAGGCACCAACCGTTTTATCTCGTGCCATGCAATCATGGAGAGGTAGGACCCGGAGTCCACCTCCATTTTGCATGGTTGGCCCTCGATGTGGACCTCGATGTGGACTTTTCTGGCGCCGTCGGAGATGGCGTGGGCGATGGTTACCGTCTGGTGGGTCTCTTCTCTGCGCCGGTTGTCGCCGCCTCTCGAGGGTCGTCGGATCCGGTCCCATCGGCTGTCCGATTGGCGATCTCTGGGCCGGGGCAGTGGGCTTTCCCTTCTCCGGTCGTGTTGGTCCCATCAGGGTGGACTGCGAGTTTTCTTCTGGCGGCAAACCCGGGCGATGTGCCCCTTTTTCTCGCAATGCCGGCAGATGGAATCAAAAAACCGGCATTCTGACCTGGGGTGGTCGCCGCCGCAACCGGCACAGTTGGTCCTTGACCTACGATCTCTGAGGTTCCGTTGGTCGCGCCCCGTCTGCAATCGATGTATGTCTTCTTCGTCTTCGGACGTGCTGGATGCAGAATGGAAATCGCCGTGGTGTGTGGTTGTTTCATTTTTTAGCTCGGCCGACCTTGCCGGGTTGTTGTTTCCGCCGCGGTCCTTCGCGTCTGGTTTGCGCATGCTGTCGGCGGAAGTACGGGTTGCTTCTGCGGCTGCGGCTGCGGTGAGGGCGTCTGCTAAACTGATGTCATCCTTAGCCATCAGCCGGCTCTGGAACGCAGGGTCCCATAGGCCGAGCACGAATCGGTCTCTCAGGAGGCTGTTCAGGCTGTCAAATTTGCAGAGCCCCCCTAGGCGCCGCAGCTCGGCGACGAAGTCGCTCAATTTTTCACCCGGTCTCTGGTCCCGCCGGTAGAATTCGTTGCGCCGGATCAGGATGGGGACCTCGGGAGCGTAATGTCGCCGAAGGATAGGTTCGAGGATGTCCCAATCCATGGCGGTTGCGTCGGCCGGCTTGGCCAATGCTTTGGCCATCTGGAAAACTTCGGTTCCGCAATGGGTGAGGAAGACGGCGCGTTTTAGCGGGCCCGAGGCGTCCTTCATTCCGGTGCACTCGAGGTACATGCGGAAACGGTCGGAGAACGATTCCCAGTCCTCGGTGGCAGGATTGAAGGGGGCGGGTGGTGCGATTTTTGCCATCTCGGTGCTAAATCTGGCTTCCGTCGGACACGGGGTTTGGTTCAGGGTCTGGATCCCATCCTCGTCGCCAGTGTCGTGTCCGCAAAAAGACGCCAGGAGTCGGTGACTTCGTTTAATGCTCTTTATTGTAAAGCTAGGAACCGAACCGGCGAAAAGAAAAAAGCCCGCGGCTTTTATTCTTTTCGCCGCGGCGGCCGCGGCCAATGGCAGCATTTCAAGTCTCCCGCGCTTGGAGCGAGCCAATCGCGGGAGACTCTCAACGAGCCAATCGGCGCGGCTCGCCTGACCAATTAGAAAGCCCCGCACTTTGGCCAATCAAAGCGCGGGGATTTCGAGTATGTAAATGAGGACAGAACAGAGGTTACAATTTTGCTCCATAATTTTCCGATCAACAATACAGTAAGTCTGGGAAAGAGGGGGCATAGAAATATATTTGTATGAATAGGCCTAATGTTAAGGCTGATTATTGGTCAAATTGTACTATAGATAGGGTTTTTTTTTTTCATTTCATGCAGTGACTAGTGTTATTTCTTTCCTTCAAAAATCTGGGAACCATAGTAATATTATTATCATTTTTTTCTGCAAGCGAAATTTGAAATTTGAATTCCTGGGGTAGAATAATGAGAAAGGTGTGCTTTGGATCTGAAAAATCTAAAAATCATTTCCTTACTGAATAGCCGTGCCATGGCCCTGTCGGAGCCTGAGTCCGTGGAGGAGGATGAGCGAGAGCTGCGGCCAATGGAAGTCAAGAGGGCAGCCTCGTTGGCTTCAGAGGAATGTGGGGAGGAGAAAGACAAGGCATACCCGTGCCCCTTGGGCTTGGGATGGCTTATCAGCAGGGAGGAACAGGGGCAGGACAATCGAGACATGGCAGGCAGTGAAGATGAGGAGAAATGGAGCTCAGGTGATGAGCAAGGACTGCCCCCTCCTGATCCCTGAGCATGGAGAGTGAAGAGTAGGTGGGAACAGTTCAGGCTTACCTAAAGACTTGGTTGGAGAGCACCCCGCCCCTCTTCATAAGGCACAGTGGGGGACTAAGACTTAAGGAGATGTTGTGGGCAAGGGTGTTTGTCAAGAACAAAAACTGAATTCATTGAGTTTTGTATGCTGTTGCAGATGTCTGGCGTTTGCTGGACTTCTTGGCTAGTTCCTTTGCTTTGTGGAACTCGTTGCCTAGTCCCTTTGCTCCATGGAACACATTGCCTTGTTCCTTTGCTTTTCAGTTCAGAAGTAATTTTGAACAGTCTCTAAACAAATGGTTGTAAGTCAAGGACTATCTATAATCTGTATTCTGAATTATATGTGCCCTAGATTTTTTTAAACATTGTTAGGAATATACAACTAAAAATAATATTGAGACTTTCAAAGTAGGGCCTTCTTGATGATCACAGAGAATGCAGAATCATTTTTTTGGAGGAAGCATTTCTTCAGAAATATTAATATTCTACTTGCTATTCATTATTTTCATGGTGCCACTAATGAATATCACTTTACAGCTTAGTGAAAATTACCCAAACAATATATCCTTGTCTCCCCAAAGCTTTGATAATTTAACTACAGTGTCTGTAAAACAAGCCAGTTTGGGCTTTGGGCAAGGGTTAGGATCCAACATTGCAAACCTAATGAAAAAAAAAAAAAAAAGTAAAGATACCCCCAAGAGAGGCTAATTTCCTTCTATCTTTATGGCAAAACAATGAAATGTTCTTAGTAGCATTAGAGGATTTTTTTTTTTTTGAGACTGTTGATTGACTTCCCCATCTGAACCACATCCTTGGCATTCGTTGATGGGTTGTCATGCCTGCACTCTAGAAGAAGAGTAGGCAGAGGTAGGAGGGAGAGTCAAGCAAATCATTGGGCTAGAATTGTTATGCTACGCTACCACAGATGATCTAAGTCCAATCCCTCTTGAATTCCATTCACCCTTATCAGGTGCCAATATAGTAATCTCAAAGGGGAGATGACCAACATAAAACATTAATTAATAAATAAATAAAATAAAAAACAAATTCTTGTGTTTCAGCTTGAGCAATAAATCTTCTGAACCAGAACTTATGTGCAGCACATAACATACACCCAGAGTGATGCAATAATTATCGAATGCAGTATTGCAGGCACACTGTCCATTGCCAGTTCGATCCTGACCGGCACAGTCCTCCATCCTCCCGAGATCAGTAAAATGAGGACCCCAAATATTGGGGGCAATATGCTGACTCTGTAAATTACAAAGTGCAGTAGAGGACTGGAGTTTACAAGTCTAAGTGCTTTTGCTATTGCTTGGCTTTTGAACTTACAAAAATAATCCACATGCCACAATCCAAATATACATTCTTAAGGAGCCCATCATTAAACAAGTCAATTGTTTAAGCTTTCTGTTATGTGAAAACCAGACAGTAGAATGGAAGGGAAGGGAAGAGGAGAGGAGAGGAGAACAGAATAACTTTATTGGCCAAGTGTGATTAGACACACAAAGAATTTGTCTCCCATGCATAAACTTTCAGTGTACAAGCAAAACAATAAAACAATCATAATTATATAACAAAGTAATAAAAATTATAATAATGATGCTAATAGAAAAAAGCAGGAGAAAAGATGAGAAGGATAATAGTAGTAAGCCTTACTACATGGGTAAATATCCTTAGATATAAGACGTATTGTGGGAATTAGGTGTTCAGCAATGTGATGGCATGAGGGAAAAATCTGTCTTAATGCCTAGTTGTTTTGGCATGCAATGCCCTGTAGCAGTGTCCTGAGGGGAGGAGTTGAAAGATTTTATATCCAGGATGTGAGGGATCTGTAGATATTTTCTCAGCCCTCTTTCTGACTCATGCAGTATACAAGTCTTCAATGGAATAGTATTGTTGTTTTTCTGCAGTCTTAACTATCTATTGAAGTCTGCACCTGTCCCATTTGGATATTGAAACCAAAGAGACGGTCATAGAAGTACAAATGACAGACTCAATATTTCCTCTGTAGAACTGTATCAGCAGCTCCTTAAAAGCTTTTGGTTATTCTATTATTCTTTTTGCTGGTCTGTTATTCTGGAAGGTCATTATTTTGTTATCAGAATTACAGAATAACAGAGCTGGAAATGACCTTGGAAGTCTTCTACCTAAACCTCCTGCCCAAGCAAGGAACTCTATACCATTTCAGATCAATGGCTATCCAACCTCTTATTAAAATTCCCCTGAGGATAAAAACCTTCTTTAAATACTTATGAAGAATTCACAACTTCTAAAGGCAAGCCATTCCACTGATTAATTGTTCTGACTGTCAGGAAATTTCTCCTTAGTTCTAGATTGATTCTCTCCTTGTTTAGTTTTCATCCATTGCTTCTTGTCCTGCCTTTCACAGCCTAGAAAATTCCAGCATTACGTTTGTACAACATAATACATGGGCCAAGAGCAACAAAGCTCCATCTGACACCAACAAGCAAGCAGGAAATAGTAAGGTATAATTAGATTATGTGTATTCATATCTACACATAATATATCATTTATACATAATTATAGCAATTCATTTATGTATATTAACAATCAAACTACAACTATGCCAACTATATCAAAGATTATTAAAACAATATCGAAAAGGGCAAAGGAAACATTACAAGGCTAGGTGACACATTCCCTTTTATAAACATAGTTCTCTGTGGAGCACACTCTAATGAAAAGGAAGGTATCACTTTTTTGAGATAAGTAATCACATATTGAACAGTTAATTGTTATTTCTTCTGAATGGGAGGAAACTGTGAAAATATCTGGGATAGCATGTCAACCAGAGTCCTTGTAACTAGACCACATCCAAATTCATGCAAAACATAAAATGAATTTCCAGATAATAGGTCTTTCAGTCCAGATAATAGAAGATTAACTTCTTCTCTCCTCCACACTGTGGAGAAAATGGATCTCCAGTTAAGGTTCTACAGGAATTTCAACTGGAGATCCATTTGAAAAGAGTTGATCCCTACCTTGTCATCATCAGTCATTCAGTTGTGTTGGCCACTCTTTGGATAAGCCCCTCTGTCTCACACCATCTCTTTCAGATCCATCATGGTCATTCCAGTGTCATACTTCATAGTGATTAAACCAGCAGGTACAAGAGTGGCCCCCATCTCCTTTTTCTGTAGATCACTTCCAGTATAATTGACTTCTGAGTGAGTCAGCTCTCATGACATGATCAAAGTTTGACAGCTTCTGTTTGGTGTCTTGGCTTCAAGTGATATTTTTGGTGCATCCTATCTAAGGGGCCAAAAAAAATGCATTTAGTCAAGGCTATGGTTTTCCCAGTTGTAATGTATGGCTGTGAAAGTTGGACCATAAGAAAGGCTGAGTGCCAAAGAATTGAGGCCTTTGAACTATGGTGCTGGAGAAGACTTCTGCAAGTCCCTTGGACTGCAAGGTGATCAAACTGGTCAGTCCCAGAGGAGATCAACCCTGACTGCTCTTTAGAAGGCCAGATCCTGAAGATGAAACTCAAATACTTTGACCACCTAATGAGAAGGAAGGACTCACTGGAGAAGAGCATAATGCTGGGAAAGATTGAGGGCAATAGAAGAATGGGACAGAAGAGAATGAGGTGGCTCGGTGGAATCACTGAAGCTGTAGGCATGAGCTTAAATGGACTCCAGAAGATGGTAGAGGACAGGAGCGCCTGGAGCAACATTGTCCATGGGGTTGCAATGAGTTGGACATGAATTCACAACTAACAACAACAACAATCTAAAGTGACTCTTACCTAAGGTATTGGAAAAAAATACATTGCAGTTCTCTCTTGGCTCCCTCTTTCTGGATCTTCAATAGTTTCTGTCAGATGGAATCATCTATTAGAAGACACCATATTTTCTATTGATTTATGACACCTTATGCAGATGAGAAGATGTATGATCAAAGCACAAAACCAACTTCAATTAGAGCTGTATCAGGATAATCCTTTATTGTTATTTATTATTATTTTTATTCAGGGTTTGGTTCTCTTGAGAGATGACAGTTAGTGGATAAAGGAATCATGTATGAATTTGGGGATCTCTAATAATGGGCCCACTGATTATTTTTGCAGACACAAACATTATAACTCTTTCTGACAGAACAATGGAGTCGGCGAACCCTGTGGAGAAAAATGAGTTGTTTCTTTTTTAAAAAGGTTTCTTGCAAGGTTGTTTTTGAATCTAATTTAAGGAAAGAGTGGGAAAGCTACTGCTAGATGTTGTTCAACTTTCCTTGCCCATCAATTCCCACCACCTACCTCAGGCTATTGGTGCTTATAGTTCAGCAGTGTAGAAAGGATCATATAATTATTTATCAATCCAAGTTATATGTTCCTTATCTCTAACTCAAGGAAATATTCTTTTAACATAGATTTTACACAGACTCGTGATTGGTAGGTCAGCCAAGCCCAAGCCCAAGCCCAAGCCCAAGCCCAAGCCCAAGCCCAAGCCCAAGCCCAAGCCCAAGCCCAAGCCCAACCAGCCCAGCCCAGATCAGGCAAGGCAAGGCAAGGTAAGGCAAGGCAAGCCAAGCCAAGCCAAGCCAAGCCAAGCCAAGCCAAGCCAAGCCAAGCCAAGCCAAGCCAAGCCAAGCCAAGCCATGTTCTTGGGAGCTGAAGTGTAAATGAATGGTTGGGGAAACTATATATGTCTAGTCTAATGAAGAGAAAGTTTATAGATGACATGATAGCAAACCAGACCAGTCCAGGACAAACCAGACCAGACCAGACAAGACAAGACAAGACAAGATAAACCATGTTCTTGGGAGATGAAATGTAAAATGAACAGTTGTGGGAACTAGATATGTCTAGCCTAATGAAGAGGTTTACATGTGATATGATAGCAGTCTTCCAATACTAGAGGGGCAGTCACAGAAAAGAAGGGATTGGCCTATTCTCCAAAGTATCTGAAGGCAGGAGAAGAAGTAATGGATGGAAATTTATTAGAGATTTAACCTAAAATTAAGGAGAAATTTCTTGCCAGTGAGAACAATTAATCACTGGAACAGCTTGCTTCCAGAAGTTGTGGGTGATCCATCACTGGAAGTTTTCAAGAAGAAACTAGAAAACATTTGTCCAGAAAGGTATAGGGTCTTGTGCTCAAGCAGGGGGATTGGAGTAGAAAACCTCCAGGTTCCCTTCCAATTCTGTTATTCTATACTTTGTTTCAATTCTGGGAAAACTAATTAAGTAGCTGATCTGTGAAGATAATGTATATGTATATGTTTCCAAGGCACTAAGCTGGGCCCAGCTCACTAAATTCAGTTTTGATCTTTTATTCCTCCCTACCAGAAGTGGTATTCAGCAGGTTCTGGCCAGTTCTGGAGTAATGGAAATTTTGAGTATTTCAGAGAACCAGCAAATCCCACCTCTGACTGGTCCTGCCCCCATCTATTCTCCGCCTCCCATTCAGTCCCAGCTGATTGGCTGGGTCTTCTTTGGTTGCCCTGCACAGGAGAACGGAGCTGGAAAGCAAGTTAGTGGTGTGGGGAGGGAATGGGATTTTGCAGTAATCTTCCCCTCGGAGTGGAGAGGGAAATGGGGATTTTGCAGTATCCTTCCCCTGCCATGCCCACCAAGCCATGCCCACCAAACCAGTAGTAGAATCTTTGGAAACCCACCACTGCTCCCTATATACAATCTGCTCATAAAAAGATCCTATGAAGTTCACACACACTCTTACTTTCCAGGGTGGCCACCTCTTTAGCACTTGGGTCATCTATTTCCTGGATAATGAAGTGGCAATAAATCTTCTTAGCTCTGAAGATATTTCAACTACTGTGTGTAATTATAATTTTTCAAACTGTAGTCATGGGGAACAAAAGTCCTAATCATGGTAAGAAGAAAATTATTCAGCGGAACCATAAAATGTGGGAAATTTATTACTTTTAATAGTTATCACATTTTGTACCCCCCTATACATAAAATATCCCTATGTATTCCCCTCCCTTCACTGGGGTACATAGCTCCAAAGATCCAATCCAAAATGAAGTTACCTTGGTAACTAGCAAACAGCACTTCATCGATGTCAGGCATTTAAATCTTTCTCCAAGGAAGAATCAGAAAGCCATTTCTTCTGTGTGTTTGGTTTATTTAACTTTTTAAAATTAGTTTTGCTTGAGCTGCTTGGTAACCAGAATTCTCAGGGCACCGTACAATTATTTAACCATTAAAACCTATGCAACAGTGGCACGCCACAATGATTGCCATCATTCTCAATACAAGAGAAAAAGTGGCAAAATTCATGCATAAATTTCAAGAAAATGAAAACTGTAATGAGCAAAAATGCATTATTCTAAATAGATAAGCCCCTTAGCACAACTATTCATTGTAAATTATGCTGGCAAATATTTTCTGGATGTGCAAAAGTCACAAAGGTATTACATCATTGTATATATATATATATTTTATTGAATATAGAATACAGAAGCCTGATGATGGCAGATGAGATTCTGCTGAAACGTTGTTACAACTTCAAAAGCACAACTATAATGATGTGTGTGTGTGTGTGTGTGTGTGTGTGAGAGAGAGAGAGAGAGAGAGAGAGAGAGGGAGAGTTTTCTGAGGTTCTCGCGGGTATTTGTCTGTGGATCTTTGGTTATTCGGGTTTTCTCCCGCATAAGATTGGAAGTATCTAGGCAACGTTTCGATGAAGTCTCATTCATCATCTTCAGGCTTATGTCTTCGGCTCTGTGCTTCTCAGAGTAATGTGAGCTTGCAGCTGCTTCTTCCTTTTAACTGCTAGTGGGGGTGTGACTTGATTGGCTGGGGGCTTGGCTGTGTTCTGATTGGGTGGGGGTATATTCTGATTGGTTGTTGGGTTGGCCGTGTTCTGATTGGCTGGAGGTGTGTTCTGTTCAAGTGGGGACTTGGTTGTGCTCAGGTTAGTCTTAGTTGCTGGGGGATTTGAGCCATTGAGCTGTGATCCTGCTGTTTGGCTTCATGTTCGTGGTCGTACCGCATCTTCATAGTGGGTGTCAGTTCACTTCATGTATGGGTCGGAGGGATTTGAAGTGGGTAGTGATGCAGCTGCAGTGCAGTTTCTGGTTTGTGGTTGTGTCTCATCTTCTGTGTGGGTGTGAGTCTGCTTTCTACGTGGAAGTGTGGTGGTAGCGTCTTGTGTGGCTCTCGTGGGTGTGGGTCTGGTGTCATTTTTCATGTTAGGTACTCATCTGCTCATGAAGGTGGGTTTCCAAATGGCTGGGAGGTGGGAGGTATCATCTCATATATTCATGCTGTGTGGGCGTTTTTCTATCTCTATGGCTTCTCTGATTATTCTATTGTTAAGTGTTCAGTTTTGGTGATAGTTCTTGTATTTTTAAAGTCAATCTCATGTCCTGTGGCTTTGACGTGTTGGACCAGGGAAGAGGTCTGTTCTTCTTTTTTGATTGAGTTCTTGTGTTCTTCAATGCATGCACTTATTCTTCTGTTAGTTTGTCCAATGTATGTGGTGGGGCAGGCGGTGCATGGGATTTCATATACTCCTTGGTTTTCCAACTCGATTTTTTCTTTAGGGCTTCTTAGGATGGTGAATATTTTTCTGTTTGTGCAGAATGCTTTTTTAATGTTGTGTTTTTGGAGGATCTTGCTGATTTTGTCTGTAGTGCCTTTTATATATGGGAGGAGGGCTTTGCTGTTCTCTTGTTCTCTGTCTTGGGTTTTGGTTGGGTTTTTTTTTTTTTGGATTAGGTGGGTAGTCTTCTTTCTTTGGAATCCATTGGCTGTTAGTACGTTAGTGAGAGTGTGTAGTTCAGTTTTTAGGTGTTGTTTGTTAGCTAAACATTTTATTCTGGAGATGAGTGCCTTGGCTACGGAATTGATCTGTGCTGGGTGGTGGTGTGAGAGTGCGTGTAGATAGTGATTTGTATGTGTTTTCTTCTAGTAGATGGTGTGTCTTAGGGAGCCATTGGATTTTTTGTATACTAAGACATCTTGGGAGGGAAGTTGAGTATTAGCTTCTGTTTCCATGGTGAATTGTATTTTGGGGTATAGGCTGTTGAGGTGTGTGAGGAAGTTGTCCAGTTTTTCTTCCTTGTGTGGCCAGATTATGAAGGTGTCATCTACGTATCTGAGCCAGAGTTTGGGTTTGTGATCATAGACTTCATTGAAACGTCACCTAGATACTTCCAATTTTATGTGGGAGAAAACCCAAATAACCAAAGATCTGCATATACTTTGTATATATATATGGATTTTTGGTTATTCAGGTTTTCTCCTGCGTAAAATTAGAAGTATCTTGATGAAGTTTCGATGAAGTCTCATTCGTCATCTTCAGACTTGTGACTTCGGCTTTGTGCTTCTCAGAGTAATGTGAGCTTGCAGCTGCTTCCTTTTAACAGCTAGTGGGGGTGTGACTTTATTGGGTGGGGGCTTAGCTGTGTTCTGATTGGGTGGGGGGGTGTTCTCATTGGTTGGGGATTTGGTTGTGTTCTGATTGGCTAGGGGTGTGTTCTGTTCAGGTGGGGGCTTGGTTGTGCCCAGGTTAGTCACACCCCCTCTAGCAGTTAAAAGGAAGAAGCAGCTGCAAGCTCACATTGCTCCAAGAAGCACAAAGCTGAAGACACAAGCCTGAAGACGACGAATGAGACTTCATTGAAAGGTCACCAAGATACTTCCAATTTTACATGGGAGAAAACCCGAATAACCAAAGATCCACATACAAATACCCACAAAAACTTCAGAAAAACGTGCGCGCATGCGCGCACACACCCACACATGTATAAATTTCTTACACTTACTGATCTTCCTTAACAAATGAATTTATTTCCATTGTACCCACAAATACAATTCTGAGCATGCACAAAAATGTGCTAACCACATCAAATCTCCTTTTCCAGAATGCCGTATGAAAGTAAAAATGAATATTATCATTATTAACATGCACCTTCGAGAGAAATAATATTAAACAACAGAAATAACTAAAAACTGGAACATGTTGTGAATGCACATTTCTTAATGGAAAAATAATATTAAATTAAATCAGGGGTGGGATTCAAAAATCCCAGCAACCAGTTTGCTGCCCAGTTGCTGGGTAGGCATGGCCATGGTGGGCGTGGCTTACCAAAACTTCTGGGAGGGTCATTTTTCACCTTTCCAAGGATCTGGAGGACTGTAATGTTGGTTATGTCAGGAACACTAAACCACACAAGCTGCTGTGAAACAGAGGAAGAACTAGCAGGTTAAAGTTGGTATTATATAGGATGAAACTGCACCCAGACACCAACCGGCTAAAATCAATTTAATGTTACTTCAACATCATTTCAGTAAAGAAGAGTCACGTGGTATGGTGTGTTTGAAGATGTTGGAGAAGAAAATAGCAGAGACAAGGGGTGGAATCAAGAGAGTAATCAGTCTGGAATCATTATATTCCCACAAACAGCCCAAATCCAATCCCTCTTGAATTCTATTACCTGTTATCTATCATCAACTTTTTAAAAAATATTAATGGAACATTAGAAGGGAATGATGAAGAGGAACTTGGGGCTATCTGCAGGATATCACTCCAAAAATAAAACAGAATAGGACCAAGTATGATGTGGAAGGAGATACTGGCACACACACACAAATCAGTTCAAAAAATAGGCCAGATCAGGCAGAGAGTTTGAAGAGGAAACATTCTGCTTCTCTTCTTTTTTTCTTGGACACATATCCCAGAGTAGAGAAGAAATTGGAAAATTTGAGGAACATGCTGTGTATAGTTTGTCTTCCCTGTTTGTAGAACTGTACGAATAAGCTTATATTCCCCATAAAATAAAGTCAGATTGCTTCAATTTTTCCCATACGTGCTTTCTGAATTCTCTGTTCAACAACTTTTATTTCATAAGAATTCGAGAATACATGCAAACATCGCCAAATTTGTTCTACCTACCTACTGTGAAATGTGACAGTGGTCTTCCCTCCATATGTCCTTCTTCAAATCCTGTCTATTTAGTCTTTGCAGCTTTCATGTTTTAACCCAAAGGTTGTATAATGCATTTAATTCTTTATTATTTTGATTCCCAACCATAACAATAAAGGCTGACTGACTGAGTTCTCCATTGTGTACTCATAAAGAGTTGAGTAGCAATCACTTGTACTCAGAGATAAATAATACAAACTGGAATGGCCTGGCTATAAAATAGACTTAAAAGCATTCTTTGCTCTATTACCTACCATATTTTAGTTTAATATTCCCTGATGGAAAGGTGTACCCATTTGGGTGAAATAACAAGGACTCTACTCTTGTATTCTCTGAACTATTCTTCAAAAAGAAGAGGAAAAATGGAAAGAAAGAAAAATGTTGCAGAATGTTAAAATATACTGTTTGCTATAAAATTGATTACTATTGGTAGGTGTTAAACAAGTCCCAGCAAATGTTTTTATTTACAAGAACAGTAATGTTTAAATAGCTCAAGCTATTTAAAACTGTTTCTGAATAAGTAACATTTTTTTTATTTGTGAAAATGTCTTGGTATACAGCTTCTGTATAAACGGTGGTGCAGTGGTTAGAGTGCAGTACTACAGGCTACTTCTGCTGCCTGCAATTTGGCAGTTCAAATCTCACCAGGCTCAAGGTTGACTCAGCCTTCCATCCTTCTGAAGTGGGTAAAATGAGGACCCAGATTGTTGGGGTAAACCACTTAGAGGGGGCTCTAAAGCACTGTAAAGGAGTATATAGGTTTAAATGCTATTGCTGTTCTGTAGTCAAATTTGGCTTTAAGTATTAAATGCCTACTCAAATTAGGTTATCAATTTATTTCACCCCACCAATAGAGAGTAAACTATACATCCTCACTCTACCTGATCCCAAAGCAGACTTCAATACCATGGTATCCTTCTGGATTAGTGCTGGAGATTGGGGGGGGGGGGGTACAATCATGGTTGTTATCAGATTTGAAAAACAGAGATGTTTATGGCTTCCAATGCATTGGCCCACAAAATATAGCACAGCTTAGTTCAAACAATGGAGATCGAGTGGAGCAAGTGGCCAGTTTTAAGTTTCTGGTTGTTACCATAAAAGAAGACCTGACCTGACATGCTCACATTGCAACACTGGTCAAAAGAGCCCAGCAGAGATTATATGACCTGAGACTTTTCAGAAAACAACAACTGAATGAAAAACTGCTGATGACCTTCTACCGCTCCACCATAAAGAGTATCTTAACTTACTGCACTTCTGTATGGTTTGCCAATTGCACAGTGGCAGATAGGACAGCACTCCAAAGGGTTAATGTCATTGCCCAGAAGATCATTGGTTGCCCTCTCCTCTCTTTGGAAGCTCCCGCTGTTTTAAGAAAGTTCAAAACATTCTCAAAGATTCATCTCATCCTGGGTGTTAAGTTCTGCTCATGGTCGCAAGGAACGGAGACGAGACGGTGAACAGTGAACTTCAACTCTTTATTTAACATTCTGAACAGAGCGAAACCCTAGGGCAACAGCAGTCCTTTTATAGGCAAGCTGCCGCTCTAGTAACCAATAGGAAACGTGGAGTGTTAACCCACTTAACCAATGAGAGTGGCTTGTTAACAGCCAATCAGATTCTCCTGAACGGACCAATCCAATATCGCTATTATCGGCCAATCAGAAGTGCAAGGCTAGAACCCTGCTATTTTCTAAAGCTTTTGATAAACTTTATTTAAGTGTTTTATTAGTTCATAACACCCCTTCCCCCTGGGTTCCGTTTGGGGGGTGCAGTGATGTAATCTCTGAGGTAGGAAGGTTGCTTTGACTGTCTATTGGATTTATGCTGTCCCACTGGTTCTTGTCCATAAGCCTGTTTTGGCAGGGCATTTTCAGGCAAGTCGGGTGCCGGTGGTTCCTCGTTGGAAGACTCGGTTCCGCTAATGTTCTTGTCGTTGTCCTCTGGCCCTTGCGGGCTTGCCTCTGTTGGGTTGTTCCTCTGTGGCGAGGCCACACCCATCCCTGATCCTTCTTCACTTGTTATACCCCATGGCTGCCTTCTTTCGTTCCTGCTTTCTGCCATTTCAAATTCGTTTCTTCGACATCACCTCCCCCCTCAGTTTGGGAGTTACCGGAGTTGCGCAAACGAGGTTGTAGCCTCGAGCGAAGCTGATGTATATGGCGTTTCCATATTTTTCCGTAGCAGGTTTTCAGCCGGTATGACCTTGGTCCAGTGGCTTGAACAACAGTGGCCTCGATCCACAACGGTTTGCCAGAAAAGTTTCTGGCGAAAACTAAGTCACCTATCTTGAACTCGCGGCATTTTCCACTAGATCCACAGGGTTTCTCTGGCTCGTAAGACAGGTGAAGCCGGTCGAGGTGGGAGCAGAGTTTGCGTCCCATCAATAGTTCTGCTGGAGTCTTGTTGGTGACACTGTACAGAGTGATATGTTGGAGAAGGAGTATTCTATTTATCTTATCTTCAATGTCCCCATAGTCCATCTTGTAGAGAGTTTTTTTAACAAACTGTACCATGTGTTCAGCTCTTCCGTTAGCCGCAGGGTGCGCAGGCGAAGTTAGCGCATGGCGAATACCGCGGTCCACTAAGTATTGTTCAAAAGGAAGCGCGGTAAACTGGGGTCTGTTGTCGGATACCAGAATGTCTGGCAGTCCTTGCGTCGCAAATAATCTGTTCAACGCCCGGATGACAGACTCGGTTGCAGTACTTTTCATTTCATGGATCTTGAGCCAGTTTGAGTAGGTATCCACTGTTAATAGGAACGTATGTCCCTTAGTAGGTCCCGCAAAGTCAATACGAATGTGGGACCACGGTCCCCGAGGTGTTTCCCATTATGTCGGAGTTGCTTTTGGTGGGGCATTGCTAACCTCCTGGCACTTATAACAAGTCTTTACCCAGGCTTCGATTTGTTTATTGATGCCTGGCCACCACACGTAGCTTCGTGCGAGAGCTTTCATACGCACGATGCTGGGGTGGCCCTCAAGCAGTGTCTTTAGTACCGCTCATTGTAACCGCTCTGGGATGACGATTCTATCCCCCCACAGGATGCAGCCCTTTTGCGAAAAAAGTTCCGTTTGTTGATTCTTGAAGGGAATGAAGTCATCAGGGGTTTGATCTACTGGCCATCCTCATTCGACCCAGCTAAGAACCCGCTTTAAGATAGGATCGTGTTTTGTTTCGATTGCGATATCTCTAGCGGTTAGCGGCGGTGAATGCAGAGTTTCAATCTGGAGTGTTGTAAGGGTTGGAACTGGGTCATCGATGGTTTCCAGAAGTGGTGCATGGCTCAATGCATCAGCGTGTGGAATGGCTTTCCCCGGGCAGTGCTGCAGCTTATAATTGTATGCAGCCAAAAACTCCAACCAGCGAGTCATTCTTGGTGATAATATATAAGGGGTTGGCTTGTCTCCTGCTATAATCCCCAGCAAAGGTTTGTGGTCGGTAACAATAGTAAAAACTTGTCCATAAACATATTCATGAAACCATTTAACAGCAGATACAACAGCAAGAGCCTCTTTATCGAATTTGACTATAGTTACGTTCAGCCTTTGATAGAGTTCTTGAAAAATAGGCAATAGGGGCTTCACTACTGTTTGGTAACACATGGCTCAAAATGGCTCCTACTCCAAATGGTGACGCGTCACATGTGATTGTTAAGGGCAAAGTCTCATTATACTGCATTAAAACAGCATCAGAAGTTGATAGGTTTTTCACTTGTCGGAACGCATGCTCCTCTCGGTGCCCCCAAACCCAGGTTGCTTTTTTGTCAAGAAGCTGATGTAGGGGCTCGGCTACGGTCAATTTGTGGGGCAGGAAGATGTTGTAAAAATTAATAAGCCCCAGGAAAGCTTGGAGATCAGTCTTGTTTCTGGGTCTTGGGGTGTTCTTGATTGCTCTTAACTTGCTACTGGTGGGGTGAATGCCTTGTTTATTGATTAGGTACCCCAGGAACTCTACTTTATCTGTACACAGTTGACATTTATTTTTTTTAACTTTAAGGCCAGAGTCTTTAAATTTCTGTAGAACCAGTCTAAGACGCTCCTTTAGTATTTCTCTATTCGGGGCAGCAATTAAAACATCATCAAAGTATGGCACGACCCCTTTTATTCCCTGTAACAGTCTCTTCATTAAGCTCTGAAAGATCCCTGGGGCCACGCTAACTCTGAATTGGAGGCGGTTGCACTTAAAAGCACCTCGGTGAGTAACGATCGTTTGTGCCTCTGCTGTTTTTTTATCTACAGGCAGTTATTGGTACGCCTGTGCTAAATCCAATTTAGCGAAGACTTTTCCGCCCCCCAGGGAATGAATGAGGTGTTGTACCACTGGTACCGGGTAAGCGTTCTGTTGAAGGGCGTGATTCAGGGTGGCACGGTAGTCCCCACAAATCCTTAATGATCCATCCGGTTTGATGGGTGTTACGATTGGGGTTTCCCAAGGAGCGTGGTCGGTTGGTTCTAAAACACCCTGGGCTGTTAATTTATCAAGCTGCTCGTCAATCTTTGGTTTAAGGGCAAAAGGGACTCGACGAGGCTTAAGGCAGATGGGGGCTACTTCAGGGTTAAGGTTAAATGATATCGGGGTCCCCTTGTACTTGCTTAGTTTATCTGCAAAGACGTCCTGGAATTCCTGGACGAGGGCCTCCTCCCAGTCGTCGCTGCTGGTTTGGTAAATGCCGGCTACCTCAATCCCAAGTGGAGCAAACCATTGAAGGCCTAACAAGCTAGGCCAATCACGGTCGACAACAGTCAACAGTAAAGATGCAGTACGATTTTTGAATGAGACCTGGACTAGGTTGGATCCAACGACCGGAATTCGGTTTCCTTGATAGTCCTTGAGAATGATTCTTTGGGTTCTGAGGCCTTGCCGCCGGACAGCAGAGATCAATTGTTTAAGGGTCTTCCAGGAAACCATCGAGAGGGATGATCCTGAATCGACTTCCATCACGCAGGGCTAGTTTTCAATGGTGACCTTCACTCAGATCTTCTTTGAATCTAATGATGAGGCATGACCAATCGTGATGGTTTGGTATGCCTCTTCTCATTTCGTTGAATGGGCTAGTGGTTTATTTCTGTAGGAGTGGTTGTTCCATTGGTGGTTTGAATGTTCCCGATTCACAGGACGACTTCCTGTGGGTTGGCGGTAGTTGGTCCCCCTCTGAAGTTTGCTGGATCCTAGCTTGCTTCGACAGACTTTTCCGATGTGGCCTCTCTTCCCACAAATATGGCAGAGTGCGTTGAGGAATTTGCAGTCTGATCGTGGGTGGTTTGCCCCACAACCTGCGCATTGGTACTGCAGTCTCTGGTTACGCTGGTGGCGTTGGTCTCGTTCAGACCGGAGACGGTTAACTTCTTCCTCATCACTTTCTGATGACGATTCGAGGTCCTCGTAATAGGTTGCCATTGCATGTCCCTCAAGGCGAGGTGAGGTTTCGCCGGCGAGTTGGCAGAGTGGGACGTTGGTGCGGCGCATTCGGGCAGCCAACTTCCTAGTTGCTTCTGCTGCAGTAGTGTCAGCGATGGTATCTGCAAGGTTGATGTCACCTTTCGCCATCAGCTTACTTTGCACGTGCAGTGCATCTAAAGCCAGAACTATTCGGTCTCTGAGAGATTCTTTGAGGTCGGCGAACCCACAGAGGCCTCCCAGATTCCGGAGATCCGCGATGAAATCTGCAACGCTTTCTCCTTTCCGCTGCTCCCTCTGGTAAAATTCATGTTTTCGGACAAGTGTTGGTACGGTAGGTGCATAGTGGGCCCGTAGGAGGGGCTTGAGGACATCCCAGTCCATGGATTTCACCTCAGCCAGTTTCGCCAGTGCTTTAGCCATCTTAAAAACAGCAGGTCCGCAGTGAGTCAGGAATACCACTCGCTTTTTTCCAGTAGTGGCATCCTTCAAGTTGTTGGTCTCCAGAAACATCTGGAACCGGTCCATGTATGAGTCCCAGTCTTCTTGTGCCGGGTTGAATGGAGCGGGTGGTATGGTGCCACTGGTCATGGTTTCCGCCGTTGATGCGCCTTCAGCCACGTGCTCTATTTAGTGCTTTGTAGTGTTCAGTCAACTCTGACATCTCCGCATCCCACCCTCGCCAATTTTAAGTTCTGCGCATGGTTGCAAGGAACAGAGACGAGACAGTGAACAGTGAACTTCAACTCTTTATTTAACATTCTGAACAGAGCGAAACCCTAGGGCAACAGCAGCCCTTTTATAGGCAAGCTGCTGCTCTAGTAACCAATAGGAAACGTGGAGTGTTAACCCACTTAACCAATGAGAGTTAACAGCCAATCAGATTCTCCTGAATGGACCAATCCGATATCACTATTATCAGCCAATCAGAAGTGCAGGGCTAGAACCCTGCTATTTTCTAAAGCTTTTGATAAATTTATTTAAGTGTTTTATTAGTTCATAACACTGGGCACTCCTTTTTTTTTTTTTTAAACTATTACCATCTGGCAGATGGTACAGGACAATAAAAACAAGGATGAATAAGCTGAAAAGCATCTTCTATCCCAGGGCAATAGCTCTTTTGAATTCTGCTGTATGGTGCAGTATTGGTGCGGTGTAGGGGGTTTTCGGTTTACTGTGTGGAGGGTGAAGTGTTTATTTGTGTTTATTTTCGTGGTCATGGTCATGATGTGCACTGAAGATGGTGTTTGATTTTGTTGTACAAGGTGTAATGACAATAAACTAAAGTAAACTAAATTGTTCAAGAGTTTCCTGTGATAAGAGAGAATATAATTACTGGACAATTATGGTTGTAGGCAGCCAAATAGAGCATCTTCAGCTAAAGTCTGGGTTTTGTGTGAAAGCTGAACTTGAATCTTTCATTAGGTCAGTTCTGGACAATGAGGTCAATTTATATACTGGTCGTCCTTGACTTATGACCTCAATTAAGTTCAATTTTTCCATTGCCAAGCAAGAGAGTTGTTAAGGGAGTTTTACCCAATTTTAAGAGTTTCCTTGCCACATTTCTTAAACAAATCACTCCAGTTGTTAAATTAGGAACATGGTTGATAAGTGAATCTGGTTTCTCCATTGACTTTGCTTGTCAGAAGATCACAAAAGGGGATCATGAGATCTCAGGACACTGCAACAGTTATAAATATGAGCCAATTGCCAAACGTCTAAATTTTGATCGTGTGAGCATGGGGTTCTGTAATGGTTGTAAGCATGAAAAATGAACAAGTTACATTTTTCAGTTCTATTGTAACTTCTTCGAAAGGTTACGAAGTGAATGCTTTTAAGCAGGGGTGGGCTTCAAAAAATTTAGCAACTAGTTCTCTGCCTGGTTGCTGGATGGGGTGGCAGGGTGGGCATGTTTCAGTCGGCCTCCTGCACCACAGTGGACGAGAGGCGTTTTCACCCTCTCCCGAGTTCTGGAGACTTTCCTTGAGCCTCCGGGAGGGCGCAAACAGGCTCCCTGGGCTCTGGAGGCTCTCTGGAGGCCAGAAATGGGCTCAGAACTTCCAGAACTTCCAGGAGGCCCATTTTCACCCTACCAGGGCTCTAGAGGCTTTCCTCAAACCTAGTCACTGCCTGTGCAGTTGTGAGAATTTCTATCTGGGTTCTGTTCTCCCTGCAGAGATCCTTAACCCTTTCTCTCTGTTCCTTGTTTACCTAGGTTTAAACATTGTCTCCCTAACTTTCACACACACACACACACACACACACACACACACACACACACATATATATATATATATATATCTTGGTCTTCTCCCCTTGACTGCTATTCTTCATCTTTACTCTCTCAGTACTATGCCCCTTTCTCCTTGGCTTCATCTTTCATTAGATGGCAAAGTTCAAACTTTTTCTCTTCCTTTGCTTTTATACAACATGCAGGGATTGTATACAGGGCATTAATAATAAATGCTGAAGTGAGAAGTAAGCAGAAGTGGATTGCCGAGACAATAGGTCATTGACTGGGCTGACTTCACATGTTATCAATCTGAATTGCCTTTTGACTGAGTCTACAAAGAGATTTCAAATAAGAGCAATTTCCTGAACATGTCTGCCAGGCAGAGCAATAGAGTAACCCAGCTGTACCTGGTGGAACATCAATAAAAGATAGTCAGGCTCCTACTTACACCCAGAAGGAAAGAAGAGAAGAAACTGAGAGCATAACAAAAGTCATGGAATATAGTAAATTCATGGGATTTGTGACTGTACAATTTGCAACCTCTCTCAAACAGGGAGACATATTAAGCATGCAGAGAAAGAGTTCATTCATTGATAGAGACAGAAAGACATGATGTCATTTCATTACAGTATCCCATGTTTTGATACACTAAGCCAGGGGCCGGCAACCTTAAACCCTCAAAGAATCATTTGGACCCATTTCCCACAGAAAAGAAAACACTGGGAGCCACAATAATCTTTTTGACATCTATAATGAAGATAGCACTGCATTTATCATTTTTTTACCTTTATGCTATGTATATAAAAAAGTATTTTATTCATAGTATTTATGAAATGGTATTTATGAAATAAAAAGCTGAACTTAAATTATCCACCTGCAGCAAACCAAAAATGCCATCTGATTCTGTGTGCCGTCATCCTCAAATCATGTGCCAATGGGTATCGCACATTGGCAGTTATGTTGCATTTTTTGAGTAACAGGGAGCTGCAGCAGAGGAGTGAAAGAGCCACATACAGCTCCAAACCATAGGTTGCTGACAGTGGTGGGATTCAAATTTTTTTTACCACCGGTTCTGTGGGCATGGCTTGGTGGGCATGGCAAGGGAAGGGTATTGTAAAATCTCCAGTCAGAGGTGGTATTTGCCAGTTCTTCAAACTACTCAAAATTTCCGCTATCAGTTCTCCAGAAGCCTTGGTGGTCCAGGCAATAATGACACTGGGTTAAACTGGGAAGCCCTTCATACTCTCCAAGCCTTCTGTTGTGGTTCACCAGCAGCTGAGGCAGATGGCAGTGGAATCGGACAGTGAGGAAGAAAGGGAACCAGTCATTGAGTCTGGAGAGGACTTGGACGAGGGTCCTACATCCAATGCAGGGATGGGGCCAGGACTATCACCGCCTTCACAGCCTTTGGAATCTTCCAAGCAGCAAAGCAGAGGACCCAGGGGAGCATGTCTCCAGTGCACTTTTGAACAGAGCTGCTAGAAGATGAAAGCAGCTGAAACAGAAGAGGCAGCTCAGGAGTAAGGCTGGGAAGTGATTGCCCCTCCCATAAGGGATAAAAGTCAGACCTCAATGATGACATCTTTGCAGAAAGCAAAGTAGTTTGATAGATTCTAAGTCCTCCTTGAAGCTCTGTGTACTCTGGTTGGTTTTTTTCTGGTACTTTGGTTGGTTTTAATTAATTGGATACTTCTGTTTTTGGCAACATTCCATAACACTGAAAGATGTGTACTTATCTTGGGGAACTGTTTATAATTAGTTCTGGCTGGGAATGAAAGTAATTCCCAGTGTTGCAATAAAATAGGTTTTGCTTTTAAAACAATGATATTAATTCTGTTTGACAAAGCCTGGGTCAGAACACCTTCTGTTCTTCTTGTTTGCTTGCAGACATTTCCTTACCCAACTAGGTAACATCATCAGTACTAACAAGTGAGGGATTTTTAAAGAATTTTTTCTTTAAAAATCCTGCCTTTATCATTTCTATAGATAATTTAAAGTGGCAAACCTCCTAATAGTCTTTTTCTCCCTATTTTCCTTACAACAACAACCCTGTGATGTAAATCAGGCTGAGAGAGAGTGCGACTGGCCTAAAATCAGCCAATTGGCTTTCATGGCTGAAGTGAGACTTGAACTCACAGTCTTTTGGAGTTACATTAGCCTCTATACCATTCTAGTTCTCTGGCTTTGCTGTGTGTTTATATATAGTAGCTTGCCTGTTTTGGATATATTCTGGAAATGCCCAAACAAAAAAATTCCTACAGTCAAAAGAATTTGCAATTTGAAAAGGCCTATGGTGAATTTTGTGGAATTGAATACTTGAGAGAATCAAGAAAAAAATCAACACTCATGAGAATGAAGCAGGACTGTTCAGCATGTGTGGGGAAAAAACTGATTTCAAGATTTGAACCAATTCAAGAAGCCAACACTGTTTACTTCACTGAACCCTTAAATCAAGACCATTTGAGTCAGATTTTCTATTTTGATTCAGAAAGTTGTCCCAAAGGTGCTTTTTCAAAAGTCATCTGGATTGTCTTTTTTTTCCTTGTTTTGCTTCTCATCCAAGAAGCTCCTTCAGAACTTTTGTTGTTTCAATTTGGAGATTTCTTCAAACTGTTTTCTGATTAAATTTCAGGACTGAATGTTCTCACCTCCCCAGTTCCTTCTTAATTCCCTTTGTTCCTTCTTAAATTTTCTAAAATTTCCATTCCATTCTCTATAGGGAAACCCATAAGGTTTTGTCTAGCTCACAGAGACTACATTTTACTGGAACATAATTCAAAATGTCCTGTACAAATTTTTGTAGTCTTCTATGCCCTATACTTGTCTAATAGCTTAATGGAGGTTTTTTTGGTGGATTTTTCTCTTGGCAAAGTAAAAGAGTTAAAAGGCAAAGTAAAAGCAGTAAAGAGTAAATTAAAGTAAATAAAAAATGAAAGAGTAAAGAGCAAAAGATAAACTTAAAACAGATATGCACCCATAGAGCTTTTCTATGCCATAAAGTCCATTTATGAACCTTCCAAATCAAGATGATCCTTCTTGCTATGATCTGATGGATTTAGCCTGATGAAAGACCAAGAAGAACTGGAAAACCACTGAACTGAACACTTTCCCAACTTGATCAGTAAGGCTTCCCCAGCTAATCATGAGGTCTTACAGCAGATTTCTCAGCTGCCATGGATTCCGGATTCCATCTACCAATAAGATCAAAAAAGCAATTTTTCAAGTGAGTCCAGGCAAAGCTGCAAGACAGGAATGCATTCCTGCTGAGAATCGACCAAATGCTAGATCCAAATGCCTTGCAGTTATTCTAAGACATCTTGGAACACGTTTGGTCCATGGAGAAGATGGCTGGTGACATCCATGACCCATTCATTGTGGCTGTCTATAAAAATAAGGGAAGAAAATCAGGTTGTGAAAATTACAGGTTCTTTCCCCTGCTGGTCCATTGCAAGCAAGATCTTTTCCTGCATTCTCCTGAACAGATTTGCTGCTGTCTCGGCAAGGAACTTCTCAGAGGTGCAATATGACTTTGGGCCAGAGTGAAATATTTGACACGATATTTGCCATAAGGTAAGTCTAGGAGAAGTTCATGAAGCAGAACAAGCCTCTTTACTTTGTCTTCTTTGACTCGAGGAAGCTCTTCAGATCAGGGGTGGGCTTCAAAAATTTTAGCAATCATTTCTCTGCCTGGTTGCTGGGTGGGGGTGGCCATGGTGGGCGTGGCTAGTTGGCCTCCTGCACCACAGAGTGGGGGCGCTTTTTTGTCCTCCCCAGGCTCTGGAGGTTTTCCTCAAGCCTCTGGGAGGGTGAAAACAGCCTCCCTGGGCTCCGGAGGCCCTCTGGAGGCCAGAGACAGGCCCGTTTCCAGCCTTCCAGAGCCTATGAGAGACCCATTTTAAACCCTCCCCGAGCCTCCACATGGACCCTGTACTTACCTGGCATCCAAAACGGTTGTGTGGGGACTCCTGGGAGGGGTGGGAGGGTGAGGTCAACCAGGAGTGGGATTTACCGGTTTATCGAATTGGCCATTAAAAATGATAAAATTAGCTACCGGTTCACCTGAACCAGGACGAACAGGTAGCATCCCACCCCTGCTTTAGATTGACTATTCGCTCGAACAAGATGGAAGTATTTTATCAGCCTGTGCCAAACATCAAGTGCATACATCTCAAAATCACCTTGCTGACAAGTGTTTTTTTCTTTTTCTGGTGGGACTGGTCTATCAGGGCAACCTGCTCTATCCAATTATGGGACCGAGCATACTGCTTCCGTTTTTGCCTTTCAGCCCCAATTCAGTGGTCTTCGCAGGCAGTCCCTTTAGCAACAAACTTTTTTTGTGTTAAATTTGTTTTACCATAAATTTTTGTTGTAAATTTATGTTTTACAAAGAATGAAGGGAGGCTAGTATAGATCTATTTCAAGCTATTTAGGTCTCATTATTTAGCCATATCCTTAAGGGATTTGAACGTGGGTCACTTACATATTAAGCCATGGGCTCTCTTCGCTTTGTCAGCTATACCAGGGGAGATACTAAGTATTTGTTTTTTTCTCTGGTGGGACTAGTCTATCAGGACAACCTGGTCTACCCAATTATGGGACGGAGCATACTGCTTCTGTTTTTGCCTTTCGGGCCCAATCTAGGGGCCTTCACAGGCAGTCACTTTCACAACAAACTATCTTTTGCCCAGGTTCAAATCCCATAAGGGTATGGCTAGCTGATGAGAGCTAAATACCTTGAAATAGATTTATACTAGTCACCCTTTATTTCTTTGTCGGTAAAACATAAATTTAACAACTTGCTGACAAATGTAAACAATTTTAAATACTTCAGAATTACCATTGTGAGTGATTGGTCTTTGAACCAAGAAATCTGATCCTGCTGACTGCAAGAGGAGCAAGGCCAGCCAAGCCCTGGGACAGCTACATACTAGGATGCTCAGTCGACATAACCACAAAGCTGAAAGTCTGCAGAGCTACGGTTATCTTTCTCTCCAGTTTGGATGGGAGTCCTGGACTCTGTATTGACACCAAACAACTTGAGAAATTTCACCTGTGTGCTTCTGTTCCATCCTCATCTCCTTTTAATAACCCAATAATCCCTTGTGAGGTAGAGTCTTGGCAACTGAATGGAGCTGATTGTTTACTGGCCAGATGCCCTTCCCATCACCAATGTGGAATTTTATTCAGAGGATATATTCTCATTGTGTCCAGAGAGAGAAATATCTGCCTGTACCTAGGACTGAACCCACAGCCTCCAGATTGTGAGGCGAGAGCTCTACCTCTAGGCCTGTGCAGTATATAGTTTGGGAATGAGAGCTGTCCCCTTAAGGGAATGTCTCATGGGAAATGTAGTTAATGCCTCATGGGAGATGTAGTTCAAGTCATGAGGTCAATTCAGTAACCAATCAGGAGTACAGATATGACCACATGGCATGAACTACATCTCCCATGTGGCATTAACTACATTTCCCATGAGGCATTAACTACATTTCCCATGAAGCATTCCCTTAAGGGGACAGCTCTCATTCCCAAACTAACTATATACTGTTCAACCAGTACAAGGCCACTGTATCACTCCTTGCCCTCCATTCCATCCTTGACATTTTTTGAGAAGATCCTGCTGCAACCTTGAAGTATTGGATCACAGGGAGTCCACCAGCATTATCAGAGTCCATATGAAGTAGGTGGAACATGTCCTGGGTGACAATTGTATGCTTTGCAAGTTGCTCCACAGTATATGGAAAAGAGATCTTAGGATCATCCATGAAAGTTCTGTAAAGATGCTGTGAAGGAAACCCAATCATCATCTTCTTTTAACAACCCCATAATCCCTTTCGGGGTGGAGTTTGGGCAACTGAATGGAACTAGCAGAGTGTTTGAATGGCTGCTTCTAGTCAACTAGAAGCTGTGCCCACTGTCAAAACTGAGCCCTGTACTGTGAAGCCTCCAGTAACTTCAAAGATAGCCACCACTTAAAACTCATAGAAGATTGTGAACAATACCACAGAATAAAATTACTACAACAATGGATTTCCAGTGCCCCAGGCTGGGACCACAGAGTCATCTCCATGTCCACAGATGAAATGCACAATAGTTTGTCTTTTTCAAACTCAAAGGATTACCTATTTAGTGCCTTTTCTAATCTTTAAAAAAGGGGGGTTTTTTGTCAGAAAAATTCTGATTTTCT
Organism: Hydrophis major; assembly: GCA_033807585.1. Taxonomy (NCBI): domain Eukaryota; kingdom Metazoa; phylum Chordata; class Lepidosauria; order Squamata; family Elapidae; genus Hydrophis; species Hydrophis major. The sequence continues at coordinate 73,608,624 of CM066333.1, forward strand.
GGATTATGGTCTTGGGCATTATTAGGTATTTATGCTTCCCCATGTTAAATCATGAGAAAATAAAGCCCCATTTTTTCTGATTCACAATTCAAAATCAGGACAATTATATCCAAAGGGATATAAATTGATTTGGGTTGTATCCAGACATTGCAGCTGTTGTGTCCGCAAAAGAAGCCAGGAGTCGGTGACTAAGTTTCAAGCTCTTTATTTAACAGTTGTGAACCAAACCGGCGAAAAGGAAAAAGCCCGCGGCTTTTATCCTTTTCGCTGCGGCGGCCGCGGCCAATGGCAGTGATTCAAGTCTCCCGCTCTTGGGGTGAGCCAATCACGGGAGACTTCAATCGGGCCAATCAGCGCGGCTCGCCTGGCCAATCAGAAATCCCCGCGCTTTAGCCAATCAAAGCGCGGGGATTTCAAGTATGCAAATTAAGGACAGAACACCCCTCCCCTCTTGGTATAGTCCATCACGTTGCGTAGTCACGTAGGTAGGCGGGGCTCCGTCTAGTCCTACTTGACCTGCGCAACTCAGTTGCAAGCTGGATTTCGGCCGGAGCGGTCATGTTTTTGGCTGCTCCCTCTTCTGTGCGAACCGGCTGGATGATCGGGCCGGTTCTTTCTCCGTGGCTCCCACCTGGGCCTTCCGGGTTGGTTGAGCTACGGGTTTCGCCGCTCCCGCTTGGCTTCTCCGAGTCGGTTGAGCTGGCCAGGTGGTTCTTCTCCGGTGGGGGATCGCGATGGCTGCATTCCGGTAAGTACTGCTGGTTTATTTTTTCTTGCGTTTGTTTATTCGGGTATTCCCTCCCCCCTTGGTTCGTGTTTTGGGGGTTGAGGTCCGTTGCTGTTCGTGACCTGAGCTGGTCTATGTGTCGTTTCCAGGCTCGCCCATCGGTGGTTTGGAGCCGGTACGACCGTGGACCTGTGATTTGAGTGATGACGGCTGGGATCCATAGGGGGTCCCCCGTCAGATTTTTCGCGTACACTAAGTCACCGGGGGCAAAGGTCCGGTATTTTGTACTTGAGTCTGGGGGTCGCTCCGGGTTATATGTTGGGTGTAACCTGTCGAGCGGGGACCTCAGCTTCCTACCCATCAGCAACTCGGCTGGGCTTTTGTTGGTAGTGGTGTTCGGGGTGATGTGTTGTATAAAGAGGAGTTTATTTATTTTGTCGTTGATCTCCCCGTGGTCCATTTTCCGGATGGTTTTTTTGGTAAATTGTACCATCCGTTCCGCCCTACCGTTCGCTGCCGGATGTGCCGGTGCTGTTAATGCGTGGCGGATGCCCCTCTCCGCCAGGAACCTCTCGAAGTCGAGGGAAGTAAACTGGGGCCCGTTGTCTGAGACGACGACGTCTGGGAGGCCGTGTGTGGAAAAGAGTTTGCAAAGTTCTTTGATAACGGCCTCCGTGGTAGTGGATTTCATGTCGCTTACCTCCAACCAGTTGGAGTAAGCGTCAACTGTGATCAGAAAGGTATGTCCATTCGTGGGACCGGCAAAGTCTAAATGGATTCTGGACCAGGGTCCCCTTGGTGTTTCCCAGTCCAGGATGGGTGCTGCGGGTGGGCTGGGTCTGGTCTCCTGGCATCGTTGGCATTTTGCTACCCATGCCTCTATCTGCTTGTCCATCCCTGGCCACCAAGCGTAACTCCTGGCCAGGGCTTTAGTTCTGACGATGCCAGGATGCCCTTCGTGCAGCATCTCTAAGACCCTCCCTTGCAACCTGTCCGGGATGACCACCCTGTCACCCCACAAAATACATCCCTTGAGTAGTGAGAGTTCAGTCTGGCGGTTTCTGAATGTCTTAACGGATTCGTCACTGTCCCTTTCAGGCCAACCTTTTTCCACCCAATGTAAAATTCGCGCCAGACGCCTGTCCTTGATAGTTTCCCTGGCAATGTCTGACGCGGTAATGGGTAGGTTGGGCAAATTTTCGATGTTAAGGGTGTTTGTTGTTGGTGCTGGGTCAGGATCAGAGTCTGGTAAAGGCGAGCAGCTTAAAGCGTCCGCGTGCGAAATTTTCTTACCTGGCTTGTGTAACAGTTCGTAGCTGTAGGCTGCCAGGAACTCGGACCACCTTGTCATCCGGGGTGATAAAATGTTCGGGGTGGCTCGGTTTCCTGCGAGGATGCCCAGCAACGGCTTGTGATCTGTCACAATGGTAAACGGGCGGCCATAAAGGTATTCGTGGAATCGCTTAACGGCGGCAACTATAGCCAAAGCTTCTTTGTCCAGCTGGCTATAGTTCCGCTCCGGTTTAGTTAGAGTCCTGGAAAAGAAAGCGATGGGTGCTTCTCTTTTGTCAGGGAGAGTATGGCTGAGGACAGCGCCGACGCCGAAAGGTGATGCGTCGCAAGTGACAACCAAGGGCAAGGTTTCGCTGAATTGAATCAGGACGGCATCGAAGGTGAGGAGGTCTTTGGTTTTTTGGAAGGCGGCTTGCTCTCGTCTCCCCCAAGTCCAGGTTGCCGCCTTATCCAGGAGCCTATGCAAAGGCTCCGCCGCCGTAGCCTTTTGGGGTAGGAAAACATTATAAAAATCCAGCAAGCCTAAAAAAGCCTGTAGTTCCGTTTTAGACCTTGGGGTGGGGGCTTCTTTGATGGCTTTCACTTTTTTAATTGTAGGGTGAATGCCATGCCGGTCTAGAAGGTAGCCCAAGAATTCCACTCGCTCTGTGCATAGTTGGCATTTTTCTCGTTTTACTTTAAGTCCCGTTACTTTAAATTTTGTTAAGACCTCCCTGAGTCGGTTTTCTAATTCGGCTTCGTTTGGCGCCGCCACTAATACGTCATCAAAATAGGGCACCACCCCCTTGATGCCCTGCAGTAAACATTCCATCAGGCTCTGAAAGATGCCTGGTGCCACACTGACTCCGAATTGGAGCCGGTTACATTTGAATGCCCCCCGATGGGTAACGATGGTCTGGGCTTCCGCTGTTTTTTCGTCGACCGGCAACTGCTGATATGCCTGGGCGAGATCGAGCTTGGCAAAGACCTTGCCCCCTCCCAGTGAGTGCAGTAGGTGTTGCACGATTGGGACGGGGTAGGCGCTTTGTTGCAATGCGCCATTTAGGGTGGCCTTATAGTCCCCACAAATTCTCACGGACCCGTCTGGCTTGACTGGGGTCACTATAGGGGTCTCCCATCGGGCATGGTCTATCGGCTGCAACAGCCCCTGTTTGACGAGCTTGTCGATCTGCTCGTCAATTTTAGGTTTTAGGGCGAATGGTACCCTCCTAGGTTTTAGTCGCTTGGGGGGAACCCTAGGGTCTAGGTCAAATGAGATAAGGGGCCCCTGGTACTTGCCCAGGCTTCCGTCGAAGACCTCCCGGAACTCCTGGGCTAGCCGCTGTTCCCAGCCGTCGTCGACGACGTGGTTGACTCCTGTCAGCGCGATGTCAAGCGGGGCGAACCATTGTAGGCCCAGCAGGCTTGGGCGGTCGCGATCGACGATTGTGAGTGGGAGTTGTTCGGTGCGGCCTTTGTAAGTTACATTAAAGTTCTTGGTGCCCACTACCGGGACGCGGTTTCCCTGGTAGTCTTTTATAATGATTTTTTGGGCATTAATGTTCCTCTTATGGAGGGTGGGTACTAGCCGTTTTATCTCGTGCCATGCAATCATGGAGAGGTAGGACCCGGAGTCCACCTCCATCTTGCATGGTTGGCCTTCAATATGGACTTCTACGTGTACCTTTCTGGCGCCGTCGGAGATGGCGTGGCCGATGGTTACCGTCTGGTGGGTATCTTCCTTGCACCGACTGTCGCCGCCTCTTGAAGATCGTTGGATTCGGTCCCACCGACCATCCGATTGGCGATCTCTGGTCCTGGGCGGGGGGCTTTCCTTCTTTCGGTCGTGATGTTCCCATCTGGGCGGGCTGCGGGTCTTCTTTTGGCGGCAAACTCGAGCGATGTGTCCCCGTCTTTCACAATGCCTACAGATAGAGTCAAAAAATCGGCATTCTGATCTGGGGTGGTCGCCGCCGCACCCGGCACAGTTGGTTCTCGACCTACGACCTCTTCGGTTCCGTTGGTCACCGCGACCCGTCTGCACGCGATGTATGTCCTCCTCGTCTTCTGACGTGCTGGACGTAGACTGGAATTCTCCGTAGTGTGCAGTTGATTCGCTTTTAGGGTCGGCCGACCTTGCCGGGTTGTTGTTTCCGCCCTTCGCGTCTGATTTTCGCATGCTGTCAGCGGAAGTGCGGGTTGCTTCTGCGGCTGCAGCTGCGGTGAGGGCGTCTGCTAGGCTGATGTCGCCCTTGGCCATAAGCCGGCTCTGGAGTGTAGGGTCCCATAGGCCGAGTACGAATCGGTCTCTTAGGAGGCTGTTCAGACCTTCAAACTCGCAGAGTCCTCCTAGGTGCCGCAACTCGGCGACGAAATCGCTCAGTTTTTCGCCTGGTTTCTGATCTCGGCGGTAAAATTCATTGCGCCGGATCAGGATGGGGACCTCGGGGGCGTAATGGCGCTGCAAGATAGGTTCGAGGACGTCCCAGTCCATGGCGGTTGCGTCTGCCGGCTTGGCCAATGTCTTGGCCATCTGGAAGACCTCGGTTCCGCAATGGGTGAGGAAGACGGCGCGTTTTAGCGGGCCCGGGGCGTCCTTCATTCCGGTGCACTCGAGGTACATGCGGAAACGGTCTGAGAACGATTCCCAGTCCTCGGTGGCGGGGTTGAAGGGGGCGGGCGGTGCGATTTTCGCCATCTCTGTGCTGAAACTGGCTCTTGTTGGACACGGGGTTCGGTTCAGGGTCGGGATCCCACCCTCGTCGCCAGTGTTGTGTCCGCAAAAGAAGCCAGGAGTCGGTGACTAAGTTTCAAGCTCTTTATTTAACAGTTGTGAACCGAACCGGCGAAAAGGAAAAAGCCCGCGGCTTTTATCCTTTTCGCTGCGGCGGCCGCGGCCAATGGCAGTGATTCAAGTCTCCCGCTCTTGGGGTGAGCCAATCACGGGAGACTTCAATCGGGCCAATCAGCGCGGCTCGCCTGGCCAATCAGAAATCCCCGCGCTTTAGCCAATCAAAGCGCGGGGATTTCAAGTATGCAAATTAAGGACAGAACAGCAGCTATTTCAAAAGGCTGCATCATCATAGATTATTTGCTTGACCACAATCTGATGTCTGAAGCACTGAAGCCCCAAAAAGCCTCCCAAGTTTGTTCTCATCATTTATCTCTTATTGCAGCAATTATTTTGATGGATTAAAAGTTAGAAACTTCTTATGGCCTGATAGATGGCTGACTCCGATGTTTGTGCGCCTTTTGTAGATCTCAGCAAATACTCTCAACAAATATATACAGTTTTCTTCTACAGATACTAGGGTTTGCTTTTTTTAAAAAAAAAAAAAATTACAGGTAGTTCTTGACTTACGATCATAATTAATCCAACAATTTCTGTTGTTAAATAAAGCACTTAAGTGTTTGTTAATGTGCCCCTTTTATGACTTTTCTTGCTGTAATTGCTAAGTTGATAAGTTAGTAACCCAGTTGTTAAGTGAATCAGGCTTCTCCCTTGGCTTTGTTTCTCAGGTTCGCAAAAGGGATCACCTGATCCCAGAACACTACAACTGTCATAAATATGAGTCAGTTGCCAAGTGTCTGAATTTTGATCACATGACCATGGGGATGCTACAAATATAGAGATGGTATTCAGCAGGTTCTGACCAATTCTAGAGAACCGATAGCGGAAATTTTGAGTAGTTCAGAGAACCATCAAATACCACCTCTGATTGGCCCCACCCTCATCTATTCTCCACCTCCCAAGTCCCAGATAATTGGCTAGGTCTTCTTTGGTTGCCCTGCACAGGAGAACAGAGCTGGAAAGCAGGCTAGTGGGGTGGGGATGGAATGGGGATTTTGCAGTATCTTTCCCCCATAAGTGGGGAGGGATTGGAGTTACAGTAACCTTCTCCTGCCATGCCCACTATCCACACCCACAGAACCGGTAGTAAAAAATGTGAATCTCACCACTGTATAAGTAAGTGTGAAAGCTGGTCGTAAATCACCTTTTTTCAATGCCACTGTAACTTTGAACGGTCACTAAATGAACTATTGTAAGGCAAGAACTGCTGTAGTTCTAGTTAGGTAGGGCTCATATGCTCAAAAAATCAATAAGTTGGTAGGGTCCCTTCAAAGTACATTTATCGTCTCAGTCAGTGTCATTTCTCAAGCATGGATTGAATCTTCAGACTTCTGTGTTTACCGTCTCACCATCTATCAAATCTACCAACCTCAGTGATTATCAACACACAGTAGGAATAGATTACACCACACTAGATTACACTGGGCTCGTCCATCATTATCACAATTGTGTTATTCCAGTTTAGAAATTCAATCCTTATGAAGATATTGCAATCTGAAACAAATTGGACCATTGAGTATTTCTTCATTTTTTTTTCTTTCTCCCCTTTAAAAATACTCTTCTTGAAAGTGTATTTGATTGGGTGCTACAGGCATCTTACCATCATATTTGAAGAGAAAGAGCTCCTTGATTAAGTGAGTTGTAATTTTTATCTATTCTTCCTCCTTTGGTGTGACGTAGCTTGCATTTAGTCTAATTGTTCAGAGTAGACAACCTATCGACCGTAATTATTTGAGTCTGTAACTCCTCCACATCCTCCCTACTAACAGAGATGAGCATTGAAACCCAAACATCTAAAAAGCAGTCCCAACTGTGCTTCTGAATCTACATAATCCTAAAACACCACATGTATTTTTTTCATGATAAACTACAAATTGTCTCATTTTATTACTGGGGATGAAAGAAAACACTCTCAGAAGAAGTTCAAAGTGGGTAAGGCAATGTGAGAAGAACTGCAGAGGTGAACTATAGTTTCTTTTTGTCTTCATGAAACCTTTGCTCTGTTTTGTGTGTAGGCGGCAAAGGGAAAAAAAGAGGCTCCTTGGAGGAATCTTTTTGTTACACTGCATGTGTTGACTGCATAAAGAATAGAACACAATGGAGCAAAACATCAGACAGGACAAAGATGGAAAAATAAAACCATAAAGGCATGGACTCAAGAGGAAAGTACTGAAGACACCAAAGAACTGCAAAAGATAGTTGTTTAAACATAAAACAATCAGATTTGTGATGTAATTGAACATTATTTGAAAAAGGCTCATCTTTTCCTTCCTAAGCAAACTATGTTACTGTTAAGTTGTTCATGTAAGAGAGAACAAGAGCAAACACAGATAGTTTCTTTCATAAACTAAACATCGGAAACATGATAGAACATGTAAGGGCTGCAAGATTAGCTTCTTTCCATCTGAATAAAGTTTTATTTCAAGTCAAGGAAGTTGGGGACATAGAATAACAGAGCTGGAAGGCACCTTGGAGGTCATCTAGTCTAACCCCCTGCTCGAGCAGGAGAGTCTATTCCAAATATTAGCCTCTACTTTATTTTTACCATCAGCAAATTTGATTCAGCAAACCTGTTGCTGAAAAGAGCTAAGAATGATCCATTTTTGAGACATCATGAAGAAATATAACCCGGGTTATACTTTATTTTGACCCTTTCTAACTAATCCTCATGTTGTGGTTTTTTAAAAAAATGGTGACTGTGATGCAGTGGTGGGATTCAAATAATTGAACAACCGATTTGCCCAGGGTTGGCTGCCATAGGAGGTATGGCCCATCCCCACCTTCCAGCTCCTCTGCACATACAGGATGACCCTCCCACAATGGACAACCTAACCCTGGGAGAACCGGTTGTTAAATTTCCACCCTTTGCCAAAAGGCTGTTTCTGAGGGTGCTTGTGTCAGCTTTGGAAGCCATATTGAGACCACATGCTCTCACGCTGCCACCTTTGAGTCTGGGAAAGTGGGAGGGGGGATTTCTTGGAGTGTATGTAGTTAGACATAATAACATTCTTTTTCTAATTCAAGGTCATGTTATTTTGCACCTAAGTGAGGGGAAGTCTCAAGTTAGGATGGATGGTGACTGGGGCATGTGATGTGATGATGGGTGCAGGGGATGGATTTGTAGTTTTTACTTTTTGCAAGGAAGCCCGGAATTTCCAGATTCGGGATTCCCCAGTTGTGCCAGTTACTATGCAAATAAAGAGGAACTTTTGAGAAATTGTCCATCTCAGAGTTATTGGGTGGAGTGCAGGTTTGCTGGAACACTGACATCTTGTCTGCATGTTGATCTCATAACTGTTTCAGCCTTTTGGACTGCAGCTCCTTTAAGAGGTGAGGTTTCTGAAGAATGAGGTTACCATAGAGACAAAGAGTCAATAGTCCCAAGAGCTCATGTGGGAAGATGAAAAATTTGGGGGGGGGGGAGTTGAGGGAGGGATTCCCACCCACCCCATGGAGTTGTATGCAGGATAGTGTTGGTCAGTTTGTGGGAAAAAATGAGAGGGGCAAGGAATTAAGTTGACAGCATGATCGAAGCTGGGCCCAATGTAGAGGAGAACACGAGGTTCGTTTGGCCAGGCAAATTATTACACACACACACGCTATCAAAGTGGGTCTTGGGCGCTGAATTGCAGAAACAGCCAATGGAATGGCCAACATGAGGGAAGGATGACGGAAAGCGGCCTTCTCCTTCCCTCAGGCCTGCTGCTCCATTGCCCATTTCTCCATTGCAGCGCAGTGCAGTGCCCAAGATCCACTTTGATAGTGGGGTTGGGTTATTTAAGAACTGGTTCGCCTGAACCAGTGTGAACCAGCTGAATCCCCCACTGACTGCGATGGTGGATCAAGCCTCCTCCCATTTCCCATTTTTGTGGGCTGTGTAGATATGATACCCTAAAAAAAAATGACTATTTTAAACATACCCTTTAAAGGGTTCAGATCCCAGGTGAGTGACTGCAAGGAAAGCAATACTTATTTTCATAACACTCATTTTATTTATTTAATTAATGCTACCTTTATTATTTTTATAGATAACTCCAGGCAACAAGCATATATCCAGTGTAACTTCCTCCTTCTATTTTCCCCACAACCACAACCCTCTGAGGTGGGTTGGGCTGACAGAGAGTGGCTGGCCTAAAGTCACCCAGGATTCAAACTCCTGATCTTCTGCTTTCTAACCTGGTGCCTTTGCCCGTAAATTTAAATGCAAATTCTCCTCAATTCTTGCTTGGTTCTCTCCTTGATCAGCTTCCATCCATTGCTTCTTGTCCTGTCTTCAGGTGCTTTGGAGAAGAGGTTAAGTCTCCCTTCTTCCTTGTGGCAGCCCCTTAGTTATTGATTAGTTAGTTATGTTATCATGTACATTTATCTGTATGATCTAGAACAGGGGTGTCAAACTTGATTTCATTGAGGGCTGCACAGGGGCTGTGGTTGGCCTCGGGGGGGGGAAGAGAGGGTCATGTCTGACTGGGTGGGTGTGGCCAACTGGGTGGGCATGGCCAGCTTGACACACACTTACTGAGCATGGCTGACTGGGTGGTCATGGCCAGCTTGACACCACTTCCCAAACTGTTGGTGAGTTTCCTCTTCGCACTGGGTAGACCGGGCTGAAGCCATGCTGACCCGATGTTTCCTTTTCACATTTGTAGACCGGGCTGAAGCCATGCTGGCTGGCCCCTTACATTTTCCAGGACAGTCCCATGGGCCCAGATCTGACCACATCATGGACCACATCTGGCCCATGAGTCTTGTGTTTGACATCCCTGATCTAGAGCCTCCATAAGCAAGGAATGTGTATGCTCACATTTAAGAAAGTGCAAATATCATTCTCCTTTTAGACCTCCTTTTTTAAAATCCATGGAGGTTGCTAAAAGTTGGAGGCAAAGCTGTGTGCACAATCCTTTTCTATCTCTACTCCGATTCTTGATATTGTCAGAGAACTACCTCAACTGACTTAATGCTTCTCTTTCAGTTTAGCGAACCTCACCTTTGCTTGTCCGATACAGTGCTTGAACCTCTCATATCAACTATAGACTGGATTTATACAAACAAAGTTGAATGCCTCTAGGCTCCATTTAAACTGAGGTAATCATTGTCCTCAATGGACCATCCACATGGTGCAAAGTTGAATACTTCCATCAACTAAGTGCCAAAGCAAAGGGGACATTTTCCAATTTTGGAACCAGTTGGACACGAGGCTCCAAATGCCAAACTTCCTTATCCTGTTCATGGATTCCAATCTTATTCAGGAGTCTATCCTAATTAGTATAGTTTCAGAACAAATGGTTAGAGCTATGCTGATTTTCTACTGAAATGCTGAGTTGAAGGCAATATACCTTGTGAGCTTTCTTCAATTGCTCTGTCCCTTTGAAGAATCCACCACAAAAAAAGAAAGCATTTAAAAAGCCCAACCTTCCACATGATTATCTGCAGATTTCTGGTTTAAGAGTCTGTCTCAGCAACATCCTCACTTTTTACTCACTTAGGCAGAAAAAAATATATGAAAAAGATACACATCATAAATCTTAAATAAGTTATAGAGGTAGCGTTCAAGAAAAGTGTAGATTATAATTTTTTTCATTTATTGATAAAAACATGTTTATTGAAGCAAAATGATTTTAGTTATTGCCCAATGATTAAATACATAGTCTGTTATCTTTTTTTAAAAAAAAATTAGTCATATTTATATTGAAGGAAGTTTTCCAGAGGCAAAATGTTTGCTTTTTGCATGTCAGCTTTATTGGTTCTTTGCAGATCTATGTATATTTCATTTTAACTCCAATGAAAAATATGGCGGCAAATATTAACAACAATAATTTTCTTCTCAAAAAATGATGACAGCATATGTTTTTATGGGGAAAAAGCATATTTTCCTTAGTGGCAACATTGTAGAGAGAAGCCGTTAACACAAAGCTGATGGGCACCAAAATAATGATAGTCTTCGGTACAACACAGTTCAGAAACCACAGCTGTAGAAATTGTAATAAAATATGGCATAGTTGAATAAATATTTCCCCTCAGAGTTAAGTGTATTGACCTTGATATGTTTGAATATATCTAAACATCTGCCTGGATCATATTTCTTTCATCTTTTATCTGCAGGCTTCCGTAAACAATTAAGTCACTGAGGAAAAGGATACATAAAGTAATTAAGATCATCAATTAATATTCACTTCTTCTCAAGTTTATTAAGCATTCAAATCAATTGATGGAATATTCTACAGTAGAATGATGGTAATCTTAAAGTTACACAAATGCTCACTCGGTTCTAACCAGTTGGAGGAGACTAAACTATATTTCTTCATTTCAAAATGTTTTGCAGATTTTATAAGTTAAAGGACTAGATAGTGTTATGAACTAATAAAGGCGTTTAATAAAGTTTTAACAACCTTAAGCAAAAAGCAAGGTTCTAATCCTGCACTTCTGATTGGCCGATAATAGCGACATCGGATTAGTCCTTTCTGGGAAATCTGATTGGCTGTTAACGGGCCAACTCTCATTGGTTCAAGTGTTTAACACTTCCATGTTTTTCATTGGCTAATAGGACAGCAGCCAACCCTATAAAAGGGCTGCTGCTGCCCTAGGTGATTGCTCTGTTCAGTATGCTTAATAAAGAGTTGAAGTTCACTGTTCAATGCCTCATCTCCGCTCCTTGTACCCATGCGCAGAACTTAACACTGGCGACAAAGGTGGGATGCAGAGACATCAGAGCTGACTGAACACTTACAGAGCACCAAACAGAGCATGTGGCTGAAGGCGCATCGACAATGGAAACCATGTCCAGTGGTGCCATACCACCCGCTCCATTTGACCCGGCACAAGAAGACTGGGACTCGTACATGGACCGGTTCCAGATGTTTCTGGAGACCAACAACTTGAAAGACGCAACTACGGGGAAAAAGCAAACAGTGTTCCTGACCCGTTGTGGGCCTGCCGTCTTTAAGATGGCCAAGGCACTAGCGAAACCGGCTGAGGTGAAATCCATGGACTGGGACGTCCTCGCGCCTCTTCTAGAGGCCCACTATGCACCTGCTGTACCAACACTTGTCCGAAGACATGAGTTTTATCAGAGGAACCAACGGAAAAGAGAGAGTGTTGCAGATTTCATCGCGGACCTCCGGAACCTGGGAGGCCTCTGTGCGTTTACAGACCTCGAAGAAGCTCTGAGAGACCGAATAGTTCTGGGATTAGATGACCAAACTGCGCAGAGCAAGATCATGGCCAAAGGGGACATCGATCTTGCTGATGTCATCAAAGATGCTACTGCAGCAGAAGCAACCAGGAAGTCGGCTGCCTGAATGTGCCGCACCAACACACCGCTCCGTCAACTCACCAACGATACCTCACCTCGCCTAGAGAGGCACACAACAGCAACCCACCACAAGGACCTCGAATCTCCATCAGAAAGTGATGAGGAGGAGGTCAACTGGCTCCGGTCCGAACACCACCAACGCAACCAGCAGAATCGAAGACTACCGCACCAATGCGCGGATTGTGGGGCAAACAACCCGCGATCAGACTGCAAATTCCTCGATGTGCTCTGCCATTCCTGTGGGAAAAGAGGCCACATCAGGAAGGTCTGTAGAAGCAAGCGAGGATCCATCCCAATTCGGAGAGAAAACAACTACCACCAGACCACAGGGAATCGTCCTGTGAGTCGGGAACACTTGAACCACCAATGGAATAACCACTCCTACAGAAATAAAACACTGGCCACTTCAACGAGATGGGAAGAGGCACACAAAACCATTACCATCGGTCACGCTTCATCATTAGATGCAAAGAAGATCTCAGTGAGGGTCGCCATCGAAAACCAACCTTGCATGATGGAAGTCGACTCAGGGTCGTCCCTCTCAATGGTTTCCTGGAAGACCCTTAAACAGTTAATCCCGACCTCGGAGCCCAAAGAATTATACTCAAAGATTACCAGGGGAACTGAATTCCGATCGTCGGCTCCAGCCAAATCCAAGTATCATTCAAAAATCGTACTGTGTCGGAGTTTCCGGTTTCGCGTGGCTTTGGGGCAGCAGGAATTCGCGACAGCTCGCGATTCCTGCTGTGCTAGCCGTCGAGGTACCCCCGATCCAGATGGGTCAGGGGGATATGGCTGTAGGGACAGCTGAAGAGAGAGGGGAGTCGGATAGGGGGGTGGGGGTGTCGCAGACCCCCCCCTTCTCCAGAAAAACCCCTTTTTCCCAAGGCGGTGGAGCGGCAGTCAGCAATGGCCGCCACGAAGAAGCCAGCAACCGGGTAAGATTGTGCTGGAGGAAGTGTGAAGAGTGAAAGTTTTGTCTGAGCCGGGTCAAGTAACATCTTTTAAATTGCCTGGAACTGAGCTGTTTGAATTGCTGGAGGATACATTGTATCCCTAAGAAGAGCGAAAGCGGCGGAGAAGCTTTTAAAGGGAACTTTTTTTTTTTTTTTTTTTTACTCTCCCACCCCATGGAAACAGCAGAAATATTTGGATATATTGGACATTGAAAGTGAATTGCTTTGAGAGTTGAAGCTAAGAGACAAAAGGATTCTTGGACATTGAAAAATTTAAGAAATTGGAAAATCTTTGTTGGAGGTATGGATCTCTGATTATTTAAAATTGACATTGCAAGTGGGAAGGGAGAGGGAAAAAAAATTGGAGCAGAAGCTGAAAAAGGAGGAGATTGCCTAGAATCCCAAAGGAAGATATATGGTAATTGGACCTCTTTGATTAAAAATTACCCCAGAAAGAGAAAGAGAAGAAGGAAGAAAAGTATTAACTTTTGGAACTTTTTTTAAATTGTTTTTGATTGTCTTTGATTAAAAATACTTGTGGTTGTTTTGGAAAAAGTTTCCCTTTTCATAATGGCATCGTTTGTGGATGAACTAGAGATTGAATATCAAAAATATAAAAAAGAAGATACCTTGGGCACTTTGTTTCAATTCTTAGAAATGGCGTTATGTACTTATGAAAAGTTGATTACGCAGCAGAAGGACTGGGACAAGGAAGAAGAGGAAGAAGAAGCCATCTTTGATGAACAATGGGTCCCTTCCGGAGAGGAGGAGAAAAAGGATAAGAAAAAGGGGATTTTAAGAATTATAAAAACAACCAAAAGAGAGAAAAATGAGCGAAAAAGTGGAGGCAAGGTTAGAAAGCAAAGGAAAAGGAGCAAGAAAAGCGAGGAGAAAAAACAAAGGGGTAAAAAGGGCAAGGAGAAGAATAAGCAAGAGAGAAAGGGGGGGAGGAGAAGCCTTAATGGGGGGAAGCAAGACCTAAAGAAAAAAAGTTTATTTAGAGACAATGGGTGAATTTAATTTAGGATAAAAGAGGGATTCTGGAGGGTACATAAGTTTGTGTTTTTATATGTGTATTTAGAGTATAAAATTCATTATGTAATCTTAGAATCTTTTAAACAGAATCCCAAGAAAAATTGCTATATGAAGTATTTTTAAGTTAGGGTAATGAGTTATAGACGTTTCTCCAATTGGTGTATAGGAGAAGTATAGTAAAAGAAAAAAGATGAATGGATAATGGGAAATAGAACAGAGAAAGAATGTTATTGAAAATGATAATAAGATATGGAAGGATATATATGTTTTTTTTTTGGGGGGGGATTTTGTATATTGATAAAAGGCAATAAAATTTTAATTAATAAGAAATAATTTGGATGAAAAGGAGAAGTAGGGATAAGATATGAAGTTAATACTATATGAAGTATTGATATTATAATTTGGAATTGTTATGCTTTATTGGTCTTTTATTATTATTTTTTCCTAGAAAAGAATTTATAAGCTGTTATGCCTTGATTCTTTGTGCATTGTTTTTATAAAACTGATAAAAATGGTTTTTATATATATATATATGAAAGAAAATGATAATAAGATATGGAAGGATATATGGGATGAATATGATGTTTGAATTTGTGTCTGTGTGAAGAGTTTTAACCCGGGAACAGACAACCTTCAGAAAAGATCTTTTAGTTTTGTTTATGTTTTGTGTTTTGTATGTTTGTGTATTGTGTTTTTTTAAAACTAATAAAATTTGTTTTTTATAAAAAAAAAAAAAAGAATCAATAAAACCTTGGAGGAATGTTAGATGAGAATAATTGTAAACAAGCCAGAAAGAAATGAATATGATGTTTATAAAATGGATAAATATAGAAAAGAAATGAAATTGAATAAGAGTAAAGAGAAATAATGAGAAATTTGCTGAAAGATATTTATGTGTCCATATGGAAATGGGATAAATTAGAATTATGTTGTATAAAAATAATGTTTTATTCGACTTGTAAAAATTTATAATGTTAAGAGGTTTTATGTACTTAATGGTTAATGATGTGTTGTTTGTCTTCAAAATTAATAAAATTTGTTTCAAAAAAAAAAATCGTACTGTGTCGTGACCGCTGACCGTTGTCGATCGCGACCGGCCTAGTTTGTTAGGCCTTCAATGGTTCTCCCCACTCGGGATTGAGGTAGCCGGCATTCACCAAACTTGAAGCAACAGCTAGGAGAAGGCCCTCCTCCAGGAATTCCAGGACGTCTTTGCAGACAAACTAGGCGAGTACAAGAGGACCCCGATATCATTTAACCTTAACCCTGAAGTAGCCCCCATCCGCCTTAAGCCTCTTCGGGTACCTTTTGCCCTAAAACCAAAGATCGACAAGCAGCTAGATAAATTAATAGCCCAAGGTGTTTTAGAACCAACTCTCCACGCCCGTTGGGAAACCCCAATCGTAACACCCATCAAACCAGATGGATCGATAAGAATTTGTGGGGACTACTGGGCCACCCTCAATCATGCCCTTCAACAAAATGCTTACCTGGTGCTGGTGGTTCAACACCTTCTCCATTCCCTGGGGGGCGGAAAAGTCTTCGCTAAATTGGATTTAGCGTAGGCGTACCAACAACTGCCTGTAGATAAAAAACTGCGGAAGCACAGATGATCGTTATGCACCGAGGCACTTTTAAATGCAACCGACTCCAATTCGGAGTGAGCGTAGCCCCAGGGATTTTTCAAAGTCTGATGGAGAGAGTTTTGCAAGGGATCAAGGAGGTCGTAACATATTTTGATGACGTTTTAATTGCGGCCCCGAATAGAGAAGTACTAGAGAGGCGTCTTAGAATGGTTCTCCAGAAATTAAAACACTCCGGCCTAAAGGTTAAAAAAAATAAATGTCAACTGTGTACAGATAAAGTAGAGTTCCTGGGGTACCTATTCGACAGGCAAGGAATTCATCTCACTAATAGCAAACTAAGAGCAATCAAAAACGCCCCAAGACCCAAGAATAGGACAGACCTCCAAGCTTTCCTGGGGCTGATTAACTTCTACAACATCTTCTTGCCCCAGAAGGCGACCGTAGCTGAGCCCCTACATAGACTTCTCGACAAAAAAGCCACCTGGGTCTGGGGACACCGAGAGGAGCACGCATTCCGACAAGTGAAAAACTTACTAACCTCCGATGCTGTTTTAATGCAGTATAACGAGACTTTGCCTTTAATCATTACATGTGACGCGTCACCATTTGGATTAGGAGCCATTTTAAGTCATGTGTTATAAAATGGTAGTGAGGCCCCTATTGCCTATTTTTCAAGGACCTTATCGAGGGCTGAACGCAACTATAGCCAAATTGACAAAGAGGCTCTTGCTTTTGTGTCTGCTGTGAAACGGTTTCATGAATATGTGTATGGACGAGCTTTTACTATTATTACCGATCACAAGCCTTTGCTGGGGATTATAGCGGGAGACAAGCCAACCCCCTATATATTGTCACCTAGAATGATTCATTGGTTGGAATTCTTAGCTGCGTACAATTATAAATTGCAACACTGCCCGGGGAAAGCCATTCCCCATGCTGATTCTCCACACTTCCGGAAACTGTCGACGACCCAGCTCCAACCCTCGTGACACTCCAGATTGAAACACTACATTCACCGCCGCTAACAGCCAGAGACATCACTATCGAAACGAAACGAGATCTTGTCCTGGCGCGAGTTCTCAGCTGGGTCGAACGAGGATGGCCAGTAGAACAAACCCTTGACGACTTCACCCCTTTCAGAAACCGGCAAACAGAACTTTTCTCGCAGAAAGGCTGCATCCTATGGGGAGACAGAGTCGTCGTCCCAGAGCAGTTACAACGAGCAGTTTTGAAAGCATTGCATGATGGTCACCCCGGCATCGTGCGTATGAAAGCACTCGCACAAAGCTACGTGTGGTGGCCAGGCATCAATAAGCAGATCGAAGCCTGGGTGAAGACTTGTCTAAAGTGCCAAGAAGTCAGCAGTGCCCCACCTAGAGCAACTCCAATGGAGTGGGAAACCCCCCGCGGGCTGTGGTCCCGCATCCACATTGACTTTGAGGGACCTACTAAGGGACATACATTCCTCCTAACAGTGGATGCCTATTCCAACTGGCTCGAAATCCACAAGATGAAGACTACTACAACCGATTCAGTCATCCGCAAATTAAATAAACTATTTGCAACACATGGACTGCCAGACGTTTTAGTCTCCAATAACGGCCCCCAGTTCACGGCCCTGGCATTTGAACAATACTTAGTGGACCGAGGTATCCGCCATGTGCTAACCTTGCCGGCGCACCCTGCGGCCAATGGAAGGGCTGAGCGCATCGTCCAATTTCTTTAAAAAACTCTCCACAAGATGGACTATGGGGACATTGATGACAAACTGAACAGAATACTCCTACTCCAACACATCACCCCACACAGCGTAACCAACAAAACACCAGCTGAACTGTTGATGGGATGCAGGCTTCGCTCCCACCTCAACCGTCTCCACCTGGCCTACGCACCAGAGAAACCCTGTGGATCTAGCGGAAAGTGCCGCAATTTCAAGGTAGGCGATTTAGTCTTCACTAAAAATCTTTCCAGCGAACTGTTGTGGGTCGAAGCAATCGTAACCCAAGCCACCGGGCCCAGATCATACAGTGTACAAACAAGGTATGGGAAAATATGGAAACGCCATATAGATTAGCTTCGCTCTAGGTTGCAGCCCAGTTCCCATGACTCGTTTTATAATAGGTCCTAGGTAGAGGCAGATATTTCACTCTGGGTACAATGAGTGTTTATCTGCGGAATAAAATTGGTGACAGGAAAGGCCAGTAAATGCTCTGCTTCATTCTGTTGACCAGACTCCACCCCGCAAGGGGTTATGCAGGTCATAAAAAGGAGGTGATTGTTTTATCATAGAAAATTAAATACAAAACTGTTATGTTCTGTGCATAGTGCAAGAAGTGGAGACGAGTCGATGAACAGTGAACTTTAACTCTTTATTTAACATGGTGCAACAGTTCTAAAAACGGCCACAACAGCCCCCTTTATATAGGCAAGCTCTTGGGTATTTAGCCAATGAAAACACAGGAACGTTAGCTCTTTTAACCAATGAGAAAGGCTTATTAATAGCCAATCAGATTCTCCTGAATGGACCAATCCGATGTCGCTATTATCGGCCAATCAGAAGTGCAGGGCCAGAACCCTGCACTTTAATTTAAGGTTTCAACAATCTTTATTCAAGCACTTTTATTAATTCACAACACCCCTTCACCCGGGTTCCGTTTAAGGGGTGCGGTAATGTAGTCTTTGAGGTAGGCAGGTTGTTTTGATTGTCTATTTGATTTACATTGTCCTCCCGGTATTTGTCTAGAGTCTTGTTGGGGTAGAACGTTATCTGGTGAACAGGGTGCCTCTGGTTCTGTATCTAAACTTCCGTTACCACTAATGTCCTCGGTATCCCTTTGAGGCGAGTTTACCCCTGTCCCCGATTTTTCTTCACATGTTGTGTCTGAGCGGTCATTTCTTCCGCTTGTGCTTTCTGCCATTTCAAGCTCAGCCTCCTCGGTGTCTCCTCCCCCCTCAGTTTGGAAATCACCGGAATCACAGACCCCAGACTGCAGCCTTGAACGCAGCTGATCAATATGGCGCTTCCATATTCTATCGTCGCGACATTTCACTCATTACGATCTGGGTCCGGTTACTTGGATTACAGTTGCCTTGATGCACAATGGGTCGCCATAAAAGTTTCTCGTGAAAACCAAGTCGCCCACCTGGAAATTACAGCATTTCCTGTTGGATCCGTGTGGTTTTTCAGGTTCATGCAATGGGTATAGTCAGTCGAGGTGGGAGCGGAGTTTTCGTCCCATCAATAACTCAGCGGGAGTTTTGTTGGTGACGCTGTGTGGAGTGATGTGCTGCAAAAGGAGTATCCGGTTAACCTTGTCTTCAATATCGCCATAGTCCATTTTATGTAGAGTTCTTTTGATGAATTGTACCATGTGCTCGGCCCTTCCATTGGCTGCAGGATGCACTGGTGAAGTTAGCGCATGGCAAATACCGTGGTCCACCAGATACTGTTCAAAAGAAAGCACAGTTAACTGGGGCCCGTTGTCGGATACTGGAACGTCCGGTAGTCCGTGAGTTGCAAATAATCTGTCCAATTTCCTGATGACTGATTTGGTTGTTGTATTTTTCATCTCATGGATTTCGAGCCAGTTCGAATTGGCATCCACCGTTAATAAAAATGTGTGTCCATTCGTAGGTCCCGCAAAGTCCAGATGAATACGGGACCATGGTCCCCTGGGTGTTTCCCATTCTGTTGGGGTTGCTTTCGGTGGGGCATTGCTGACTTCCTGGCATTTGTGACAAGTCTTTACCCAGGCTTCGATCTGCTTGTCTATGCCCGGCCACCACGCATAGCTTCGTGCGAGTGCTTTCATGCGCACGATGCCGGGGTGGCCATCGTGCAAGGTTCTCAGTACCGCTCGCTGTAACAGCTCTGGGACAACGACTCTATCATCTCAAATGATGCAGCCTTTCTGGGAAAACAGTTCCGTCTGTCGACTTTTTTTTTTTTTTTAAACAAATTTTATTAATTTTACAAAAAAAAAAAACAATACACAATCCAGGCATAACAACTTGAAGAATCTTTTCTAAAAAATAATAATAATAATAATTAAAGAAGAAAGCCAATAGAACATAACTCCAAATTGTAATATCAATATTTACATTATCTATTTAACTTCATATCTTATCCAAACTTCTCCTTTTATCCAAATTATATTTCTTGCTTATTAAAATTTTATTGCCTTTCATAAACATACAAAACATAAAACATAAACAAAACTAAAACATCTTTTCTGAAGGCTGCCTGATCCCGGGTTGAAACTCTTCACACAGACACAAATTCAAACATCATATTCACTTTATATATCCTTCCATATCTTATTATCATTTTCTTTTTTATATATATAAACCAATTTTATCAGTTTTACAAAAACAGTGCATAAACAATCAAGGCATAACAGCTTATAAATTCTTTCCTAAAAAAATAATAATAATTAAAGAACAAACCAATACTTTATCTATTTAACTTCATATCTTATTCCAGCTTCTCCTTTTCATCCAAATTATTTCTTATTGATTAAAATGTTATTGCCTTTTATCAATATACAAAAAAAATAATAATAACAAAACCTTTATATATCCTTCCAAATCTTATTTCCATTTTCAATAACATTCTTTCTCTGTTCTATTTCCAACTATCCATTCATCTTTTTTCTTTTATTATACTTCTCCTATACACCAATTGGAGTAACGTCTATAACTCATTACCCTAACTTAAAAGTACTTCATATAACAATTTTTCTTGGGATTCTGTTTAAAAGATTCTAAAATTACACAATAAATTTTATACTCTAAATACACATATAAAAAACACAATCTTATGTACCCTCCAGAATCCCTCTTTTATCCTAAATTAAATTCACCTATTGTCTCTGAATAAACTTTTTTTCTTCAGATCTTGCTTCCCCTCATTGAGGCTTCTCCTCCCCCCCTTTCTCTCTTGCTTATTCTTCTCCTTGCCCTTTTTACCCCTTTGTCTTTCCTCCTCCCTTTTCTTACTCCCTTTCTTTGCTTCCTAACCTTGCCTCCACCTTTCCGCTCATTTTTCTCTTCTTTGGTTGTTTTTATAATTCTTAAAATCCCCTTTTTCTTATCCTTTCTCTCCTCCTCCCCGGAAAGAACCCATTGTTCATCAAAGATGGCTTCTTCTTCTTCTTTGTCCCAGTCCTTCTGCTGCGTAGTCAACTTTTCATAAGTACATAACGCCATTTCTAAGAATTGAAACAAACTGCCCAAAGTATCTTCTTTTTTATATTTTTGATATTCAGTCTTTAGTTCATCCACAAGCGATGCCATCATGAAAAAAGAAACTTTTCCCAAAACAACCACAAATATTTTTAATCAAGAATAATTCAAAAAAAAAAATTCCAAAAATTAATACTTTTCTTCCTTCTTCTCTTTCTCTTTCTGGGGTTAATGTTTAATCAAAGAGGTCCAATTACCATATACCTTTCTTTGGGATTCTAGGCAATCTCCTCCTTTTTCAGCTTCTGCTCCAATTTTTTTTTCCTCTCCCTTCCCACTTGCAATATCAATTTTAAATAATCAGAAATCCATACCTCCAACAAGGGTTTTCCAATTTCTTAAGTTTTTCAATGTCCAAAAACCCTTTTGTCCCTTAGCTTCAACTCTCAAAACAATTCACTTTCAATGTCCAGTATATCCAAACATATCTGCTGTTTCCATGGGGTGGGAGAGTGAAGAAAAAAAAAATGTTCCCTTTAACAGCTTCTCCGCCGCTTTCGATCTTCTTAGGGATACAATGTATCCTCCAGCAATTCAGACAGCTCAGTTCCAGCCAATTTGCAAGATGTTACTTGACCCGGCTCAGACAGCACTTTCACTCTTCTTGCTTCCTCCAGCGCAATCTTACCCGGTTGCTGGCTTCTTCGTGGCGGCCATTGCTGACCGCCGCTCCACCGCCTTGGGAAAAAGGGGTTTTTCCGGAGGGGAGGGGGTCTGCGACACCCCCAATCCCCTGTCCAACTCCCCTCTCTCTTCAGCTGTCCCTACAGGGCAGCCATATCCCCCTGACCCATCTGGATCGGGGGTACCTCGGCGGCTAGCACAGCAGGAATCGCGAGTGGTCACGAATTCCTGCTGCCCCGAAGCCACGCGAAACCGGAAACCCCCTCTGTCGACTTTTGAAGGGAAAGTAGTTGTCCGGGATTTGGTCCAATTGCCATCCATGCTCTACCCAGCTGAGGACATGTGCTAAAATGGGATCGAGTTTAGTTTCAATCGCAATATCGCAAGCTGTCAATGGCAGTTTTTGGAGTGTCTCGATCTGCAGTGTTGTGACGGTCGGAGAACGGTTTCTGGAAGTGGTGCATGGCTCAATGCATCAGCGTGGGGAATGGCTTTCCCCGGGCCATGTTGCAACTTATAATTATAGGCAGCCAAGAATTCTGACCAGCGAGTCATTCTGGGAGATAATATATAAGGGGTTGGTTTATCTCCCGCTATTATTCCCAGTAAAGGTTTGTGGTCAGTTATTATAGTGAAAGATCGCCCATAAATATATTCATGAAATCGTTTAACAGCACATACAATAGCAAGAGCTTCCTTATCGATTTTACTGTAATTGTGTCCTGCTTTTGATAGTATTTTTGAAAAATAGGCAACAGGGGCTTCACTTCCATTTGGTAAAACGTGGCTCAAAATGGCGCCCACTCCGAATGGTGATGCATCACATGTAACCGTTAAAGGCAAAGTCTCATTATACTGCATCAAAACAGCGTCGGAGGTCAATAGGTTTTTTTACTTGTCGAAACGCATGTTCCTCTCGGTGCCCCCAAACCCAGGGTGCATTTTTTTCCAATAAACGATGTAAGGGTTTGGCTACTGTTGCTTTGTGAGGCAGAAAGACGTTATAAGGCCTAGGAAAGCTTGGTGATCAGCCTTATTGCGGGGTTTGGGGGCGTTTTTGATTGCCCTAAGTTTGTTATCAGTAGGGTGAATGCCTTGTTTATCTATTAAATATCCTAAAAATTCTACTCAATCCGTACATAGTTGACACTTGTTTTTTTTTTAACTTTGAGACCTGAGTCTTTAAATCTCTGAAGAACCAACTCCAGGCGCTCCCTAAGTATTTCTTGAGTCGGAGCAGCAATTAAAATGTCATCAAAATAGGGGACAACACCTTTTATTCCTTATAATAATCTTTACATCAAACTTTGAAAGATTCCCGGGGCCACACTTACTCCGAATTGGAGTCAGTTACATTTAAACGCACCTCGGTGCGTAACGATCATTTGGGCCTCTGCCATTTTTTTTGTCTACAGGCAGTTGTTGGTATGCCTGGGCTAGATCTAGTTTAGCGAAGACTTTTCCGCCCCCCAGAGAATGGAGAAGGTGTTGCACCACCGGTACCGGGTAAGCATTTTGCTGCAGGGCGTGATTCAGGGTGGCTCGGTAGTCCCCACAAATTCTTAACGATCCATCCGGCTTGATGGGTGTCACGATCGGGGTTTCCCAGGGAGAATGGTCGGTTGGTTCTAACACCCCCTGGGCTATTAATTTATCAAGCTGCTCATCAATCTTTGGATTAAGGGCAAATGGAACTCGACGAGGCTTAAAGCGGGTGGGAGCTATTTTGGGGTTGAGGTTAAATGATATCGGGGTCCCCTTGTACTCGCCTAGTTTATCTGCAAAGACGTCCTGGAATTCTTGGACGAGAGCCTCTTCCCAGTCGTTGCTACTGGTTCGGTGAATGCCGGCTATTTCAATTCCAAGTGGAGCGAACCATTGGAGGCCTAACAAGCTAAGCCGATCCCTGTCGACTACAGTCAAGGGTAGAGATGCACTATGATTTTTAAATGAGACAGACTTGGCTGGATCCAATGACTGGAATTCAATTTCCCTGATAATCTTTGAGTATGATTCTTTGGAATCGGAGGTCTTGTCGCCGGACGGTAGGGATGAGTTGCTTGAGGGTCTTCCAGAGCAGGAATAATGCTGGGTGTTTGCACTGTAGCAAGACTAGCAAGACTAGAGAAGGCTCACATGTGTTACCAATTGAACAGCTAAAAGCATTTATTAAGATATCAGTGGTGCTACATAATTAGTGAATCATTTTTCTTACTTAACTCTTCAGTGCAGTCAAATGGAGGATCTGTTCTGGAGGTTAGCTACTTTGAAAACAGCAAGTTGCTAAAATGTGAATTCAGAGTTCCTCTGGGTCTGATAAATAACCCTTTCTATACATAAACTCTTTGCATGCTTCTACAAGATCGCTTCTGCCTAACTTGCATTTGGTGTTCTGATTTTTTTTGCCAATGTGTAGGGCAGAGCATTTGTTAGTTGAAATTTGGAGCTGCCAATTGCGCAACTATTCTGACACATAGTCAAGATTGCTTTGCAGGGCAGCAGCATTGTCAGTGTGTTAAATAATTTTATGACATCAGCAAAGAGGACGCAGCTGCTTTTAATGTTGTCACATAGGCCATTGATGTAAAGCAGAAAGCATGTGGGTCCTAAGACATTGCCTTGGGTGACACCACTATTAACTGGTGCTGGATTTGATAGGGCCTTCCCTATTTTGTCCATTTGTTGCCTGTTTCACAGGAACATGGCTATCCACGTGCAGGGGTCTGGAGATGCCATAAGAATCAAGATTCAGCAGTGGTTTGCCGTGCACCACTGAATCAAAGGCTTTGCAGAAGTCTATGTAAATTGCTTTACCCTGGTCAAAATGTGTGATCCAAATGTTTCTGCAGTGTAGGCATTGCAGATTACAGGACAATTTTTTTCTGAAACCAAACTCCTACTACTACTACTACTACTACTACTACTACTACTACTACTACTTATTATTATTATTATTATTATTATTATTATTATTATTATTATTATTATTATTATTATTATTATTATTATTATTTAATCTTTAGTGAGATTCACAGCCTTTGGGGCTGGTTGGTAGCTCAGCAGCTCAAGTCTTACCAAGGACCTAGGAACTGTTCAAGTAGCATCAGAAGATATAAGCTGTTCCAAGTAGGGTGGCTTTTTGTAAAATCAGGTTATTCAAGTGTGATAAATTCAGGATTTCCAAATAGCAAGGTAGTCCTTTAGGTATTGCTCCAAGGGCTTCAATTACAATTGGGATACCACAGGATTTCTTTTTCCAAAGTC
Organism: Hydrophis major; assembly: GCA_033807585.1. Lineage (NCBI taxonomy): Eukaryota > Metazoa > Chordata > Lepidosauria > Squamata > Elapidae > Hydrophis > Hydrophis major. Next base: position 73,633,492 of record CM066333.1, read on the forward strand.
GCTCAACTTCAATTTGTACGTCCCAATACTTTGTGATTTTTTCTTGCTGTGTGACTACAATCCGTGCATCACCAGTTATTACAATGACAATGAACCAAACCCTTTTCTTCTCAACTATTGTTATGTGAGACATGTGTTGTTGTTGTTGTTGTTGTTGTTATTATTATTATTATTATTATTATTATTATTATTATTATTATTATTATTATTATTATTATTATTATTAAACAGAGCATGTTTACCCAGAATGTGAGAGATGCCATAAGTATGTGGAATATATCTCTATCTCTGTCTGTCTGTGTTATTCAGTCATTAAGTCATGCCTGACCAATCTAGAACTAAAGATAAATTTCCTAACTGAGAGAGCAAACAATCAATGGAAGCACTTGCCTTCAGAAGTTGTGGGTGCTTCAACACTGGAGGTTTTTAAGAAGAGACTGGACAACTATTTATCAAAAATGGTATAGGGCCTCCTGCTTGAGCAGGGGGTTGGGTTAGAAGACCTCGAACTCTGTTACCCTGTTATTCTGATTCTCCTGGCCCCATAGGCCACAGCATGCCAGACCGTTCTGTCCTCCACTATCTTCTGGAGTTTGTCCAAACTCATATCTACTGTGTCAACAATGCTATCCAACCATCTCATCCTCTGCCATCCGCTTCTCCTTTTGCCGAGTTATGCACATACAGTTGTAAAAGTGCATACAGTTGTAAAAGTGCACTCCTAGCACACTACTACATAGGGCCTACAGGATTGTTGTGGCCTGCAGTGATGCAAACATTTTCTTTCTTTTTTAAAAAAAAAAAAGTAAATTGATTTTCTATTAAATACATTTCTTAGTGTTTAATAAACATCGTGTTGTCTGGGTATTCAATTTGCTTAACAATACAAATTTACATTCTTAATCTCCACTCCTTTTTTTCCAATCATTGGTAAAATAAATTACATGTTTGATAATATTCTATACCTTCTTTCTGTTTAATTTTCAATGTCAAGCTATCCATTTCTGCACAGTGTAGTATCTTCCTGACTAATCTTTTCACCTCACGGTATATCTTCATTTTTCCAGTATTGTGCAAATAAAATTCATGCTGCTGTTAAGACATGCAATATTAAATACATACTTCATAGTTATCCATTTTTCTGATATTATACCTAATAAAAACACTTCAGGTTTAAAATCTACATGTTTCCCTATCATATTTTCTAGCCACCTGTGTTATCTTTGCCCCTTTTTTGTCTTATTGCCCCCATTTATCTGTATTTACTTTCTTTGTTCTTGTTTATGTTCATACTTATACTTGTTATCTTGTATGTTTGACAACTAAATAATAATAAATAAATAAATACTTTTTTGCTTTGATACAAGTCTACTACATAGGATAAAATGGGCCTGTTGTTTGATTACTTTTCCAACCTTTGCTGGACATATTTTTAAACATTTTAGCTGACCTAGCAAACATATTCTTATAGGGATTTCCAAGATTTGAATTCCTCCTTCATCTCTCTAAATATGTCATGCGAATGTGTGATGCCTTCCGCCCCCCCCCCCCCTTCATCCATTTTAATGTATCCTGATGGAACTGTACAGTTTAAATCTAAGGAACCTTCCCTCGTAGTGAGTCTGTCGCTTTCTTCTTTTCTGTTTCCTTGAAAAATTCAGGAGGCTTTTGAGTTGTCAATAAACTGGGCTCTTTTTGAAAACAGCCGGTATGTCAATGTGGAGGAAGAAAAGTCTATGATCCATAAGACACATTTGCTCTCAGTGCAGTTACATAGAGCTGAAGCACAAGCGAGACCTTTTCTAAAGCAAAGCTTCCTTTCTTTTCTACCTCCTGCCGATATTTCTATCTCTTTCTTAGCTTTCTATTTTTGGTCTCTGAGAGATTTTTTTTTTTTTTTCCTCCCAGATCTATGGCTTTTGCAAGCAGTCAGGCTTTTATTCTTGATGAAATGTCTATTTTTTCCTGGCTGTTCTTCTCTGAAGGCTTTCATAGTTGCTGTAAAATTTACACATAATAGCTTTGAGGTTTGGAAGGAGTAAGAGACACACCGCGAGTTTTCATGTCAAAGTAAATTCATTAATTCCCCTCCTAACAGAAACCACATCAAAAATTAATGATGAGGACCTGCAGATCGTCTCAAGCAATAAACAGTCTCTCTTACTCTCTTCTCTCTCTCTCTCTTTTCCCACTCATCAAATTTTACTTGCATCTCTAATATGCAAAGTTGAAGGGGATGTAATCCCCTGTGCCAGGGGTGGCCCCCTCACAAAATTAAATTTCTCCTGTTATCACCACTGCTCTATAGAGTATAATCTCAGGAATTCCATTTTCAAACCTTTATTGAAAGATTTATGTCAAAGCTCCATAATTATCACTGACTTGAAGTTAAAAGCAACGGAAATAATGTCTAAAGCCAGGGAGAGACAATATTTTTGCATTTTCAGGGGCTTCTTAACCTGGATTAGCAAATCTGTTAAATCAAACTTTGTACATCTTATTTACTGCCTTCAATTTATTCAATTTTGCTTCCAAATCCTATTTGTAATGATATCAGCAAAGTTCATCTAGAAATGTAAGTGAATCTTACATATTTCTTTGGGGAAAGATATATATTGTTTATCCAAAGGGAAAACTTTCCCGCAAAGAATTAAGAATCAAAATTAGAACATTTCTGGCTTCCTGTTTGAATTTCAAACAACCTGACTTGATCTAAATCTATTCTAAGGTATATTTCTGGATTTTGGAGGCAATAAGGCATTTTCACCTTCCCAAGCAACTATTGGTAAGGATAATGGGAGAGTATAAATTATACCTGAATTATGATAGATGTCCCTTAAGTTCAGAACATAATTTGGTTGAATAAATATCCAGTTAGTCAGGGGTGGGTTTCTACCGGTTCGGACCGGTTCTATAGAACCAGATGTTATGAGTCTGAGCAGTTCAGAGAACTGGTAAATCATGCCCCTGGTTGTCCCTGCCCCCTCTTCCCTGCCCACTTCCCACCCCGCCCAGTTATTCCTCATCTTGCCAGCCATTGCTAACTTGCCTTTGCCCGCCATTGCTACCTGCTTTCCACCACGGCCCTGATCTCCCTGGCTGAGTGAGCCTACAAGCAAGCCCCGGTCGAGTTGACACCCAACCCAGGCCAGCCTCGGCTGCTGCATTGCCTCCAAACACCCTGCCCCATCTCCAAGCTTGCCTGGGCTGCGGGCTGTGTTTGCCAGCGAGAAGAGAAAGCATTCTCCTGTCCCCGCTGGCCATGGAAAAGCCACCGTGGGACTGGGGCCATGCTTGCCAGCGAGAGAAGAGAAGAGAACATTCTTTCCTCTTCCCGGCCAGAGGCTCGTGTCAGAAACCAGAGACCCCTTAATCAACTCCAGGACAGCTGACAGAGGCTGCGGGGGGGGGGGGGGAGAAGAGCCTGTAAGCCCTGATGCACCATGTGTGCAGCCACATGGATGGCTAGGGGTGGGTGGGAAATGATCCTGGAAGCCCCTACACCGCCGGAATCACCATTGCTGCCTCGCGGCTGCATCCCCCACCCCCTGCAGGACACACATTCCAATATTCCAACCCAAAACTGGTTACAGTCCCATAGCAAATGCCCCATAGCATGTTCTGGTGGGAAAGATGTGTTATTACTTCACTAATCTTTGCAAGGAGATCATCAAAGATGGTATTCGGCAAGTTCTGACCAGTTTTGGAGAACCGGTACTGGAAATTTTGACTAGTTTGGAAAACTAGCCCAAATACCACCGCTGACTGGCCCCACCCCCATCCATTCTCTGACTCCTGAGTCCCAACTGATTGGCTGGGTCTTCTTTGGTTGCCCTGCACAGGGAACGGAGCTGGAAAGCAGGTTAGTGGGATGAGGAGGGAATGGGATTTTGCAGAAACCTTCCCCCAGGAGTGGGGGTGGGAATGAAGATTTTACAGTATCCTTTCCCTGCCACACCACCAAGCCACACCTACCAAGCCACACCATGCCCACTAAGTCACGGCCACAGAACCAGTAGTAAAAAAAAATTGAATCCCACCACTGGAGATCATCCTCAAGAAAAGTAGTAAAGGTAGTTCAGCAGAGAAACTCTGCACAGTCCTTCCCCTATTTGCAAAGGAATAATTGGGGATTGGACATTCTGTGAAAGCATAAATGAAGCAAACCTTTCTTTCTTTTTCTCCCACCTCATTCCAACCTCTGGAGCAAATCATGAAGTTCCACATAATGGCTTCATCAGTAGGACCCTCTTTGAACTGAGTTCCCCTTAAGAAATTATTTGATAAGAGCAGTGGTTAAATGCAGTAATGCAGGCTAATTCTGCTGACTGCCAGCAGTTCAAGTCTCACTGGCTGTTCTGACCCAGCCAGGTTCCCAGAGAGCAAACACAGATGAACTCAGTAACTCAAACTTTCACGGCTTTAATCTACAGATAAACTTCTTTGTAGATAACACATGGCTTGCAGCCAATTAGTCCAACTACAAAAACCTAGACAGAAGTCTTCAAATAAACCGGAGTCTCTAATCACAAAGCTGAGTCCTTCAAACATTGTTGCCTTTTGCAAAAGCAAAAACCTTTTGAAACCAGCTTATATTCCCTGGAGGGAGGGGCCATTACATTGCATCCTTACTTCTGAGTAATCTGTGCAACTTCAACTGTCCTCTTCTACGAATCATCCTGCGCTCACTTGCACTTGACACAGGCTTCTTAGGAACCTCCTCATCACTGCTGCCAGCTCCCACAATCCCTGAAGGCAGCAGTCCACTCCCTGATGGTCCTGGCCCCTCCTCTGAGTCCTCGCTCTCTTCCACCATCCACACTTGCTGCCAGCTAACCACAATACTGGCTGAAGCTTGACTAAGCTTTCCATCCTTCCGAGATCAGTAAAATGAGGATCCATATTGTTGGAGGCAATCTGCTGACTTCATAAATTGCTTAGAGAGGACTGTAAGAGCACTGTGAAGCAATATATAAATCTAAAGTGCTATTGGCATTGCTACCAAAGAGGTAGGGAATCAAAAGAGTCAAGCTGTATCACAGCAATTCATTCTCAACCATTTGCCACTATCCTAAAAGTTTAATTTGTGTTTAATATCATAAAAAAGCTCCATTTTCCTCCACCAAGCTCTGGATTTGGCAGCAAGGTTAAACAACAACAAAAGAATTGTGCTGGATTGTTTGTGGCTTTTGTGGCTATTTCTATATTTTCAGAGTTTTTCTTCAATGGTGGTCTCTGAACAACCCATTTTCCCCCCTACAAAGATAAATAAGGCAATATTCTATTGATGTTCAAACAGCATTTGCATTCTTAAATACATCAGGCTACTATTGACTGGTTCTAGTGTTTTTAAATCTGATTTCAATTTGAATTGAATCTGATTAAACTTTGATGTTGGAATTAATTCTCTGCTTCTTTGTCCTTTTCAGTTTGCTTTGGAGAGACCTCTCCAAATCCATTGTTCAGAGTCCCAGAAATATTGTCCATCTCTTATGCCAATCATAGCACTTGTTACCAGATTCTTTTGCATATGGGATTAAAAGCTCCAGATTGCATTTTGTCTGGGCAAAGATCAATTGTTTTCTGACTTCTGGGATAAAAATAAATAAATAAACATTACTGAGTTCAGTGGCGCTTCTACAAAAGAGTTGCTGTCATATACCATAAATAAAATTTGAGATATTTGTTACCTATTGTTTTTGAAGAATATTGCAGTTTTAGAAAGTAAATATTGGTTCCTTGGTCCCAACAGGCTGCAGCCCTGAGACAATCTTGATCCAGCTTGAAAAAAGTTAAGCAAAAGTTGCCTTCATTTGTGAGTTTTTAACTTTGCCAACTAGGTGTTGTAATCTCTAAACTAAATAAAAAAAACTTTGCTGAGTGGGATTAATTGATTAATATTTGAAGAGGAAAATTGATTATTTTATTCAAAGAGGAGAATATATTTAAGTACATTTTTCACTTGGATATCACTTCTAGATTTTGTGTTTGTGATGAAAAAAAAATAAAACTGTGACTTTGGTTTTGTCAATTAGATAAATTTGTTGTTATGGAAATAGCTAGTTATATACTAATGTGTAAAAGCAAAAAATTGAAGTTGGAGTGTTTCTATTTTGTACTATGCTAAAAAGACTCGGAAGTCAATGCCTTTTTTTTTTTTTTTTCCCTTGTATTTCACATTTTCTCCCCCCACTTTTTTCCTTCCCTTAATTCCTTTCTTTCTACTTTTCTTTGTATTTTATATATTCGGTAAATAAATAAAAAGAACAAAATATTTTGGCGGGGGAAGCATAGTTAAAAAGAAAATCCTGGAAACAAGATAACACTAACACAATAGTAGAATAACAAAAGAGTTGGAAGAGATCTTGGAGATATTCTAATCCAACTGTTTGGACAGGAGGGTTGGACTAGATGACCTACAAGGTCCCTTCCAACTCTGTTAATCTGCTTGAAAGCTCTTGTTTATGCAGGAGGCTGTATTCCCTTCTAGACAAATGGCTGTCCAATCTCTTCTTAAAACGTCCAGTGTTGGAACACCCATAACTTCTGAAGGAAAGCAGTTTCACTGATTAATTTATTCCACTAATAGAAATTTCTATTAGAAGGGGATATTAACAAATTACAGGAGTTATTAGGAAGGGACTTGGGGAATTTTCTAATCCAATCCCCTCCTCAAGAAGAAAGTCCTATACCATTTCAGGCAAATGATTGTCCAGTTTCTTTTTAAAAATCTCCAGTGTTGGAGCACCCACAAAAATCCTTTCCACTGATTAATTGTTCTAACTGTCAGGAAATTTCTCCTTAGTTTAGGTTGCTTCTCTCCTTGATTCGTTTCCATCTATTGCTTTTTGTCCATATTTTTAATGGTGTCAAAATGTAGAAGTGGAAAATTGGGAGATGTGTCCAAGATTTTTGGTTGTTAGAAGAAGTTTTGGTCTGATTCAGAGCTAGGCCATTTTAGTGGAAGATGTGGAACAATTGCAAGAAGAAAGAGGAGGAGGAGGAGGAGGAGGAGGAGGAGGAGGAGGAGGAGGAGGAGGAGGAGGAGGAGGAGGAGGAGGAGGAGGAGGAGGAGGGGAAGAGGGAGGAGGAGGAGGAGGAGGAGGAGGAGGAGGAGGAGGAGGAGGAGGAGGAGGAGGAGGAGGAGGAGGAGGAGGAGGAAGATTTATTGAATTTACAGGAGTCAAATAACAATAGAGGGGGTCAGCAAGTTCAACCTAAATTGGGGAACTGCGGATGGACTTTGACTTATAATGACAATGGACTTTGATGTGTTAGATGTGCAAATTAGGATGTCCTTGCTCTGAGGATGTGTGAAGTCGAGGAAGGTACCTGAAGATCCTTCTCAGATATGTAGATTCCCTCTTTAGGTGTGGATTTGATATGTAGATCTCTCCCTAACTGTGAATTAAAGTGGAACTGGAGTGTAGCCCAAATGTCAAATGTGGATAAGAGTTGTTTTTGTGTTATGTTCTGTGCATGGGTGCTAAGGAGGAGATGAGCCGGTGAACAGTGAACTTCAAACTCTTTATTTACATGTGTAACAGCTCAGCTCTATGGCCGCAATGGCCCCCTTTATATAGGCAAGCTCTTGAGTATTTAACCAATGAAAACACAGGGAGCGCTAGCTCCGTTAACCAATGGGAGAGGCTCGTTAATAGCCAATCAGATTCCCCTGAATGGACCAATCCGATGTTGCTATTATCGGCCAATCAGAAGTGCAGGGCCAGAACCCTGCACTTTACTTCAAGCTCTTAATAATCTTTATTCAAGTACTTTTATTAATTCACAACATCCCTTCCCCCCGGGTTTCGTTTAAGGGGTGCGGTAATGTAGTCTTTGAGGTAGGCAGGTTGCTTTGATTATCTATTTGATTTACGTTGTTCTCCCGGTATTTGGCTACAGTCTTGTTGGGGTAGGACGTTATCTGGTGAAGAGGATGCCTCCAGTTCTGTATTCAAATTTTCATTGCCGCTAATGTTTTTGGCATCTCCTTGAGGTGAGCTCACCCCCATCCCCAATCCTTCTTCATGTGTTGCCTCTGAGCGGTCATTACTTCCGCTTAAGCTTTCTGCCGTTTCAAATTCAGCTTCCTTGGTATCTCCTCCCCCCTCGGTTTGGAAGTCAGGGGAGTCAGAGATCCCCAACTGTAGCCTTGAATGCAGATGATCAATATGGCACTTCCATATTCTATCGTCGCGACATCTTACGGGTACGATCTGAGGCCGGTTACTTGGACTACAGTTGCCTCGACCCACAACGGATCGCCCGAAAAGTTCCTAGCGAAAACCAAGTTGCCTACCTGGAAGTTACGGCATTTCCCACTGGATCCGTGTGGTTTTTCAGGTTCATATGATGGGTGCAGACGGTCAAGGTGGGAGCGGAGTTTCCGCCCCATCAATAACTCGGCGGGAGTTTTGTTGGTGACGCTGTGCAGAGTGATATGCTGCAAAAGGAGTATTCGGTTAATCTTGTCTTCTATATCGCCATAGTCCATTTTATGCAAGGTTTTCTTGACGAATTGTACCATGCACTCGGCCCTTTCATTGGCCGCAGGATGCACTGGAGAACTCAGCGCATGGCGAATGCTGCGGTCCTCCAAGTACTGTTCAAAGGACAGCGCGGTAAATTGGGGCCCGTTGTCGGATACCAGAACATCTGGTAATCCATGTGTTGCAAATAGTCTGTCTAGTTTCCTGATGACTGATTCGGTTGTTGTATTTCTCATCTCATGGATTTCAAGCCAGTTCGAGTAGGCATCCACCGTTAATAAAAATGTGTATCCTTTGGTAGGTCCTGCAAAATCCAGATGAATACGGGACCAGGGTCCCCTCGGTGTTTCCCATTCAGTCGGGCTTGCTTTTGGAGGGGTGTTGCTTATTTCCTGGCATTTGTGACAAGCTTTTACCCATGTCTCAATCTGCTTGTCGATACCAGGCCACCACGCGTAGCTTCATGCGAGGGCTTTCATGCGCACGATGCTGGGGTGGCCATCATGCAAGGTTCTTAGTATCGCTCGTCATAACCGCTCTGGGACAATGACTCTATCACCCCAGATAATGCAGCCCTTCTGGGAAAATAGTTCCGTTTGTCGATTCTTGAATGGGACGTAGTCGTCAGGTATCTGGTCCAATGTCCATCTGCACTCGACCCAACTGAGGACGCATGCTAAAATGGGGTCGCATTTCATTTCAGTCGTGATATCTCAGGCTGTTAGTGGCGGTGTTCGAAGTGTCTCGATCTGCAGTATTGTAACTGTCAGAGCGGGGTCATCAATGGTCTCCGGAAGTGGTGCACGGCTCAATGCGTCGACGTGGGGAATGGCCTTCCCTGGGCAGTGTTGCAACTTGTAATTATATGCAGCCAAGAATTCTGACCAGCAAGTCATTCTGGGAGATAATATATAAGGTGTTGGCCTATCTCCCGCTATTATTCCCAGCAAAGGTTTGTGGTCAGTCACTATAGTAAAGGCTCGGCCATACACATATTCATGAAATCTCTTAACAGCAGACACAATAGCAAGGGCCTCTTTATTAATTTGACTGTAATTGCGTTCTGCTTTTGATAACGTCTTTGAGAAATAGGCAACAGGGGCTTCACTACCATTTGGCAAAACATGGCTCAAAATGGCACCCACTCCGAATGGTGATGCATCACACATGATTGTTAAAGGCAAAGTCTCATTATACTGCATCAAAACAGCATCAGAAGTCAATAAATTTTTCACATGTCGAAATGCCTGCTCCTTTCTGTGTCCCCATACCCAGGTTGCTTTTTTGTCCAACAAACGATGTAGGGGTTCGGCTACAGTTACTTTGTGAGGCAGGAAATCGTTATAAAAATTGATAAGGCCTAGGAAAGCTTGGTGATCAGCCTTATTTTGGAGTTTTGGGGCGTTTTTGATTGCCCTAAGTTTGCTATAGGTGGGGTGAATGCCTTGACTATCAATTAAATATCCTAAAAATTCTACATTATCCGTACATAGTTGACACTTGTTTTTTTTAACTTTGAGACCTGAGTCTTTAAATCTCTGGAGAACCAACCCCAGGTGATCCTTTAGTATTTTCCGAGTCGGGGCAGCGATTAACACATCATCAAAATATGGGACAACGCCTTTTATCCCTTGTAATAGTCTTTCCATCAAACTTTGAAAGATTCCTGGGGCTATGCTTACTCCGAACTGGAGTCGGTTACATTTAAACGCACCTTGGTGCGTAACGATCATTTGGGCCTCTGCCGTTTTTTTGTCTACAGGCAGTTGTTGGTATGCCTGGGCTAAGTCTAGTTTAGCGAAGACTTTTTCACCCCCCAGGGAATGGAGGAGGTGTTGCACCACCGGTACCAAGTAAGCGTTTTGTTGAGGGGCGTGGTTCAGGGTGGCTCAGTAGTCCCCACAAATTCTTATCGATCCATCCGGCTTGATGGGTGTCATGATTGGGGTTTCCCAGGGAGAGTGATCGGTTGGTTCTAACACACCCTGGGCTATTAATTTATCAAGCTGCTCGTCAATCTTTGGTTTAAGGGCAAATGGAACTCAACGAGGCTTAAGGCGGATGGGAGCTATTTTGGGATTGAGGTTAAATGATATCACGGTCCCCTTGTACTCACCTAGTTTTTCTGCAAAGACGTCCTGGAATTCTTGGACAAGGTCCTCTTCCCAGTCGCTGCTGCAGGTTCGGTGAATGCCGGCTACTTCAATTCCGAGTGGAGTGAACCATTGGAGGCCTAACAAAGTAGGCCGATCCCTGTCGATTACAGTCAGGGGTAGGAATGCTGTACGGTTCTTAAATGATACCCGGACTCGGCTGGATCCAACGACTGGAATTCGATTTCCTTGATAGTCTTTGAGTATGAGTCTTTGGAATCTGAGGTCTTGCCGCCGAACTGTAGGGATGAGCTGCTTGAGGGTCTTCCAGGAAACCATCAAGAGAGACAATCCTGAATCGACTTCCATCAGGTAGGGCTGGTTTTGGATGGCCATTTTCACTCGGATCTTCTTGGCATCAAGAGATGAGGCGTGACCGATCATGATAGTTTGGTGAGCCTCTTCTCACTTCATTAAGTGGTTTAGGGTTTTGTTTCTGTAGGAGTGGTTTTTCCATTGATGGTTCATGGGTTCTTGCTTTAGAGGACGGCTTCCTGTTGGTTGGCGATAGTTAGCCCCCCTCGAGGGCTGGCTGGGTCCTAGCTTGCTTCTACAGACCCGTCCGATATGGTCTCTTTTCCCGCACACATGGCAGACCGTGTCGAGGAATTTGCATTCTGACCAGGGGGTGGCTTGCTCCACAACCAGCACATTGGTACTGCGATCTCTGGCATTGGTCTCGTTTGGACCAAAGTTGGTGGACCTTTTCTTCATCGCTTTCTGATGACGATTCGAGGTCCTCGTGGTGGGCTGTCATAGGCTGTCCTTCTGACTGGAGTGAAAGTTTGTGGGCGAGTTGGCGAAGCGGGGCGTGGGTGCGGCGCATTTGGGCAGCCGACTTCCTGGTTGCTTCTGCTGCAGTAGCTTCAGCAATGGCATCTTTAAGGCTAATGCCGCCTTTTTCCATCAGCTTACTCTGTGTGCCTGGAGCATCTAATCCCAGAACTATTCGGTCTCTCACGGCTTCTTCGAGGTCGGCAAACTCTCATAGACCTCCCAGATTCCGGAGATCCACTATGAAATCAGCAACACTTTCGCCCTTCTGCTGACTTCTCTGGTAAAATTCATGCCTTCTAACGAGTGTTGGCACAGTCGGTGCATAGTGAGCCCTCAGCAGGGGTTCGAGGATGTCCCAGTCCATAGACTTTACTTCTGCCGGTTTTGCTAGTGCCTTGGCCATCTTGAATACAGTTGGCCCGCAATGAGTTAGGAATACTGCCCGTTTCTTTCCGGTAGTGGCATCCTTCAAATATTTGGTCTCCAGAAACATCTGGAAACGGTCCATATATGAGTTCCAGTCTTCTTGTGCCAGGTCGAATGGAGCGGGTGGTATGACGCTGCCGGACATAGTTCCGCCGTTGGTGCATTTCAGCCACGTGCTCTGTTATCGTTCTTTGTCATTCAGTCAGCTCTGACGTCTCCACATCCCACCCTCGTCGCCAATGTTATGTTCTGTGCATGGGTGCTAAGGAGGAGACGAGCTGGTGAACAGTGAACTTCAAACTCTTTATTTACATGTGTAACAGCTCATCTCTATGGCCGCAACAGCCCCATTTATATAGGCAAGCTCTTGAGTATTTAACCAATGAAAACACAGGGAGCACTAGCTCCATTAACCAATGGGAGAGGCTCGTTAATAGCCAATCAGATTCCCCTGAATGGACCAATCCGATGTCGCTATTATCGGCTCATCAGAAGTGCAGGGCCAGAACCCTGCACTTTACTTCAAGCTCTTAATAATCTTTATTCAAGTACTTTTATTAATTCACAACACTTTGTATCTTTATTTTGAGGCAGATCAGAGACTTTTAGCTTCCAGCATGGTGTAAACCCTTTTCCCCTCATTCAGAAAATCACCCAGTTCCAGGGTATGAATCAGAATTGCCATTTGTCTTTCATAAATGGGTTGCAAATCTATTGTATTATTTTCTTTTCCTTTTATCCTTCCAAAAAGGACAGCCTGATGACAGTCTTTGAGAATTGGGGCCCTCCTCTTCCTGTTAATAACAATTCAGTTGATTAAGATGGAATGTCACAACAATTTGCCACCATCTTTACTGTTCGCTTTTTGGAAGCTTTCAAAAACAACTTATCATCCAGCATTTCCCCTTCCCTTTGATCCAAAAAGAAAAAGGAAAGAAAAAAACCCAGCTCTTCCCCACCTCCTAATCTGGATGAGAACAGTAATGAACATTTCAAATGATGTGTTTTTTCTGCAGATTTTCCCCTCATTTTATTTTATTTGAACTTCAAACTACTTTACAGTTTCTGCCAGGAATATCTTTGTTACGGAACACGCCTCACACATGGCTGTCAAAACCACATGGAGGATTATGCTTGTTAACAGCTGCTTTGCAGCTAGCAAAGAAAACTCAAAATGTTGGGCTACATATTTCATCAAAATGTGAAACATCAGTCTTATTTTGAAACAGACAGTTAATTAGCTTTACGTAGTGTCTGATGAGTTACCCCCTCTGGAGATGGAGATCTTCCATAACTTTGCTACTGAAAAATAAAACTTTTATTAGATATGGTTCAGACTGAAACTAGATTCTTGTACAATTGGACATCTTTGGAAGCAAAGGAACTTGTTGTGTTGTCCTCACAGCCATAGCAATATTTGTGTGTGTGTGTTTTCTATTATTGATTCTCAAAGGAAATAAACAGGAACCTCATGAATACAATGTCCTACCAGTCAATGATTACTTCAGCTTCAACCACAACAATGCAAGAGCACACAACAGATACAAATTCAATGTAAACCACTCCAAACTTGATGGCAGAAAGTATGACTTCAGCAACAGAGTGGTCAATGCCTGATATGCACCACTTGACTCTGTTGTTACATCCTCAAACTCCCACTCCTTTAACCTCAAACTAACCACTATTGACCTCACCCCATTCCTAAGAGGTCTTTAAAGGACGTGCATAAGTGCACCATCATGTCTCCCATCCCTGACCTATTGTCCTCATTTATTCGTACCTATTTCCTGTATTCTTACTCATGTTTATACTTATATCAATAAAATAAAATTGAATTCAAGTCTTAGTCCAATGAAAAGAAGGACTAGAGGTGACATGATAGCAGTGCTCTAGTATTTGAATTCATGGAATCAATTATTAACCAATCCATTATCCTCCTTAGAGACAAACAACCTACTCTTTAATAAACAATTTGGTTTCAGAAAAAAGCTATCCTGTAATCTGCAACTCTTACACTGCAAAAACATATGGACTACACAACTCGATCAGGGCAAAATAATAGACACAATCTACATAGACTTCTGTAAAGTCTTTGATTCAGTGGTACATGACAAACTACTAAAACTAAAATCTAATAGTATCTCTGGACAACTGCATAACTGGATAGAAGCATTCTTGTCAAACAGACAACAAATGGTCAAAATTGGGAGCATCCTATCAAATTCTGTACCTGTCAACAGTGGTGTCCCCCAAGGCAGTGTTTTAGGACCAACTTTCTTCATACTCTACATAAATGACCTCTGTGATCATATTAAGAGCAAATGCATTCTCTTCACTGATGATATAAAGCTATTCAACACCACAGACAATAGTACTCCCCTCCAAAAAGACCTTGACTATGTATCAGAATGGTCAAACAAATGGCAACTTCAAATCTCAACAAATAAATGCTCTGTCTTACATATTGGCAAAAAATATCAGAAAATAAAATACAAGCTAAATAGTCAAGACCTTGTTGATGATCCAAGCTCTGTCAAGGATCTTGGAATACTCATCGCTAATGATCTAAATGCTAGAGCCCACTGTAACTACATAGCCAAAAAGGCATTAAGAGTTGTTAACCTGGTTTCCGGTTCCACGTGGCTTCGGTGGCAGCAGGAATTCGTGACCACTCGCGATTCCTTCTGCGCTTGCCACCGAGGTACCCCCAATCCAAACGGGTCAGGGGGATATGGCTGCCCTGTAGGGACAGCCAAAAAGAGAGGGGAGCCGGACAGGAGGTTGGGGGTGCCGCAGACCCCCTCCTCATCTGGAAAAACCCCTTTTTCCCAAGGTGGTGGAGCAGCGGTCAGCAATGGCCGCCACGAAGAAGCCAGCAACCGGGTAAGATTGTGCTGGAGGAAGCAAGAAGAGTGAAAGTGCTGCTGAGCCGGGTCAATCAACATCTTTCAAATTCGTTGGAACTGAGCTGTCTGAATTGCTGGAGGATACATTGTATTCCTAAGAAGATCGAAAGCGGTGGAGAAGCTGTTAAAGGGAACTTTTTTTTTTTCTTCACTCTCCCACCTCATGGAAACAGCAGATTTGAAATATGTCTGGGCATTGAAAGTGAATTATTCTGAAAGTTGAAGCTAAGGGACAAAAGGGTTCTTGGACATTGAAAAATTTAAGAAATTGGAAAACCCTTATTAGAGGTATGGATTTCTGATTATTTAAAATTGATGTTGCAAGTTGGAAGGGAGAGGAAAAAAAAATTGGAGCAGAAGCTGAAAAAGGAGGAGATTGCCTAGAATCCCAAAGAAAGGTATATGGTAATTGGACCTCCTTGATTAAATATTAACCCCAGAAAGAGAAAGAGAAGAAGGAAGAAAAGTATTAATTTTTGGAACTTTTTTTGAATTATTTTTGAATAAAAATACTTGTGGTTATTTTGGGAAAAGTTTTTCCTTTCATGATGGCATCGCTTGTGGATGAACTAAAGACTGAATATCAAAAATATAAAAAGGAAGATACTTTGGGCACTTTGTTTCAATTTTTAGAAATGGCGTTATGTACTTATGAAAAGTTGACTACACAGCAGAATGACTGGGACAAAGAAGAAGAGGAAGAAGAAGCCATCTTTGATGAACAATGGGTTCTTTCCGGGGAGGAGGAGGAAAAGGATAAGAAAAAGGGGATTTTAAGAATTGAAAAAACAACCAAAAAAGAGAAAAATGAGAGGAAAGGTGGATGCAAGGTTAGAAAGCAAAGGAAAGGGAGTAAGAAAAGGGAGGAGGAGAGAGAAAGGGGTAAAAAGGGCAAGGAGAAGAATAAGCAAAAGAGAAAGGAGGGCTGGAGAAGCCTCAATGGTGGGAAGCAAGATCTAAAGAAAAAAAGTTTATTCAGAGACAATGGGTGAATTTAATTAAGGATAAAAGAGGGATTCTGGAGGGCACATAAGATTGTGTTTTTATATGTGTATGTAAAGTATAAAATTCATTGTGTAATTTTAGAATCTATTAAACAGAATCCCAAGATAAATTAAGTGTTTTTTTTGAAGTACTTTTAAGTTAGGGTAATGAGTTAAAGACATCACTCCAATTAGTGTACAGGAGAAGTATAGTAAAAGAAAAAAGATGAATGGATAGTTGGAAATAGAACAGACAAAGAATGTTATTGAAAATGGTAATAAGATATGGAAGGATATATAAAGGTTTTGTTATGTTTTTTTTTGGGTTTTGTATATTGATAAAAGGCAATAAAATTTTAACTAACAAGAAATAATTTGGATGAAAAGGAGAAGCTGGCATAAGATATGAAGTTAAATAGATAAAGTATTGATACTATAATTTGGAATCATTATGTTCTATTGGTTTTCTTCTTTTATTATTTTTTCTTAGAAAAGAATTTATAAGCTGTTATGCCTTGATTCTTTGTGCACTGTTTTTATGAAATTGATAAAATTGGTTTATAAAAAGAAAAGAAAAGAAAATGATCATAAGATATGGAAGGATATATAAAGTGAATATGATGTTTGAATTTGTGTCTGTGTGAAGAGTTTTAACCCGGGATCAGACAGCCTTCAGAAAAGATCTTTTAGGTTTGTTTATGTTTTGTGTTTTGTATGTTTATGAAAGGCAATAAAATTTTATTATATAATTTGGATAAAAGGAGAAGTCTGGATAAGATATAAAGTTAAATAGATAATGTAAATATTGATATTACAATTTGACATTATTTTATATGTTCTATTGGCTTTCTTCTTTAATTATTATTAATTTTTCTTTTAGAAAAGACTTTTCAAGTTGTTATGCCTGGATTGTGTATTGTGTTTTCTGTAAAATTAATAAAATTTGGTTTTTTTAAAAAAAGAGTTGTTAAGCTAATCCTACATATCTTTTTCTCTGGTAATATCACACTACTAACTAGAGCATACAAAACATTTGCTAGACCAATACTCGAATACAGCTCATCAGTCTGGAACCCACATTACGTATTTCATCACAGTTGAGAAAGTCCATAAATATTTCACAAGAAGAGTTCTCCACTCCTCTACTCCTTGTAGAATACCTTATGCCACCAGACTTGAAATTCTAGACCTAGAAAACCTTGAATTACACCATCTTCGGTCTGATCTAAGTATAGTATATAAAATCATACATTGCAATGTCTTACCTGTCAATGAATACTTCAGCTTCAACCATAACAACTTGAGCACACAATAGATACAAACTCAAGGTTAACTGAACCAAACTTAATTGCAGGAAATATGACTTCAGCAACAGAATGGTCAATGTCTGGAATACTCTACCTGACTCTGTAGTTTCTTCCCTAAACCCCAAAAACTTTAACCTTAGACTGTCTACTATTGATCTCATCCCTTTCCCAAGAGGTCTGTAGGGGGCGTGCATAAGCGCACCAATGAGCCTACCATCCCTGTCCTATTGTTTCGTTTATTTTTCTCATATGTACCCATTTAATGTATTCATAACTACATATATACTTATACCTATTATCTTGTAAGCGATTGACAAATAAAAATAAATAAATAAAAATAAATAAATAAAAATAAATAAATAAATAAAAATAAATAAAAATAAATAAATAAATAAAAATAAATAAATAAAAATAAATAATGATAATCATAGGGTACAATAATGTAAGTAAGTAAGTAAGACATGTAAGTACCCACGAAAACTTAAGAAAACATATATATATATATGGATCTTTGGTTATTCGGGTTTTCTCCCACGTAAGATTGGAAGTATCCAGGCAATGTTTCGATGAAGTCTCATTCATCATCTTCAGGCTTGGTCTTCAGCTCTGTGCTTCTCACTCTGCTTCTAGTGAGGAAGTGTGTTCCAGCTTTTTGACTGCATTTTTGTGTTCATCCAGCTGGGTGCTTATTCTTCTATTGGTCTGTCCAATGTATGTGGCCGGGCATGATGCACAGGGGACTTCGTATATGCCTTGGTTTTCCAGGTCAATTTTGTCTTTGGGGTTTCTGAGGATGGCTGCTATTTTTCTGTCTGTTTTGAAGGCATATAAGAAGAAAAAACCATTCTGTCACAGCAATAGGCTGCCCCAAATTTAAATCTGAAACCACTGTAAAAGTCTAACTCACAGACGAACACTATACAGAACCCTGATGATGGCAGATGAGATTCTGCTGAAACATTGCTACAACTTTAAAAGCACCACTACTTTGATGTGGGAAAATACCTGAACAAAGCTGAATGCCAGACATATATATATACATATCTATCTATCTATCTATCTATCTATCTATCTATCTATCTGTCTGTCTGTCTGTCTGTCTGTCTGTCTGTCTGTCTGTCTGTCTGTCTGTCTGTCTGTCTGTCTGTCTATCTATCTATATTTGTTTTCTTAAGTTTTCGTGGGTACTTTCATGCATGGCATTCAGCTTTGTTCGGGTATTTTCCCACATCATAGTAGTGGTGCTTTTAAAGTTGTAGCAACGTTTCAGCAGAATCTCATCTGCCATCATCAGGCTTCTGTATTGTGTTCGTCTGTGAGTCAGACTTTTACAGTGGTTTCAGATTTAAATTTGGGGCAGCCTATTGCTGTGCCAGAATGGTTTTTTCTTCCTTCTGATTGGTTGAGAGTCTTGGTCTGTGTTTATTGGTCTTGGAGTTTGCTGTGTTCTGCTTCTAATATCTTCTGTCTGTTTTTTTGGCTCTTTTTGTATCTTGATTGGCTGGCAACATTGTGTTACTTTATTGGAGGCCTTTAGTGCAGCTTGGCTTCGGGTAAATGGACAGCTATCATTAGTTAGGAAGCTGGGTTTCATCTGGGTGCCTGGTTGGGGTGTGTTTGAGCTGGAGGTATCAGGGGGGATCTGTTTGTGCCCAGGTGTTTGCCTGGCTTGTGGTGTGGAGATTTTATATGCCTTGGTTTTCCAGGTCAATTTTGTCTTTGGGGTTCCTGAGGATGGCTGCTATTTTTCTGTCTCTTTTGAAGGCAGTCTTGATGTGGTGTCTGCATAGAATCTTACTAATTTTGTCTGTAGTGCCTCTTATGTAGGGCAGGACAGCTGTTCCATGGGCCTGTTCATCTTCTGGGTCTCTATTATGTCTCAGTGTGTTTTTGTGGATCAAGTTGGTGATTTTGCTTTTGTGGAAGCCATTGGCTGTCAATATTTTAGTCAGTCTTAATGCGTGTCTTGTCTGCCAGGGGTTTGGTTCTAGTAATTAGTGTTTTAGCCACGGAGTTTATCTGTGCTGGGTGGTGGTGGGATTGGGCGTTGAGGTAGTGGTTGGTGTGTTTTTTCTTCTGGTATATGGTGTGTCCTAGTGTGCCATCTGTTTTTTTGTAGATTAGTACATCTAGGAATGGTAGTTGTTTGTTTGTTTCAGTATGTCTCAGTGTGATTTTGTGGATCAAGTTGGTGATTTTGCTTTTGTGGAAGCCATTGGCTGTCAATATTTTAGTCAGGGTGCATAGTTCAGTCTTAATGTGTGTTGCTACAAACGTTGCTACAACTTTAAAAGCACCACTACTATGATGTGGGAAAATACCCGAACAAAGCTGAATGCCATACATGTAAGTACCCGCGAAAACTTAAGAATAAATATATATAATTTTCCAGGTACAAGGGACAGGTGAATGTGTGTTTCATAAGCACAAGAAAATCATACGCACAACAAAGGTGTGTGAATGGTTAGTGCTTAGCTGAGTTTTTACTGAGAAGTCCTCCTAGCTGGGAATGTATGCCAATATTTATCTGCAACTTAATCATTAATATTACAATTATTGATTTGTTAATTAACAATTCAGTAGTACATAACTAATCAGTCAGCCTTATTGCTGGATATATGAAGGGTGAAAGGTGCTATGAACTTTAGCCAGATTGGGCCATTGCTTTCCTATTTTGCAGGCTGAAAGACGAGGACCATATGAGAAGTTCCAGTTCAACTGATTTATTATTACTCATGCCTATATGCAGGAATCAATGGAGAGTGGTGTGGTGGCCTAGAAGTGAAACTCTCATCTCACAATCAGGAGAGTTTGATCTTAGGCACATATTTCTCTCTCTGGGCATTTGATGACCCAGGGTGGGATACAAAATAAACCACAAAAAACAGGTGAAGCCCCTTTTATTCCTTCACTTTGCTTCCAAGCTCCAAATATCCTTGACTGGAGACAAAAAACTCCCACACAAGCAGTTACAAGAAGGAAGAAATGCTGTTTAAATTATAAAGATTAAAAAGCAACACAAACCAGGAAAGTTAAGGGCTTGAAGACTTCCACAGATATCAGAACACACACTGGGAAGGATGCCAAACTCAGAGAGGAACAATAAACTAGAGATATTTTCCCGCTTTGTTTCCAGCACCCACCCATACCCATTCGGCCCGTCCTCTTATCAAGTTGTCATAGCTGTAGCCCATGAAGAGGATCAAGGCCCTCTCCTCCCCAGTAGACCACGTCTCTCCCTTATCCTCCTAGGATGGAGAGGGGATGGGCCTGGGTCCTCCTCTGACTGCCCAGCTGGCCTCTACCCTTCCCCAGCCTCTTCCACAACCTCCAGAGCCAAACTTCCACCCCCTGTTGGCTGTTCCTCCTCTCCCTCTGGGTCAGTCTCCACCAGTGGCATGACAGGGCACAATGAGAATATATCTGCTGAACAAGACTCTGCATTGGCAACAGGAAATGCATCCAGCCAGTAAACTGTCAGCTCCATTCAGTGGACCCAACTCCACCCTGCAAGGGATTATGAGGTCATTAAAAGATCAAAAAAAGGGTCAACGGAATTCAAGAGGAACTGGACTTAGTCCATTTGTGACTACCTAGCAACTCTAGGCTGAGTTGTCTTTTGACTCCAACCATCAGGTTCTGCCAGTCCTACTCATTCAGGATTATCAGTTTTGTTCCTGAACATTTCCCTAAAACATACAACATTGCAATGTAAAATGGATATTTAAAGTTAAACATTTGCCTCAGCCCTCCTCTTTCTTTTTAAAAAGTCTACTGCGGAAGCTCTAAATTTCCACTGGTTGAAACTTGTAACCATCCATCCTTGACATAAGTGTGCCGCGAATGGTCGTGGTTACGTGGAGAAGAAAATAAAGGTATCCAAAGAGCTCATTTCAAGAATTATTTTCCTGCTTTATCCATCCTTATGTAATTTAATATTATGGAGGTCAAAAGCATTACTTTTCATACAAATTATGCAAATCCAAAATCTGATACTTAACCTGGTTCATTACAAGAAAAGGGGAGTCGACTGGTTTGAAGAATTATTTTAAGTAGAATAAATCCAAAATACTTTCAAAAGTTGGTCATGTTGGCATAACATCTGAATGCTAGCCCAAATGTTAGTTAATTTTTAGATTATTTTGTAGTGAAATGCATATTCAATGCATTTTGTAAAAGGCATATCACTATTTATTTATTTATTTATTTATTTATTTATTTATTTATTTATTTATGTAATACATTACTGAAATCTGGAAAGGAAAAAATGGAGTAGATTCTGTAATTTTTACCATGTAATACATAGCGTGCAAAAATAAGCATATATTAGTTTTCTTTATTTGTTAGGGGATAGTTCATTTGTGTTCAATGAATTCAAGACAACCTAGATCTGATTTCCCTTTCCATTTTCATATAAGGTAAGTTGAGCTGAAAAACAGATTAACATCTGCTGAGATGAACTTGCATGGCTGAAAGTTAGCCTGGGTGGCAAGGATTAATAATTTAAATTTGTGACAAGATACACTGTAGGGATATTCATTCTTTTCCGATGAAGCAATGCAACTGTAGGTCTGCTGCTTTTAACTTTCCAACCTCATTTGGAGTTCTACTGCTAACGTAGATAATTTTTTGTTTGCAGCCAGCAAGCTACATCTCAACCTTGCTCATTATATTCCTAATCAATTTTTAAAATTAGGTTTATTACGGCCTCAGGTATTCTAGGGTCTAATTATTGATACTTAGATGTTTACCAGTCAAGAAGATGAAACAAGAAGGACACTGCTATAAATATTAATCCTGAAAAGAGAGATATATTTTACATTTTCTGGAAGCAAATGCCAAATGATAGCATGGCTAGCATGTACTGCATTTAATGAGAGGATCATGCAAGACTGGATTAGCAAAGCTGCACTGCTTCTTGCAAGCATTATTTCTCCAGAAGATCATATAGACAAGATGACTTAAGAGAAAACGACTACAGGTCAAATGCTTTTAGGCCTTCTGAGCTAGTTTATGAGTTACTCTGTGCTGTCTTGCAAGCATGATTTTCTTTTTCTCATTAGTTGCAAATGTTGTCTAAAATATCAAAGTGATTAGATTATTATTTGACTCATGTCAAATTTTGTACCTATTTCCAGCAAAAACAAGAAAGAGATAGAGAGGAGAGAGAAAGAAAGAAAGATGGGAGAGGGAGACATGAGAGGGAGCGGGAGAGGAGAGAGCGCGGAGAGAGGAAGGAAAGAGAGGAAAGAGAGGGGAGAGAAAGGAGAGAGCATGGGGAGAGGAGAGAGAGAGGAGAGAGCAGGGAGAGAGGAAGGAAAGAGAGGGGAGAGAGGGGAGAGAGGAGAGAGCATGGAGAGAGGAAGGAAAGAGAGGGGAGAGAAAGGAGAGAACATGGAGAGAGGAAGGAAAGAGGGGAGAGAGGGGAGAGAAAGGAGAGAGCATGGAGAGAGGAAGGAAAGAGGGGAGAGAGGGGAGAGAGAGGAGAGAGCATGGAGAGAGGAAGGAAAGAGGGGAGAGAAAGGAGAGAGCATGGAGAGAGGAAGGAAAGAGAGGGGAGAGAGGAGAGAAAGGAGAGAGCATGGAGAGAGGAAGGAAAGAGAGGGGAGAGAAAGGAGAGAGCATGGAGAGAGGAAGGAAAGAGAGGGGAGAGAGGGGAGAGAAAGGAGAGAGCATGGAGAGAGGAAGGAAAGAGAGGAGAGAGGGGAGAGAGAGGAGAGAGCATGGAGAGAGGAAGGAAAGAGGGGAGAGAAAGGAGAGAGCATGGAGAGAGGAAGGAAAGAGAGGGGAGAGAGGAGAGAGAGGAGAGAGCATGGAGAGAGGAAGGAAAGAGAGGGGAGAGGGGAGAGAAAGGAGAGAGCATGGAGAGAGGAAGGAAAGAGAGGGGAGAGAGGGGAGAGAAAGGAGAGAGCATGGAGAGAGGAAGGAAAGAGAGGGGAGAGAGGGGAGAGAGCATGGAGAGAGGAAGGAAAGAGAGGGGAGAGATGAGAGAGCATGGAGAGAGGAAGGAAAGAGAGGAGAGAGAGGGGAGAGAAGGGGGAGAGAAAGGAAAACAAGTGTTTTTTAACCAGTGGAACAGTTTGCCTTCAGAAGTTGTAGGTGATCCCATCACCTGGAGACCTTTAAGAAGAGATTGGACAGCCTTTTGTTTGGAATGGTTTTGGGTCTCCTGTTTGAGCAGAGGGTTGGATTGGATGACCCCAAGGTTCCTTTTAATTTTATTATTCTGTTATTCCCCTATGGAATAAAGGCCTTCCTGAAACAAGCAATTGAGAGCAATTTTGTTCAGATATGTTGGGAAAAAAATTTGCCCTTGTAAAAACTGATCTTGAAACTAACTGGTTTTTTTTTCCTCCAAATGGATTTAGTGGTTTTTTTTTTTTTTTTTTTAATGACTGAGTTGGTCTGGAAAGCAAAGTGTCTTCCTGAAGTATCCAGGATGCAAAGAAAGTCACTTGTTTTTGAAAAAAAATAATAAAGAAAAGCCAAATATAGCTCTCCCAAATTTGAACCTAATATATGTTTAAAAAACAAACTCCAAGTACAGCAATGTAAAGATAGTCTTTCTTTCTAGAACCATGATGGCGAACCTATGGCATGTGTGCCTGAAGTGCCATACAGAGCCATCTTTCCGGGCATGCCAGCCATTGCCTGTTGCACTTCTGGGTTCCAGCGTGTGCATGCATGCCAACCATCTTCGCACATGTGGGAGTGCTGGAAACTGGAAGAGCAACTCCCCGGTGCACATTGCACTAGCCAGCTGGTCTTTGTGCACACATGCACACCAGAAACTGAAAGACCAGGTGGTCGGCATGCATGCGCATGCTGGAAACCAGCAGCTTACCTTCCCAGAGTGGACATGTGTGCCGGGGAGCTGCTCTTCCAGTTTCCAGCGCTCCCACACCCATGTGCATTCCCATTTTGGCAGTCAGTGCTGAAAAGGTTCTCCAAGACTATTCTAAAGAAAGAGTTTGTTAGCTTTCTTTTAACTCAACATGGTTATGGTAGTTGCCTTTCAGCATGAGAAATCATTCTCAGATGAAGATTTTGTAAAACACATAGGGAGGAAAGACAAATTTGAAGGTGGCTATAATAGGTTTTTTTTTTTTTTTTGGTTTTTTTTTAAATGGAGCATTATGAAAGGATGAAACTGGAAACACTTCCATGCAGGAGTGTAAGACTTGCCAAGTCACTGTCCTTCATAATGTAGATGTTAAAGTGCCCATGACATTGTTGTTTTTCACCAAAGTGGAATGAAATTGAAAGAGAAAATGAAACTATTATGACTTGACTGGGTGAAACGTTTCACAATTCTGTGGAAAGAACATTTTTGACAGCTGTTGGCTTGGTTACTATTTAGGTTTCCAGAGACTCTGGAGTTGGGAAGGAGGCTAGCAATTTGATAAATAAATACAAGATTAAGCAAGAATGTGGATAATGGAAAGTGAATTGCTTGCTTGACTTCATGAGGTTGATGCCCCACATATCTATGGAGATTCTCAGTCATCCAAGTCATGGTTATCCCAAAGGAGCTTTTTCAAAAGGCTACTGGACTTTGTTTTTCCTTGAAGATGTTTCACTTTTCATTTAAGAAGCTTCTTCAGTTCTGGAGAAGCTTCTTCGGTGAGAAGCAAACTATCTTTGAAAAAAAAAAAAGTCTAGCAGCCTTTAAAAAAACAACTTTGGGTGTCCCAGACATAACAATCCTAAAGCATATAGTCTATATCTATATCTATATCTATATCTATATCTATATCTATATCTATATCTATATCTATATCTATATCTATATCTATATTATCTATATCTATATCTATATCTATATCTATATCTACATCTATGTAGGTAGGTAGGTAGAAATAGAGATTGATAGAGATAGATGGATGGATGGAGGTAGATAGGTAGATATAGAGATAGATAGATAGATAGATAGATAGATAGATAGATAGATAGATAGATAGATAGATAGATAGATAGAGATAAAGATATAAGTGTGTGTGTGTGTACTTGAAAAGATGTCCGCCAAATATTGGAAATGTAACCAGATATTGGATTCATATTATCATATGTGAATGAACATGTCCAAAGGCAAAAAAAAAAAAAAAAAAGCATTTGACAAAAATACATACATGGTTAGAAAAAATGGTAAAGCAACATGTTGATTTAAAACCAGAAATATTCTTTTTTTTTTTAAAGAAAATTTTATTAATTTTCTACAAACAAACAAGACAAACAAAACATTGAAACATTCAACTCTCGTATGTACATCCAGTGTGTCAGTTGGTTCATCATTTTTGTGCATTCATTCTATAATCCCAGTTACAATTATGTTACATAACAACTCATATTATCAATCCAAACTTATATATCCTATAATCACTAAAAAAAAAAAAATTGACTATATTTTTAATCATTCATGCTTTATGAGCTAACAATACTTTAACCAGATTATTCAACAAATCATATAATCATACCAAATCAATCCTAAAAAAAACCCTTTATAAATATAATATCAAATAACAAAATAAAAGCAAAATAGCAAGATAAAGATATTTCTTACCATCTAAAATATTCTATTATCGTATTTTATCATCTAGCCATTTATAAAAAAGATCCCAAATTTCATAAAATTGTTTATCCTCTTGCTCTCTAATTTCAAATGTCAATCTGCTCATCTCAGCACATTCCAATATTTTCTTAATAATTTCCTGTAATGGTATTTTCTCATTCTTCCAATTTTTAGCAAATACAATCCTGGTCGCTGTTATTACTTTTACAATCAGGTATTTCAAATATTTACTTTATATATCAGGTAAAATTCCCAATAAGAAGATCTCTGGTTTCAAGTCTATATGTTTCTTTGTCATTTTTTCCAACCACATGCGAATTATAGTCCAATATTTTCTAGCATCCTCACAAGTCCATCACATATGGTAATACGAGCCGGGTATCTGATGACATTTCCAGCATTTTTCAGATTTGTTCTTAAACATTCTTGGTATTCTTGTTGGAGGAAAGTGCCACCTGTAAAACATCTTATACAAGTTTTCTTTATATGCTGTTGACATTGTCATTTCATAATTTTGAGACCACAATTTCTGCCATTTCTCTAAATCAATCCCATATCCAAAATTCTTCCCCCAAACAATCATAGTTTCTTTGACTTGTTCTTCCTCTAATTTCATTCCCAGTAAATAACCATATAATTTTTTAATCACCTTCTCATCAGTACCCATCAAGATCTTATCTAAATCAGTCTGCTTATCATAAAATCCCTCCGTTTTGGAATCTTCATCATACCTTGAATGTATTTGTGCATATGAAAACCAATTCATCCTTATACCTTGTTCCTCTAAGTTTTGGATCAATTTAAGTTCACCCTTTTCATCCAAAAGTTCCCCATATCTAACTGTTTGTTCCTTCTTGTAGATTATAGGATAGGAAAATGCTTCAATGGTCGATAACCAAACTGGAATTTTCAAATAACATTGTCTTTTTATCTTCTCCCAATTTAACCACAAAGACTCCCGTACATAATGTCTTCTAAAATATCCCTGTGTTTTAGTTCCCTTATACCATAAAAAAGCATGCCAGCCCAACAGCAAGTCATGCCCTTCTAATGTCAACAACCTATGTTTCCTTAATGTTATCCATTTTTTGACCCACATCAAACTTGCAGCTTGATAGTACAATTCCCAATTAGGCAGGCCAAAACCTCCTCTAATTCTAGCATCTTGCAAAAGCTTTAGCTTTATTCTCGCTTTTTTACCTTGCCATATAAACTTCAACATAATTTTATTTAAATCTTCAAAATAGTCTTTTCCAAGCCTAATTGGTATTGTTTGAAACAAAAATAAAATTCTAGGTAAAATATTCCTCTTAATTGTTGAAATTCTCCCTATTAATGACAATTGCAAGTTTTCCCACTTCTTCAAATCTGTAGTTATCTGTTGTTTAAATTTAATATAATTATTCTCCTTTAATGTGCTACATCTTGTTGTCAAATATATCCCCAGATACTTAACCTTATTTGTAACTTGAATTTTCAAAAGATCTGCCAATTCTTCTCTCTGTCTCAATAGCATATTCTTTGTCAAAATCTTTGTTTTATCTTTATTTATTTTCAAACCAGCCACCTCCCCATATGTCTCTATCCTTTCCAATAACTTTGGAGCTGTTTCTAGCGGGTCTTCCAAAATAAAAGCTAAATCATCAGCAAAAGCTTGTAGCTTAAATTCTTCCTTCTTAATTTTCATTCCTTTTATGCTTTTATCATCCCTAATATTTCTATTCAACACTTCCAAGGTCAACAAAAATAGCAAAGGAGATAGGGGGCATCCTTGTCTTGTGCCTTTCCTTATATTAATAAAATCTGTAAGTTCCCCCTCCATCATTACCCTTGCTGTCTGTTTATTATATATGGCTTCTATTGCTTGAATAATTTTTTTAGCAAAACCCATCTGCTCCAATAATAATAACATAAATCTCCAGTTCACGTTGTCAAATGCTTTTTGAGCATCTAGGAATATCAAAGCCATTTGCTTTTCAGGATGAGCCTCATAGTATTCCAAAGTGTCCAAGATTACTCTCATGTTGTCTCAAATTTGTCTCTTTCGCAGAAATCCATTTTGATCTGGGTGAATAAAATTATTTAAATATTTTTTAAGTCTTTCTGCTAAGATTGAAGCAAAGATTTTATAGTCTGCATTCAATAAAGAAATAGGTCTATAATTCTTAATTTGCAGTGGGTCAGTCTCTTCCTTCGGTATAAGTGTAATATAAGCCTCTGACCATGTTTTGGGTATCATCTTTTTTAACATAACTTCATTCATAACTTCTAACAGTGGGATGCTCAATGATTCTTGAAATGTTTTATAGAATTCTGCTGGAAGCCCATCTGGACCCGGTGCTTTCCCATGATTTTGTCTCTTAAATGCTTCATTTAGTTCCATCATTGTTATATTGCTTTCTAGCATTTCTTCAGTCTCTTTAGGTATCTTCGGTAAATTAGCTTCCTATAAATACTGTTTGACTTTTTCCTCATCAATATTCTCTTGTTTATATAGTTGCCCATAAAAATTTCGAATAATTTCTTTTTTCTCCTTATTCCCATAACAAACTTGGCCTTGATCATCTATTAACTTCAATATTTTTCTTGATTCCTTCTCTTTTCTCAATTTATATGCGAGCCATCTACCTGATTTATTTGCATCTTCAAAATAATTCTGTTTAGAGTTTCTGATTTTCTGTGCCAGTTCTTCTTTCTCTATTAATTCCATTTTATGTTTAATTACATCCAGCTTCAATTTAATATCCTTTTTCTGTGGCATTTTCTGTAATTCTTTTTCAAGAATTTTATACTCATCTTCCAAGGCCTTAGAAGCTTGCCTTTTCCTAATATTCTTTTTTCTTGTATAATCTATTATCAAACCTCTAGCGTATGCCTTCATTGTATCCCACACATTCTGCGTTGAAGTATCTTCTTTTTTATTTTCTCTGAAGAAAAAAGCCAGTTCCTTCTCCATCCATTGTATAAAATCTTTCTCCTTTAAAATAGTATTATTTAATGTCCATCTCGATCTTTTTTTTTGTCCCTTCCATTTAATTGTCATTGGGCTATGATCTGCCCAAGTACTTGTTTCAATATTTGTTTCTTTAATATTGGATATTAATTCTGTTGAGATCCAAATCATATCTAATCTGGACCATGATAGATGTCTATTTGAATAAAAAGTATATTGTTTAGCTTTAACATTTCTTTCTCTCCAAATATCTTTTAAAGTTAATTCATCTGTCATTTTAAAAAAAAACCTTGGGAGAGCCTTTCTATTTTGCTTGGTTGTTGTTGCTGTATAGTCTAATTTATTGTCCACAATTCCATTAAAATCTCCCATCATAATTATATTAACATAGTCCAGCCCAATTATTTTCATGTGTAGCTTTTTATAAAATTCTTCTTGTTTATCATTCAGAGCATAAATTGCAATCAAGAGTATTTTTATATTATTGTCCATTATTTCTACCATTAATACTCTTCCATCTTCATCCGTGTAAATCAATTTTGCTGGGATAACCTCTTTAATGTATAGAACCACTCCTCTTTTCTTACATTGAGTCAAAGAAGTAAATATTTCCCCCAATTTTGGCTGTACTAACAATTGTTCATGTTGTTTTTTAATATGAACTTCTTGTAGACAAATTATATCAAATTTTAATTTCTCTAATTTATGAAAAGTTTTCCTTCTTTTAACAGCTGAATTAAGTCCATTTATATTCATTGTAATCAGTTTTTTTTCTTCCATGATTATGCTTTATATTTAGGTCTAACCACTCTCGTGGCTCTCAATTCACGCTGTTCTTTGCTATCCATCTGTCCCCCTACTGCACCTTTCTCTTTTTCAGTCTCCAGTTGTTCCTCTTGAAACTCAATTAATGAGACCTCTTTCTCTGCCTCCTCTCTTCTTCCTCCAAAAAATTCTGCATGGAAAAGTTCTGCTTTCTCAATTGAATCAATTCTATATCTCTGTTCTTGCCACCTAAACATTAGTCCTTCTGGAATCAGCCATCTATAATTCACTTCGTTTTCCAATAGCATTTTGGTCAGAAATTGATATTCTCTTCTCATCTCTCTCACTCTTCTGGGTATTTGTTTTAAAACCACAACCTCTTTACCTTTGTATTTCAATGTTTTCTCTCTTACTACTTGTAATATATGCGTTTTAATGGATTTTTTGGTAAATCTAATATGGACTTCCTTGGGTAATTTATTTCTCATCGCACACCTTGTATAGACTCGATATATCTCATCTATTCCATCCATCATCTTTTCCTCTGTAATTTCCAAAGCATCTGCCAAAATTTCTATCATTATCACTGCCAAATTTTCTCCTTTTTCCTCTTCTATATTTTGAAATCTGAGATAAAATTCTGACCTTTCCATCTCCCACCTCAACATCCCACTTTTTTCTTGTCCAACCGCTGTTAATCTACTGTCAATATTTCCAATCTTCTTCTCTCTTTGTTTTCCTTCTTCCTCAATTTTTTGGAATCTCTCCTCATACTTGACCATCATTTGTTTAATGTTTTCCACTTTTTCATCAGTCTTCTCTATTCTTTGTTCAATATTTTCTGTTCTTTGTTCAATATTTTCTGTTCTTTGTTCAATATTTCCTGTTCTTTGTTCAATGATGTCTGATTTTGTCTTGAGATCTTTGATTCCTTGCATAATCATCTGTAAAGTTACTATTTCTTGTTCCTTATCTTGCTTCAACATTGTCTGAATTAAACGTTGTCCTCCAGCTGGTGGGGAAACAGAGGTAGAAGTAGAAATGCCAGATGGTATTGGTTTCCTGCTCATTTCAATGCTTCCAAAACTTCAAATTCTTCTTGACTTTTAATCCAACTGGTAGAGCAGCCAATTATAATCCAAAATGGAAAACTCCAATAGTAAAAGTCACGAAACCAAAAAAGAAACAGGAAAAAAGGAAGAAGAAAGATCTTCAGGTTCTTCTAGACCTTAATCCAATTACGAAGTAGTCCACCATAAAAAAGAAAAAATAGAAAGGAGAAAAACAAACAAATCCAAAAATAATAATATTGATTAAGAGCAAAAAAAAGAAAAGAAAAAAAAAGCAAAAAGAGAAAAAACAAAAAGTTCCTTCAGGTTCTTCACACCTTAATCCAGTTGAAAAGTCTCAATAATCAAAAAAGAAAAACAAAGTGGTCCAAAAACATAGATAGGAAAAGCAAAAAAGTCCCAATAAAAAAGAAAAAAAAATAAAGAAAAAACTCTGGGCTTTCCCTTTAAAATAAAAGGCAGAAATAAAAATATTACTAAAATTGAAATTTAGAAAAAAGCTAGTGAATAGGGTATATATATATATATATATATATATATATATATATATATATATAAAGGCACACTGCACTTTATTTATTTATCCAAGGCTCTTGTTATGACTCTCTTCTCCAGCAGCTTCAAAGCCAAACCTCAAGTGTTGAATTATTGATAACAGTCCAGGAAAGCACCTGCAATAATATTTTGCTGTGCTCTCCCTCTATCTTATCACGTTAAAATGCCCTTGAGAAGAGGTCTTTTTGCAATTCTCTCCAATTCAAATAAAATACTTTCAAGCCTCTAGTTGGCAGTGTTGCAAAGTTTCTTAATGCTCTTCCTCCCCCCAGCCAGAAAAAAGGAGTAATATATACAGAGACAAAAAAAAAAAAAAAAGTAGCCAAAGGGAGCCTCTATTCTAAAGAAAGTTAAAAAATCAAAGGGAGCATAAAAATATATATAAGAGAAAATTCAATCCAGTTACCTACAAAGTCACACTAAAGTCCCCCCCCAAAAAATACAGAGAAAAAAAAAAACAAAACCCCAAGCCTCAATTTGACATCACTTTAAAAAACACCGCTCAAACAGTTTCAGTCAAAAAAAAAAGTCTTACAGATTTCTTCTTTGATCAGGATGTCCTTTCCAACCTCAGCGAATTTACAACACAAAAGAGTTTTTCTCACCCAGCCGACACACTTTCACTCCAGCCACTTTCTTTCTGGAGCTGTCCTGACTTCAGCAGCTATAGAGGCTGCCTCTCCGCCGCCTGCAAAAGGGCTTCTTCCAGATCAAACCAGAGATTTTGCGATATCTCTGGGATCCTGGAACAGTACCCTTCTCAATCCCCGTCTCTACGGGACGGTTTAGGTCCGTTGGGACCGACCAGGGGCGAAAATATCGGCTGCGATCTCAGAGCCCCGAGATCGCAGCTGTATCGCCAAAACGAAGCTCTGCCTTCTCCAAAACCAGAAATATTCTTGTTGGGTATTTTACCAGAACAGTACAATAAAGGGAATACATATTTAATTTTACAAGTGTTACAGTAGCAAGAATTGTTTTTGCACAACAGAGGAAAAACAAAGAGATCCCTACAGGTGAAAGTACAATTAAAAAAAATATTAGAATGAGCAGAGATGGATAGATTAATACTCAAAATAAAGAGGAAGGAAGAAACAGAATAATTTTTAACATGGGACTTGTTTTACCAATGGTTAGTTAACAGAAATAGAAGTTAGAAACTTAAAAGTTTTAAGAGAATGATTAACTATATAATGAAGGTTTACTTGTATGGATAAGCTAATATTACTATTGCTATGTGATTATTATCAATGATATTATATTATTGTTATTATTACTATTATTTCTCAAAAATAACTATACTCAGACAACATGCTGTTCATGCAGATATTGAGTTTTTATGTTTCCTAAAGAAAAATATGCAAATAATTTAAGGTTAAAAGAATGCAGTGAATTTTGTTAACAGAAATAACAATAATTTATACAGATGATTAAGTGTAAACAGAAATTCATATTATTTCCACAGCAAGGAAAATAAAGCAGAAATTGTTAAATTGATTGTTTTATTCAAAGAGAAGAATATATTTAATTATGTTTTTTTAATTTGAATATTACTTCTGGATTTTGTGCTTGTGTTAAAAAAAAAATTGAAACTTTGGTTTTGCTGATTAGATAGATTTATTGTTATAGAAACAACTAGTTACTTAGTAATGTGCAAAAGTAAAAAAGTTGAGTGGAATGTTGTTATCTTATACTGTGCTAAAAAGAGTTGGAAGTCAATACTTTTTTTTTTTTCTTCCCTTGTACCTAATATTTTCTTTCCCCCTCTCTTTTTCCTTCACTTAATTTCCTATTTTTATTTTTCTTTGCATTTGTCATGCCCCCATCGAAGTCTGAATCAGTGGGGGAAGATGAGCTGGAACAAGAGCCAACAGAGATTGAGAAGGCTGCTCCGTTGACCTTGGAGGAAACTGTGGTAGTGCAGAGTCTGTCCAGGCAGGGTTTGTCAGGATTAGAAAGGATTGCAAATAGGAGCAAGAGAGCCAGAACTCAGGAGAAGAGCAAGGACCACCCACTCTTTTTTTAAAAAATATATATATATTGGTTTTTAAAAACAAACATAAACAAACAAAACATAAAAACATCAAGCTATCTTCCATAGGTGTACATACAGTGTGCCGGTTGGTTTACAAATTGTTTTGTGCTTCCATTTTGTAGTCTTCAATTACAATTATATTGCATATAATCTCATATTGTCAATCAAAAATTAAATACCTTGGTATCATTATTAATCAATCATTTGACTATACTTTTATGCATTCATGTTTTACAAGATAATCATAATTTACTTAGTTTATTTTATAACAGTTCATATTATCATCCCAAATCTATCTAAAATCATTTTGTAGATATAATAAGAAAGAAGTACATCTTTATATATTTATTATTTTCTAAGAGTCTACATATTTCATTACTGTATTTTATTATCTAACCATTGATAGAAAAGATCCCAAATTTTATAAAATTGTTTATCATCTGGTTCTCTAATTTCAAATGTCAATCTACTCATTTTAGCACATTCCAATATTTTCTTAATGATTTCCTCCTGTGATGGTGTTTTCTCATTTTTCTAGTTTTTAGCAAATACAATCCTAGCCACTGTTAATACATTTACAATCAGGTAT
Organism: Hydrophis major; assembly: GCA_033807585.1. Lineage (NCBI taxonomy): Eukaryota > Metazoa > Chordata > Lepidosauria > Squamata > Elapidae > Hydrophis > Hydrophis major. The sequence goes on from CM066333.1 coordinate 73,667,072, forward strand.
TTCAAGTCTTTACTATATATTTCAGGTAAAATTCCCAATAAAAATATCTCTGATTTCAAGTTTATATGTTTTTTTGTCATTTTTTCCAACCACATGTGGATTTTAGTCCAGTATTTTTTAGCATCCGCACAAGTCCACCACATATGTCTGATGACATAAGTCCGCCAGGTGTCTGATGACATTTCCAACATTTTTCGGATTTATTCTTGAACATTCTTGCTATTCTTGTTGGGGGAAAATGCCATTCGTAAAACATCTTATACAAATTTTCTTTATATGCTGTTGACATTGTCATTTTATAATTTTGAGACCACAATTTTTGCCATTTCTCTAAATCGATCCCATATCCAAAATTCTTCCCCCAAGCAATCATAGTTTCTTTAACTCGTTCTTCTTCTAATTTAATTTCTAATAAATATCCATACAGTTTTTTAATCACCTTTTTATCAGTACCTGTTAAAATCTTATCTAAATCAGTCAATGTATCATAGAAATCTTCCATTTTAGAATCTTTATCATACCTTGAATGTATTTGCACATGTGAAAACCCATTCATCTTTATACCTTGTTCCTCTAGTTTTTGTACAGATTTGAGTTCACCCTTTTCATTCAATATTTCACCATATCTAACTTTGTTCCTTTTTGTATATTATAGGATAAGAAAATGCTTCAATAGCCGATAACCAGACTGGAATTTTCAAATAACATTGTCTTTTAATCTTCTCCCAGTTTAACCACAGAGATTCCCATATATAATGTCTTCTAAAATACCCCTGTGTTTTAGTTCCTTTATACCATAAAACAGCATGCCACCCCAACAACAAATCATTTCCTTCTAATGTCAACAATCTAGTATTTCTTTGTGTTATCCATTCCTTAACCCACATAAGATTTGTAGCTTGATAGTACAACTCCCAATTAGGCAAACCAAATCCTCCTCTAATTCTAGCATCTTGCAAAAGTTTTAACTTTATTCTCGCTTTCTTACCTTGCCATATATATTTCAACACAATTTTATTTAGATCTTCAAAGTAATCTTTTCCAAGCCTAATTGGAATTGTTTGAAACAAATATAAAATTCTGGGTAATATATTCATCTTGATTGTTGAAATTCTCCCTGTTAGTGACAGTTGTACATTTTCCCATTTCGCCAGATCTAGTGCTATCTGCTGTTTAAGTTTGATATAATTATTCTCTTTTAATATACTACATCTTGCTGTCAAATATATCCCCAAGTACTTGATCTTATTCGTGACTTGAATTTTCAATCGGTCTGCCAGTTCTTCCTTTTGTCTTAATAGCATATTCTTTGTCAAAATCTTTGTCTTATCTTTATTTATTTTCAAACCAGCCACCTTTCCATATGTCTCTATCTTTTCTATCAATTTTAATGCTGTTTCTAAAGGGTCTTCTAAGATGAAATCCAGATCATCCGCAAATGCTTGCAGCTTAAATTCTTCCTTTTTGATTTTCATTCCTTTTATATTCTTTTCATCTCTAATATTTCTGTTTAGCACTTCCAAAGTTAACACAAACAACAAAGGTGATAGTGGGCACTCTTGTCTTGTTCCTTTTCTTATATTGATAGAGTCTGTCAGTTCTCCGTCTATTGTTACCTTTGCTGTTTGTTTATAGTATATAGCTTCTATTGCTTGAATAAATTTTCTAGCAAAAACCATCTGTTCCAACAGTAATAACATAAATTGCCAATTCACATTATCAAATGCCGTCTGTGCATCTAGAAATATCAGAGCCATTTGTTTTTCAGGATGTGCCTTGTAGTATTCCAAGGTGTCCAAGATTACTCTCATATTGTCTTTAATTTGTCTCTTTGGCAGAAATCCATTTTGATCAGGATGGATAAAATTATTTAAATATTTTTAAGTCTTTCTGCCAATATTGAAGCAAAGATTTTGTAATCTGCATTTAGTAGAAAAATGGGTCTATAGTTCTTAATTTGTAATGGGTCGGCCTCCTCTTTTGGAATAAGTATAATATAGGCTTCTGACCATGATTTAGGTATCTTCTTCTTTAACATAACTTCATTCATAACTTCTAGCAATGGAAGATTCAATGATTCTTGTAATGTTTCATAAAATTCTGCCGGAAGTCCATCTGGGCCTGGTGCCTTTCCATTATTTTGCTTCTTGAGTGCTTCAGTTAACTCCATCATTGTTATGTTGCTTTCTAACATTTTTTCAGTCTTTTTAGGTATCTAAGGTAAATTAGCATTCTGTAAGGACTGTTTAACTTTTTCCTCATCAATATTATCTTGCATATATAATTTCCCATAGAAGTCTCGAATAATTTCCTTCTTCTCTTTACTACCATGGCAAACTTGGCCTTGGTCATCTATTAATTGCAATATTTTCCTTGATTCTTTCTCCTTTCTCAATTTGTATGCTAACCATCTACCTGGTTTGTTTGCATCTTTAAAGTAGTTCTGTTTAGCACCTCTAATTTTCTGTGCTAATTCTTCTTTTTCTATTTGACCCATTTTATGTTGAATTATATCCATTTTTAGCTTGATGTCCTTTTTCTGTGGCATTTTCTGTAGCTCTTTTTCAAGTCTTTTATGCTCATCCTCTCAGGCCTTAGAGGCTAGTCTTTTCATAGTATTCCTTTTCCTTGTATAGTCTATTATCAAGCCTATAACATATGCCTTCACTGTATCCTATACATTCTGAATTGATGTGTCTTCTTTTTTGTTTTCTCTAAAGAAAAAAGCCAATTCTTTCTCCATCCACTGTGTGAAGTCTTTTTCCTTTAAAATAGTATTATTTAATGTCCATCTAGATCTTTTTGTCCTTTCCATTTAATTGTCATTGGATTGTGATCTGCCCAAGCACTTGTTTCAATATTTATTTCTTGAATATTAGTTATTAATTCTGTTGGCATCCATATCATATCTATTTTGGACCATGATAAGTGTCTATTTGAATAGAAGGTGTATTGTTTAGTTTTGGCATTTCTTTCTCTCCATATATCATTTAAGTTTATTTCATCTACCATTAAAAAAAAAGATTTAGGGAGAGTCTTTCTGTTTTGCTTTATTGTTTTCTGTGCTGTATAGTCCAATTTATTGTCTACAATTCCATTAAAATCTCCCATCATAATTATATTAGCATAGTCCATTTTGATTATTTTCATATGTAATTTTTTGTAGAATTATTCTTGTTTGTCATTTGGAGCATAGATTGCAATCAGGAGTGTTTTCGTATTATTGTCCATTATTTCCACCATTAGTATTCTTCCATCATCATCGGTATAAATCTATTTTGCTGGGGTGGTCTCTTTAATATATAAAACCACTCCTCTTTTCTTACATTGTGTCAAGGAAGTAAATATTTTCCCTAGTTTTGGCTGTATGTTCATATTGTCTTTTAATATGTACTTCTTGTAGACAAATTATATCAAATTTTAATTTCTCTAATTTATCAAAGATTTTCCTTCTTTTAACGACTAAGTTAAGTCCATTTATATTAATTGTAATCAATTTTTTCTCTTCCATGGTTATATTTTGTAGTTAAGTTTAGCAGCTCTCATAGATCTTAGTTCACGTTGTTCTTTGGCTTTCACCTTTCCACCTACTGTGCCTTCTTCTTTTTCAGTCGCCATTTGGCAGTCCTCTTGGAATTCAATTAGTGAGATCACTTTTTCTGCCTCTTCCTCTTTTGCTCCAAAAAATTATGTATAAAATAATTCCGCTTTCTCAATTGAGTCAATTCTATTTCTCTGTTCTTGCCATGTGAACATTTAGTCAGGAATAGGTATTCTCTTCTCATCTCTCTCACTCTTCTGGGTATTTGTTTCAAGACCACAATATCCTTGTCTTTATATTTCAATGTTTTCTCTTTTGCCACTTGCAATATTTGCATTTTAATGGCTTTCTTTGTAAATCTAATGTGAACTTCTCTTGGTCAGCTATTTCTCATCGCATATCTTGTGAAAACTCGATAAACTTCATCTATTCCATCTATCATCTTCTCTTGAGTTATTTCCAAAGCTTCAGCCAGTATTTCTATCATTATCTCAGCTAAGTTTTGTCCTTTTTCTTCCTCTACATTTTGGAATCTAAGATAGAATTCTGATCTATCCATCTCCCATCTCAACTACCACTTTTATCCTGTTCAACCACCGTTAATCTATTATCAATATCTCCAATCTTCTTGTCTCTTTGTTTATCTTCTTCTTCAATTTTTTGGAATCTGTCATCATACTTCAATATCATTTGTTGAATGTTCTCCACTTTTTCATCAGTTTTCCCTGTTCTTTGTTCAATGTTCTCAGTTCTTTGTTCAATGTTCTCTGTTCTTTGTTCGATGTTCTCTATTCTCTATTCAATATTCTCTGATCTTGCTTGAATATTTTGAATTCCTTGCATAATCATCTGCAGAGTCACTTTTTCTTGTTCTTTTTCTTGCTTTAACATTATCTGTATTGAACGTTGTCCTCCAGATGGTGGAGAGGAAGAAGTAGAAGTTGAAGAACCAGGAGCTGTAAATTTCCTACTCATTTTAAGCAATTCAAAATCTTCAGGTTCTTCTAAACCTTAATCCAATTGTGAAGTAACCAATTATATTTCAAAATAAAAATAGTAGAAAAAAGAAGCCAAATAATAATGATAAAAAAGGGGAGGACAAAACTTCTTCAGGTTCTTGTATACCTTAATCCAATCAATAGTTAGATGAAGAAAAAGGCTTCAAAAAAAAAAAAAGGAAAAGGAAAAATTATTCAGGTTCTTCAACACCTTAATCCAGTTGAAAGGTCTCAAATAGAAAAGAGTGCATAAGAATAAACCAGAAAGGTAGATGAAAAAACAAAAATACCAGGAAAGGAAAAAAAGGCTATTACCTTAAAAATAAAACATTAATACTTAAAGGCTTTCCCTTTAAAATAAAAAGCAAATGTAGAGATTGGACTTCCAAAGAAAAAAAGAAAAACAAAGACAAGCTCCAACAAAGCCAAAAACCCAAATAGTTGTTATAAGAAAAAAAAAGATAAAATGAAATACAATAAAGCTGGTGAGGAGGGATAGCACAACTTAGAAAAAGAGCACACTGCACTTTGTTTGATTATCCAAGGCTCTTATTATAGTTCTCTTCTCCAAAAACTTATCACCCTTTTCCCCCCTAGGTTTCAACACCAGACTCCAGCTGTTGATAGAAACCCAGAAGAGCACCTGCAATAATATTCTCCCATGCTCTATCTTATCAAATAGCAATGTCCTTGAAAAAGAGTCTCAGTTCTTTCTTTCTCAGCTTTGTCTGGTCACAGGGAAATAGAATATTTTCAAGCCTCTAGTTGGCAATGTTACAAAGTTTCTTTGCTCTCACTTTCTCCCTCCTTTTCCAAGCAAGATATAATAAGAATTAATAAAAAATAGAAAAATATATTTTTTTAAAAAGAAATAACTAAAGGGAGCCTCTAGCCTAAAATATTACAAAATCAAAAAGGAGAAAAAAATAGATGTAAATGAAAAAACCAGTTCAGTTTCAAAATACAAGATCGTGTATAGAAAATCCAGCAATGAGGAAAAAAACATTACTTTGACATTCCTGTTTAAAATTGCCACTTAATCACTTCTGTCAAAACTTTTACAGATTCTTTCTTTTCCTTAGGGTGTCCTTTCAGATCTTAGAATAAAGAAAAAGTTCCAACCAAACCGGCACACTCTCTTTCTGTTCTCTTCCATTTCAGAGCTGTCCCAACTTCAGCAGGTTTAATGGCTGCCTCTTTGCCGCTGGCGAGAAGAGCTTCTTCTGGATCTACCAGGGACTTGCAGTATCCCTGGGATTGACAGGATGCACTCTTCACTTTCACTGTCTCTTCGGGATTGTTTAGATCCGATAGGACCATCCAGGAGCAAAGATATCAGCAGCGATCTCAGACCTCCGAGATAGCATGCCGTATCGTCATGATGCCAGCTCCGCCCTCTGAGGACCACCCACTCTTGATCCTAGAGTATGGAGACAAGAAAGAAGGTGAGAACAATGCAGACTGAGCCAGCTACTTGGGAAGAGAGCATCCCGCCCCTCTTCACAAGTCATACCTGGGGACTGAGCTATAAGGAGGCGCCGATGGGAGGGGTTGAAACATTGAATCTGTGGACCCACATGGGCACTTGCCAACACCTGGACATTACTGTGCTCTGTCTTTTGGGGTTTGCCCAGTTTGCTTGATTGGCTGTACTTCTTGCTCTGTTTAGTATTTGGCTTACTGGACTGCTGGTCCTGGTTACTGTTTGGCAAACCTGGCTTACTGGACTGTTGGCCCTGGTTACTGTTTGGCAAACCTGGATTACTGAACTGCTGGCCCTGGTTACTGTTTAACTAACCTGGCTTACTGGACTACTAGCAGCTGGAGGCTTCTGAAGGTACATGTGAGAGCTTTGCTCCAGGATGTTTGGGGGCAAATTTGGAGCAATAAAGGGGACTTAGACCTGTTCTCTGGCTGTGTTGTTTTCATGCCACGTCCTGGGTCATCACAGCATTTTATATATTGATAAAAGAATAAAAGTCATTACATCAAGAAATTTCTCTTATTTCTGCTCTTAAAGATAAAAGCCATTTGGGTAGTAAGGGATGCAGTGAACATCGGCCATGTGTCTGACTTCAATTCTTCCAAATGCACCAGCCACCCAAAGAAGGCTTATCATTCAGCCTTGAATCTATATCTGCTACCTAAGGATACTGATCTGCCTTAGTGAGTTATTGTAGGAAATTGCTGAGAGAAATAATGTGAGTCTCTGTGTGAATGGAAAGGACTGTGTCTGGATTGCGACTGGTCCTTTATGTTCACTACGCTTGCCCAAATAATGAAAAATCAGGTCCATTAGAAGTGGGACAAATGAGATGAGGACTAACAGGGATGTCAGGATGTGACATTCCAATAAAAGTTTTGTCCACAGTGCTCTCTGAATTTGGCTGCAACCTTGTACAAATTTCATCACTCAACTAGGAAACTTCATCACAGCACCAAGAACTCTACAACCCAGCCCTGAACTACCTAAATTGTCTTCTTTTGATAGCTTCTTCTTCATTCAGATCATTCACAGTTCCAAGATCTTCAAGCTTTCAACAGTTGGGTCTCTCTTGAGGTTTCTGAGTTATCACCAGAGCTGAGCAAAACTGTAGAGCTGTTTCAAAACTCTACTTGGTTCAGTGCGTTAACTCAATAGAAGCCTTTAATCCATGAAACGTTGAGGCAACATCTTTACTTAGCTTAGCATGACTGTTTCAAAAATTATCCCAAGACTATGCTTCTATAACTCATTTCCTTCTTGGCAATCTCTGGATCATTTTTCCATTATATCCACTACTATCCCATTTGCAGACAGTCAGAAGAATCTTCCTAAATCAACACCCTGAACCTTCCAAGAAAGACCAATGTTTCAGTGCTTCAGGAAGGGGTTTATCACTAAAAACAACACCCCTGCAAACAGTTCTTGTGAATGGATTGTACACTGAGCCTTCACTAAGGTTTTCTTCCACATAGGCTTGCTTAAATGGCAATCCTAGGTGAATCTTCTCTAGAAGATTCAATGAGGTTTCCTAGCATCATGCTATATTAATTTTCCTAGCATCATGCTATATTAATTTTATATATACAAGCTCAGATAGGTAGCAGGAAGATGCATCAGATTTGACTTAAGCCCAGATCAGAAGATGGATGGTGGATTTCATTCATCTTGACTGAAGAAGACAGTTCTTTTCTGGCTCTATGCCTCCTCTTAGTCACAATTCATTCATTCATTCATTCATTCATTGTCGATCCACTGTCGGATGAAATCTTATTTTGTATGTTTCCAACCAATACAATCTTGAGCTTTTCTTTGCCATTTGGGCCCACAATTCCTTTTCCTTTGGGCTGATGTCATCCATCCATCTTGTTTTTGGTCTCTTTTGTGGATCAAATGGGATCCACTCTAGGACTGCCTTGGTCCATCTGCCATCGGTTCTTCTTGCTATGTGACCAGCCCATTTCCATGTCAATTTGTTTCCTCTCTTGATGAAATCATATACTTTCATTTGTTCTCTAATCCATGTGCAGGTTTTTCTCTCTTGTCTTTTATCGTCCCATTGTCACCACTTTTTTCAGTGTGTTGCAAAGATCCTATATTTAATGCAAATATTCAGAAGTTCATGTAAAATGGATTGTAAATTGTACAAATGGATTAGACAGTTCTAATGACTAGAGACAGTTGTCTAAATAGTTAATCCACAACAGTCCCTTCAATATATGCATAGGTTATAGAGAAGAATTGTTTAGGATAAAGAAGATAACTTGATTTGTTGAGAGTGACACAATCAAGCTTAAAGTAAAGCATTAATATTTGACTTTACCAAGCCTGGTCAAGAAGAATCTTTTTACTATATTATATTATATCAACTAATCTCTTTTACCTCTACTGCTGTGTTTTTCATTTTATCTTGACAGAATTTGATGACATTTGCAGGCATCGTTGACCATTTTAAAAGGATACAGCTTCCCAAATGTCAGAAAGATATGTGCCAGTGAATTGTGTAAAATGTATCTAGGAAAAAAAAAAGAATCTTTTTCTTGTATTTGCTCATATCTAGGAAAATTGCAGACACTGATTAAAATGTAGATAGGTAGATAAGTGTTCTGTCTTGAATTTGCATACTCGAAATCCCCGCGCCTTGATTGGCTAAGGCGCGGGGATTTCTGATTGGCCAGGCGAGCCGCGCTGATTGGCCCGATTGAAGTCTCCCGCGATTGGCTCAACCCAAGAGCGGGAGACTTGAATCGCTGCCATTGGCCGCGGCCGCCGCAGCGAAAAGAATAAAAGCCGCGGGCTTTTTCCTTTTCGCCGGTTCGGTTCCCCACTGTTTAATAAAGAGCTTGAATGATAGTCACCGACTCTGAGCGTCTTTTTGCGGACACGACACTGGCGACGAGGATGGGATCCCGACCCTGAACCGAACCCCGTGTCCAACAAAGAGCCAGTTCCAGCGCAGAGATGGCGAAGATCGCACCGCCCGCCCCCTTCAACCCCGCCGTCGAGGACTGGGAATCGTACTCAGACCGGTTCCGTATGTACCTTGAATGCGCCGGAATGAAGGACGCCCCGGGCCCGCTAAAACGCGCCGTCTTCCTTACTCATTGCGGACCAGAGGTCTTCCAGATGGCCAAAGCATTGGCCAAGCCGGCAGACGCAACCGCCATGGACTGGGACGTCCTCGAACCTATACTGCGGCGCCATTATGCCCCCGAGGTCCCCATCCTGATACGGCGCAACGAGTTTTACCGCCGAAATCAGAAACCAGATGAAAAATTGAGCGACTTCGTCGCAGAGCTACGGCGCCTAGGAGGACTCTGCGAGTTTGAAGGTCTGAACAGCCTCATAAGAGACCGATTCGTACTCGGCTTATGGGACCCTACACTCCAGAGCCGGCTTATGGCCCAGGGCGACATCAGCCTAGCTGATGCCCTCACCGCAGCCGCAGCCGCAGAAGCGACCCGCACGTCTGCTGACAGCATGCGAAGATCTGACGCGAAGGGCAGAAACAACAACCCGGCAAGGTCGGCCGACCCGAGAAGCGAATCAACCGCACACTACGGAGAATTCCAGTCAACCTCCAGCACGTCGGAAGACGAGGAGGACATACATCGCGTGCAGATGGGACGCGGCGACCAACGGAGTCGAAGAGGTCGGAGGTTGAGGACCAACTGCGCCGGGTGCGGCGGCGACCACCCCAGGTCAGAATGCCGATTTTTTGACTCTATCTGTGGCATTGTGAACGACGGGGTCACATCGCTCGAGTTTGCCGCCAAAAGAAGACCCGCAGCCCGCCCAAATGGGAACAACACGACCGGAAGAAGGAAAGTCCCCTGCCCAGGACCAGAGAGCGCCAACCGGACGGTCGGTGGGACCGTGCTCAACGATCTTCAAGAGGCGGCGACGGTTGGCGAAAGGAAGAGACTCACCAGACGGTGACCATCGGCCACGCCATCTCCGACGGCGCCAGAAAAGTACACGTAGAAGTCCATATTGAAGGCCAGCCATGCAAGATGGAAGTGGACTCCGGGTCCTACCTCTCCATGATTGCATGGCGCGAGATTAAAAGGCTAGTGCCCACCCTCCATAAGAGGAACGTTCCTGCCCAGAAAATCATCATAAAAGACTACCAAGGGAATCGCGTCCCGGTAGTGGGCACCAAGAACTTTAATATAACTTACAAGGGCCGCACCGAACAACTGCCACTCACTATCGTCGATCGCGACCGCCCAAGCCTACTGGGCTTACAATGGTTCGCCCCGCTTGACATCGCGCTGACAGGAGTCAACCACGTCGCCGACGACGGTTGGGAACAGCGGCTAGCCCAGGAGTTCCAGGAGGTCTTCGATGGAGGCTTGGGCAAGTACCAGGGGCCCCTTATCTCATTTGACCTAGACCCAAGGGTTCCCCCCAAGCGGCTAAAACCTAGGAGGGTACCATTCGCCCTGAAGCCTAAAATTGACGAGCAGATCGACAAGCTCGTCAAACAAGGGGTGTTGCAACCGATAGACCATGCCCGATGGGAGACCCCTATAGTGACCCCAGTCAAGCCAGACGGGTCCGTGAGAATTTGCGGGGACTATAAGGCCACCCTAAATGGCGCGTTGCAACAAAGTGCCTACCCAGTCCCAATCGTGCAACATTTACTGCACTCACTGGGAGGGGGCAAGGTCTTTGCCAAGCTCGATCTCGCCCAGGCATATCAGCAGCTGCCCGTAGATGAGAAAACAGCGGAAGCCCAGACCATCGTGACCCATCGGGAGGCTTTCAAGTGTAACCGACTCCAATTCGGAGTCAGCGTGGCACCAGGCATCTTTCAGAGCCTGATGGAACGTTTGTTACAGGGCATCAAGGGGGTGGTGCCCTATTTCGATGACGTATTAGTGGCGGCGCCAAACGAAGCCGAATTAGAAAACCGACTCAGACAGGTCTTAACAAAATTTAAAGTGACGGGACTTAAAGTTAAACGAGAAAAATGCCAACTATGCACAGAGCGAGTGGAATTCTTGGGCTACCTTCTAGATCGGCATGGCATTCACCCTACAATTAAAAAAGTGAAAGCCATCAAGGAAGCCCCCACCCCAAAGTCTAAAACGGAACTACAAGCGTTCCTAGGCTTGCTGAATTTTTATAATGTTTTCCTACCCCAAAAGGCTATGGCGGCGGAGCTTTTACATAGACTCCTGGATAAGGCGGCAACCTGGACTTGGGGGAGACGAGAGCAAGCCGCCTTTCAAAAAACCAAAGACCTCCTCACCTCCGACGCCGTCCTGATTCAATTCAGCGAAACCTTACCCTTAGTTGTCACTTGCGACGCATCACCTTTCGGCGTCGGCGCTGTCCTCAGCCATACCCTCCCCGACCAAAGAGAAGCACCCATCGCTTTTTTTCTCCAGGACTCTGACTAAACCGGAGCGGAACTATAGCCAGTTGGACAAAGAAGCTTTGGCTATAGTTGCCACCGTTAAGCGATTCCACGAATACCTGTATGGCCGCCCGTTCACCATTGTGACAGATCATAAGCCATTGCTGGGCATCCTCGCTGGAAACCGAGCCACCCCGAACATTTTATCACCCCGGATGACAAGGTGGTCCGAGTTCCTGGCAGCCTACAGCTACGAACTGTTACACAAGCCAGGTAAGAAAATTTCGCACGCGGACGCTTTAAGCCGCTCACCTTTACCTGACTCTGATCCTGACCCAGCACCAACGACAAACACCCTTAGTATCGAAAACCTACCCATTACCGCGTCAGACATTGCCAGAGAAACTATTAAGGATAGGCGTCTGGCGCGAATCCTGCACTGGCTAGAAAAAGGTTGGCCGGAAAGGGACAATGACGAAACTTTTAAAACATTCAGACACCGCCAGACTGAACTCTCACTGCTTAAAGGATGTATTTTGTGGGGTGACAGGGTGGTCATCCCGGACAGATTGCAAGGGAGGGTCTTAGAGATGCTACATGAAGGTCATCCTGGCATCGCCAGGACTAAAGCCCTGGCCAGGAGTTACGCATGGTGGCCAGGGATGGACAAACAAATAGAGGCATGGGTCGCCAAATGCCAACGGTGCCAGGAGACCAGACCCAGCCCACCCGCAGCACCCATCCGGGACTGGGAAACACCAAGGGGGCCCTGGTCCAGAATCCATTTAGACTTTGCCGGTCCCACAAATGGGCATACTTTTCTAATCACAGTTGACGCTTACTCCAATTGGTTGGAGGTAAGCGACATGAAATCCACTACCACAGAGGCCGTCATTAAAGAACTGTGTAAACTGTTTTCCACGCACGGCCTCCCAGACGTCGTCGTCTCAGACAACGGGCCCCAGTTTACTTCCCTCGATTTTGAGAGGTTCTTGGCGGAGAGGGGTATCCGCCACGCATTAACAGCACCGGCGCATCCGGCGGCGAACGGTAGGGCGGAACGGATGGTCCAGTTTACAAAAAAGACCCTCCGGAAAATGGACCACGGGGAGATCAACGACAAAATCAATAAACTCCTCTTCATACAACACATCACCCCCAACACCACGACCAACAAAAGCCCAGCCGAACTACTAATGGGCAGGAAGCTGAGGTCCCCACTCGACAGGTTACACCCGACATATAACCCGGAGCGGCCCCCAGACTCCAGTTCCAAATACCGGACATTTGCCCCAGGTGACTTAGTCTACGCAAAAAACCTGACGGGGGACCCCCTATGGATCCCAGCCGTCATAACTCAAATCACTGGTCCACGATCGTACCGGCTCCAAACCACCGATGGGCGAGCCTGGAAACGACACATCGACCAGCTCAGGTCGCGAACGGCAACAGACCTCAACCCCCAAGACACGAACCAAGGGGGGAGGGAATACCCGAATAAACAAGCGCAGGAAAAAATAATCCAAAAATACTCACCGGAACGCAGCCATCGCGAGCCCCCTCCGGAGAAGAACCACCTGGCCAGCTCGACCGACTCGGAGAAGCCAAGCGGGAGCGGCGAAACCCGTAGCTCAACCGACCCGGTAGGCCCAGGCGGGAGCCACGGAGAACGAACTGGCCCAATCATCCAGCCGGTTCACACAGAAGGAGGAGCAGCCAAAAAGATGACCGCTCCGGCCGAGATCCAGCTTGCAACTGAGTTGCGCAGGTCAACTAGGACTAGACGGAGCCCCGCCTACCTGCGTGACTACGCAACGTGATGGACCATACCAAGAGGGGAGGGGTGTTCTGTCTTGAATTTGCATACTCGAAATCCCCGCGCCTTGATTGGCTAAGGCGCGGGGATTTCTGATTGGCCAGGTGAGCCGCGCTGATTGGCCCGATTGAAGTCTCCCGCGATTGGCTCAACCCAAGAGCGGGAGACTTGAATCGCTGCCATTGGCCGCGGCCGCCGCAGCGAAAAGAATAAAAGCCGCGGGCTTTTTCCTTTTCGCCGGTTCGGTTCCCCACTGTTTAATAAAGAGCTTGAATGATAGTCACCGACTCTGAGCGTCTTTTTGCGGACACGACAGTAAGTTTGTGTGTGTGTGTGAGAGAGAGAGAGAGGGGGGGGGAGATACTGTCAGAGTTCCGACGGATGCTCTAATTACATGATGATAGATAGATAGATAGATAGATAGATAGATAGATAGATAGATAGATAGATAGATGGATAGACAGACAGACAGACAGGCAGATGATACATAGCAATAACACTTAGACTTATATTCTGCTTATATATCACAATTCTTTACAGCCCTCTCTAAGCAGTTTACAGAGTCAGCCTATGGCCCCCAACAATCTGGGTCATTATTTTACTGACCATGGGCAGATGGAAGGCTGAGTCAAAATTGAAGCTTCCATAATATTTTTAGTTGGCTGTTATTTTAAATTCAATGGGTCTCTGTGTATTCTAACAAAAATGTTTGTGCCTCAGAGTTCGGTTGAAATTTGAATGTGGCAATTTCCCAGGGCAATTGACTGTGTGAGTGAACAACCATAAGCTGAACTTGGGAGCACATGTATAATAATCCAGCATTAACCCTTGTGAAGAGGTACAACCCAGCATAGTTTCCGTTTTCCTCTCTAGTTTAATGTCCCCAGTTTTTCAAAATGATTTACTTGTTCTTCCTCTGGAAACTTTGAATGTAATAATAAATGGGGCTCTGAGAGAGGCATGTAGTAAATGCAGTTCAGGTTAGAAGTGTGGCTTTAGGAATTACTTTTTCATAGATGATTTAACTGTCAGGCCTGCTGAAAAATAGATGATGAAAAATAATCCAAAGTATCTTGGAGAAATAATTTGTTTGGCCATCTTCTCCTATTCTGTATTACTTTTTAGCTTCTCTTCTTTCACCTGTAATTATATTTACTTGGTTCTATGTTCCATCAGCTCTAAGGAATGTGTCAGTAATTTAGCATCACATCTTATTCACTCAAATGCTACCTCCCTTTGAACCCAGCCTACAACTCAGTTCTGCTAAAGCACTTACAGTTAAGAACATTACATCTTATTCACTCTGGCAATCCTAAATGTTAAATGTACTGCAGGCTGCATTATTATGAAAGGAAAAACATTAAAACTATTCTGAAGAAGATCTTGACCTCAAGAATATTGGCTTTTTAACAATGTGGCTAGTGCCAAATTCACTATTAAACAGATACCCCAGGATGCCACTGGAACCAGGTTTTCATGCACCATCACCAGTAAAAATGAGGGATAAGGGGAATCATCTGGGGTGCATAATAGAAACATTATATCTGGAAAATGGCTAACAGCATCAGCAAAGAGACAATAGCTATAGCACTTAGACTTATATACAGTGGTGGGATTCAATTTTTTTTACTACTGGTTCTGTGGGCATGGCTTAGTGGGCGTGGCAGGGTAAGGAGTCTTCTCCAGTCAGAGGTGGTATTTGCCAGTTCTCTGAACTACTCAAAATTTCCGCTACTGGTTCTACAGAACTGGTCAGAACCTGCTGAGTGCCACCTCTGCTTATATACTGCTTTAAAGCCCTCTATAAGTGGTTTACAGAATCAGCCTATGGCCCCCAACAATCTGGGTCCTCATTTTATTGACCTTGAAAGGATGGAAGGCTGAGTCAACCTTGAGCCTGGTGAGATTTGAACTGCCAAATTGCAGGCAGCCGGCAGGTAGCAGAAATAGCCTGCAATACTGCGCCACCGCGGCTCAACAAATGTTCTGGTTGGGCAGTTTATTTTATCGACCCATAGCTTAATGTGTCCTGGCGCCAAGCAGGCATGCAACACAGTAACAGTCTCTAAATCAAAAACTGTCTGGTTTGGTTCTGAAACCCAACAGGACAGACACTGACTGCAGAGGATAATTAAGACTGCAGAAAAAACAATTACTATCAACCTGCCTTCAATCAAGGACCTATATACTGCACGAGTCAAAAAGAGGGCTGTGAAAATATCTACAGACACCTCACATCCTGGGCATAAACTGCTTCAAATCCTTCCCTCAAAATAACACTATAGAGCACTGCACACCAGAACAACTAGACACAAGGACAGTTTTTTTTCCCAAACGACATCCCTCTGCTAAACAAATAATTCCCTCAACACTGTTCAACTATTACAAAGTCTGCAACCTTCTCATCACTCCTTATCCCCACTCACTTGTGACTGTCTGACTACAACTTTGTTGCTTGTATCCTTACAATTTTTATTGACTGTTTCTTAGTATGATTTGATTGCTTATTATACCCTATGACTATGATTAAGTGTCATACCTTATGATTATCGACTCCTGATGAATATATCTTTCTTTTATGTATACTGAGAGTATTTACACCAAGACAAATTCCTTGGGTGTCCAATCACACTTGGCCAATAAAGTATTCTTTCTTTCTTTCTTTCTTTCTTTCTTTCTTTCTTTCTTTCTTTCTTTCTTTCTTTCTTTCTTTCTTTCTTTCTTTCTTTCTTTCTTTCTTTCTTTCTTTCTATCTATCTATCTATCTATCTATCTATCTATCTATCTATCTATCTATCTATCTGTTGTGTCCGCGATATGATGCCAGGAGTCGGTGACTTCAAATCATTCTCTTTTATTTAAAGTTGGAACCGAACTGGAGCAAAGGAAAAAAGCCCGCGGCTTTTATTCCTTTAGCCGCCGCAGCCGCGGCCAATGGCATCGCTTTGAATCTCCCGCGATTCGAATGGACCAATCGCGGGAGATTCTCAGTGAGCCAATCGTTGCAGCTCGCCTGACCAATCAGAGAGCCCCGCACTTTGGCCAATCAAAGCGCGGGGATCTCAAGAATGCTAATTAAGGACAGAACACCCCTCCCCTCTTGGTTCAGTCCTTACGTCGTGTAGTCACGTAGGTAGGCGGGGCTCTGTCTGAGCCTACTGGACCTGCGCAGCTCAGTCGTAGGTTGGATCCCAGCCGGTTCGGTCGGGATCTCTGCTGCTCCTGCTGCCGTTGTGGGAACTGGCTGGTCGGTCGGGCCGGTCCGCTCTCCGTAGCTCCTTCCTGGGCCTCCCAGGTTGGTTGAGCTGCGGATTTCGCCGCTCCCGCTCGGTCTTTCCGGGTCGGTCGAGCTGGCCTGGCTGTCTCTTCCTGGTGAGGGGTCGTGCTGGCTGCTTTCCGGTAAGTACGGCTGGTTTATTCTTCTTTGGTTTTGGTCCCCTGGGTATTCCCTCCCCCCTTGGTTTGTGTTGTGGGGGTTGGTTTCACCTGTTTGTGCATCGGTGGTCTCTTGGTTGGTAGTCCTCGACCTTAGTTGGTCAATGTGGCATTTCCATGCTCGTCCGTCTGCTGTTTGGAGCCGGTACAAGTGTGGGCCTGTTATTTGTGTGATGATGGCCGGTATCCATAGTGGGTCTCCCGTTAGGTTTCTTGCGTATACAGGGTCGCCGGGTGCGAAGGTTCGGTGTTTGCTGTTTGAGTCTGGGGGCTTCTCCGGGTTATATGTGGGGTGTAACCTGTCGAGTGGGGACCTTAATTTCCTCCCCATTAATAGTTCGGCTGGGCTCTTATTCGTTGTGGTATTTGGGGTTATGTGTTGGGTGAAGAGTAGTTTGTTGATTTTCTCCTGGATCTCCCCGTGGTCTATTTTCCGGATGGTCTTCTTAGTGAATTGGACCATCCGTTCCGCCCTACCGTTCGCCGCTGGGTGCACCGGTGCTGTCAGCGCGTGGCGGATGCCCCTTTCCGCTAGGAATTTTTCGAATTCCAGCAAGGTGAATTGGGGCCTGTTGTCGGAGACGACGACGTCTGCGAGGCCGTGTGTTGCAAAGAGTTTGCAGAGTTCCTTGATCACGGCCTCCGTGGTTGTCGTCTTCATGTTGCTTACCTCCAGCCAGTTGGAGTAAGCGTCAACTGTTATGAGGAAGGTGTGACCTTTTGTGGGCCCGGCGAAGTCTATGTGAATCCTAGACCAAGGTCCCCTTGGGGTTTCCCACTCTAGGACGGGTGCTGTGGGTGGGCTTGGCCTAGTTTCCTGGCATCGTTGGCACCTTGCTACCCAGGTCTCAATTTGTTTGTCCATCCCTGGCCACCAAGCGTAACTTCTGTCCAGGGCTTTAGTCCTCACGATGCCAGGGTGCCCCTCGTGTAGCAGTTCCAGAACCTTCCCTTGTAGCTTTTCTGGAATGACCACCCTATCCCCCCATAGTATGCACCCTTTTAATAACGAGACTTCCGTTTGGTGGTTTTGGAACGTTTTGACGGACTCGTCGTTGTCCCTTTACGGCCACCCTTTCTTTACCCAATGCAACACCCGCACCAGACGTTTGTCTTTATTAGTCTCTCGGGCAATGTCTGACGCGGTTATGTGCAGGTTGGGTAGAGTCTCTATGCTGAGGGTGGTCGTCGTGGGTGCTGGGTCGGTGTCAGGTTCCGGTAGCAGCGAGAGGCTTAAGGCGTCTGCATGGGAGATCGTCTTACCCGGTCTGTGTATGAGTCCGTAGTTGTAGGCTGCCAGGAACTCGGACCACCTTGTCATTCGGGGAGACAGAATGTTCGGGGTGGCCCGGTTTCCTGCAAGGATTCCCAGCAGTGGCTTGTGGTCGGTTATGATGGTGAAAGTCCGGCCGTAGAGATACTTGTGGAATTGTTTCCGAAGTGAGGAGGTCCTTTGTTCTTTGGAAGGCGGCTTGCTCTCATTTCCCCCAAGTCCAGGTCGCTGCCTTGTCCAGGAGTCTATGTAAGGGCTCCGCCACCGTGGCCTTTTGGGGCAGGAAAACATTGTAAAAGTTAAGTAGCCCCAGGAATGCCTGTAGTTCTGTCTTCGACTTGGGTGTAGGGGCTTCTTTGATGGCCTTGATTTTTTTGTTTGTGGGATGAATGCCGTGACGGTCTAGGAGGTATCCTAGGAATTCTACCCGTTCCGTGCAAAGCTGGCATTTCTCCCTCTTGACTTTGAGCCCGGTCTCTTTAAATTTGGTTAGGACCTCCCTTAGGCGACCCTCTAGTTCGGCTTGGTTGGTTGCCGACACTAGGACGTCGTCGAAGTAAGGTACCACCCCCTTGATGCCTTGCAGTAGTCTTTCCATTAGACTTTGGAATATTCCCGGTGCCACGCTGACTCCGAATTGGAGTCGGTTGCATTTGAATGCCCCCCGGTGGGTGACTATGGTTTGCACTTCTGCCGTTTGCTCGTCGACTGGCAACTGTTGGTATGCCTGGGCGAGGTCGAGCTTGGCGAAAACCTTGCCCCCTCCCAGTGAGTGCAGTAGGTGTTGCACTACTGGGACGGGGTAGGCGCTTTGTTGTAGCGCGCCATTTAGGGTGGCCTTATAGTCCCCACAGATCCTCACCGACCCATCGGGCTTGATCGAGGTGACTATAGGGGTCTCCCACCGGGCGTGGTCTATGGGCTGTAGAACCCCTTGCTTGACGAGCTTGTCAATTTGCTCATCTATCTTGGGTTTAAGTGCGAATGGCACCCGCCTTGGTTTCAGGCATTTTGGGGGGACGTTTGGGTCTAGGTTGAAAGATATAAGGGGCCCTCGGTACTTGCCTAGGTTTTTGTCGAAGACCTCTTGGAATTCCCGGGCCAGTTGCTGCTCCCAGCTGTCGTCGGTGACGTGGTCGACTCCCGTGACTGCTATGCTGAGCGGGGCGAACCATTGCAGTCCCAGTAGGCTTGGGCGGTCGCGGTCGACGATTGTCAGGGGAAGTTTTTCAGTGTGCCCTTTGTATGTGATGTTGAAGTGTTTGGTTCCGACTACCGGGATGCGGTTTCCCTGGTAGTCTTTTTCAATGAGTCTCTGGCTGTCTAGGTTCCTCCTTTGGAGGGTAGGCACCAGCGCTTTATTTCATGCCATGCTATCATGGAGAGGTAGGACCCGGAGTCCACCTCCATTTTGCATGGCTGGCCCTTGATGCCTACCTCCACGTGGACCTTCCGGGCGTCATTGGTTATGGCGTGGCCGATGGTGACCGTCTGATGGGTCTCCTCTCTTCGCTGGTTATCGCCACCTTGCAGGGATCGTCTGTTCTGGTCTCATCTGTTGTCCGAGGGGCGATCTCTGGTCCGGGGTGGTGTGCTCTCTCTCCTCCAGTCGCTCTGGTCCCATCGTGCCGGGCTGCGATTCTTCTTTAGGCGGCAGACACGGAAGATGTGTCCCTTCTTGTCGCAATGCCGGCAGATCGATTCAAAAAACCGGCATTCCGACCTGGGGTGGTCGCCGCCGCAACCGGCACAGTTGGTCCTCGACTTACGACCCCGCCGGTTCCGTGGGTCGCGGCCTGTCTGGAGGCGATGGACGTCCTCCTCGTCATCTGAAGTGCCCGATGCCGAGTGGAAATCGCCCTGGTGGGTGGTCGTCTCGGGTTGGGCCTCGGTCGACCTCGCCGGGTTGTTGTTTCCGCTGCGGTCCCCCGTGTTCGGTCTGCGCATGCGGTCGGCGGAAGTTCGGGTTGCTTCAGCGGCTGCGGTGATGGTGTCTGCTAGGCTGATGTTGCCCTTGGACATCAGCCGGCTCTGGAGGACGGGGTCCCACAATCCGAGCACGATTCGGTCTCGCAGGGCGTTGTTCAGGTTGTCGAATTCACACAGCCCCCCTAGGTGCCGTAGCTCGGTGACGAAGTCGCTGAAACTCTCACCCGACCGTTGGTCCCGACGGTAGAATTCGTTGCGTCGGATCAGGATGGGTACCTCTGGAGCGTAGTGCCGCCGAAGTATTGGCTTGAGGACGTCCCAGTCCATCGCGGTCGCATCGGCGGGTTTGGCAAGTGCCTTGGCCATCTTGAAAACCTTGGTCCCGCAGTGGGTCAGGAAGACGGCGTGCTTCATCGGGCCGGTGGCGTCCTTCAGGTTGCTGCACTTGAGGAACATGCGGAATCGGTCGGAGTACGATTCCCAGTCCTCGGTGGTGAGGTTGAAGGGTGCGGGGGGTGCGATTTTCTCCATCGTGGTGTTTCCTCTGGCTTCCGTCGGACACGTGGTTCGGTTCAGGGTCTGGATCCCATCCTCGTCACCAGTGTTGTGTCCGCGAAATGATGCCAGGAGTCGGTGACTTCAAATCATGCTCTTTTATTTAAAGTTGAAACCGAACTGGGGCAAAGGAAAAAAGCCCGCGGCTTTTATTTCTTTAGCCGCGGTGGCCGCGGCCAATGGCATCGCTTTGAATCTCCCGCGATTCGAATGGACCAATCGCGGGAGATTCTCAGCGAGCCAATCGGCGCGGCTCGCCTGACCAATCAGAGAGCCCCGTGCTTTGGCCAATCAAAGCGCGGGGATCTCAAGAATGCTAATTAAGGACAGAACACTATCTATCTATCTATCTATCTATCTATCTATCTATCTATCTATCTATCTATCTATCTATCTATCTAGGGTCTTCAAACTTGGCAAGTTTAAGACTTGTGAACTTCAACTCCCAGAATTCCTGAACTAACTTACCTGGAGGAGGAATTCTGGGAGTTGAAGTCCACAAGTCTTAAAACTGTCAAGTTTGAAGACCCTACTGAGTTTTCTTGATGTTGGGGAGGAATGGTTGAGGCAATCGTTCCATGTTTGAACTTGCTGCTGTAATCAGGTCAGAAAGAAAATATATTTCAGGCCTGATTGCACTATATTTCCTTCTTTCAGTTTTGTGGATTATGGAAGTATCTAAATCACTTCTGAATAAAGGTAGTCCTTGATTTACAAACACAATTTTGAGCCCAAAAATTTATGTTGCTAAGAGAAACATTCGCTATGTGAGTTTTGCCCCATTCTATGATCTTTCTTGCCACAGTTGTTAAGTGAATCACTACAGTTGTGATCACACACACACACACACACACACACACCAATTTAGTGAGCATAAACCTTACATTAATGCTGCCAAATCTGTTTGTTCAATTGAACTCAACTGTGGAGTATATTTACTATATGTACAGTTTCATGGAACAGTATTCCTTAGATTCCAGAAAGGTAACGCAAGAACTTTCAAAGATGCTAATTCACAAACATAACATTTACAGAGTGATTCCACTTGTTAATATAAGCCAGGTAATTATCACATTTGGTTGAATTTAGCTCCATGTTGTATTTCTTTTTTCTTTCTTTTTTTTAGAATTCTGTAAACCTGATGAGCAAGAGAAATGTCTGCAGCATCAATATTGCCTTTTGAAGTTATTCCTGGTGTGCCACAAATATGTATCCCAGCTTTCTTTCTTAACTGTAGACCTGCTAATATCAAGGACTCTCGAGAGAAAATGTATGTGCAGGTGAATGGAATTCAGATCAGAAATGTTTTTAATTATATATAAGTTACTTAAGAAGAGAATTTTCACTTTGCTATGAGATGGATAGATAGTTGTGAAACATAGGGATTGGAATCGATTGTGGATCTCGAGATTTCTGTCTAGTTTCACTGATATCCATAGGCAATTCACCAGGTCTCTACTAGGTTATATTTCTTCTAAATATCTGTCTGGATAGCTGAACTTGAAAGTAATGCATTCAACTACACACAGTTTTTTCTTTCTTTCTTTTTTGCTCCAGGACAATGTGAGAAATTAAAATGTCAGAATTGCTGTAGGAATTCTGTATTCGACTGCATTAAGGGAATGTTTCAAGTTGTAGCTGCCCAACACATCTGCCAAATAATCATGTAGCCAGAAGCTTACCAAAATAGTAATCTGGCATACAAAACAGTACTTGAATGATAGATCCATCCAAGTCAAACTGAAATTATCTTGTCATGTTGGAAAATATTGCTATAGCAACAATCTTACCTCATAGTGGGAGGAGAAAGAGGAGGGGAGGGAGGAAGGAAAGAAGGAAAGAAGGAAGAAAGAAAAAGAAGGAAGGAAGGGATTTAAGACAGTTAAGGAAAACCTAACTAGACTTTTTAAAAGTCAACTATTCTGCAATTAATACACATTGATTGTGTTTAATGTGTATTTAATAATGTGCTCAAATAAATTGCAGCTTACAAGAGGAGAAGGAGGAAGAGAAGGGGAAAGAAGGAAGATGAAGGGGAAGAAAGGGGAGAAGGGGGGAAGGGAAAGTTGAAAGGAGGGAGGGAAGGAATTAATTTAATTAAAATAAATTTAAGATAGGCAAGTAAAACCTAATTACATTTTTAAAAAGTCAACTATTCTGCAATTAATACACATTGATTATATTCAATGTGTATTTAATAATGTGCTTAGATCGACTGTAGCTTAGAGCAAGAAGAGGAGGAGGAAATAGATTATGTCATAAAAGATATTCAAATATATTTTCAGTTAAGGAAAATTATACCCCCAAGAATGGCAAGTCTGCTATTCATTCATACGAAGTTACTGTTGATCATATCCTTGGGAGGAAAAATACATGATCTTGAACAGTTGTATTTTACTGAGCCTTTATGGAACATCATTTTTTTTCCCCAGATACTTTTCCTGGTAAATATTTGCAGAAGAATGGACAAAATTACTAGTGTGCGAAACTCCATGTGAAACAAAGTGGCCCAAAACCTGAATGTTGCCAATTTGGAGTAATTTAGGCTGCTTGAGTTATTCAAGGCAGAATGGCCAGCTCTCACCTATCCCATCTGGATTCTACTACCTTGTGGATACTGTAGTCCTTATTTGTCTTGTTGCAACTTGTTTCCCTAAATTGCACTGGTGAAGAAATGGTATTATATTCAGTGAATGGCAGCACTGATCACAGCTTGTTTCTGGCTCAGAGCACACACAACAAGTGTTGGTGGGGCAACGCACAGAGGTGGTATTCATTCGGTTCAGACCGGTTCTGGCGTACTGGTAGTGGAACTTTTGAGTAGTTCGGAGAACCAGAAAATACCACTTCTGGCTAGCCCTGCCCTTTCCTGTCCTATATTCTCATGTTTTTTTTGTTCAGCTGTTTCGCCGCACTTCAGCTGAGCTAAAAAACAACTCACCTCACTAGTGCTGACACCGAGGGTGTTTCTTTAGTGCCGCGAAGTGTGCTCACATAGAACTGGTAGGAAAAAATGTGGAATCCCACCACTGGCAATGCAGCTGGCTAACTGAAAGATCAAGAATGAGCAGAGGCGAGATGGATTTCAGTCAGGCTGTGGCTGGAAGAAGTACTGGGAACTTGGGGGTGGGTGGGTGCTGCAGGAGTGGTGTGAACGAATGGCTGTTACCTTAAAACTAGTATGATATTCCCTACAATAGTTATGGCAGACTCAAATTTTAAAAAGGCAGTAGTGCTTGGTGGCTGTTGAAATTGATGTTTACCCCAAGAGCATTTCAAAGGGTCTCAAGATAGATCTTGGGAGAGAATCAGTGGTGGGATTTAATTTTTTTTTACTACCAATCCATGGGCATGGCTTGGTGGGTGTGACATGGCTTGATGAGCATGGCAGGGGAAGGATACTGTAACATCTCCATTCCCATCCCGCTCCAGGGGAAGGTTACTGCAAAATCCCATTCCTTCCCCACCCCCACTAACCTGCTTTCCAGCTCCGTTCTCCTGTGTAAGGCAACAAAAGAAGACCCGGCCAATCAGCTGGGACTTGGGAGGCAGAGAATAGGTGGGTGTGGGGCCAGCAGTATTTGCTGGTTCTCTGAGCTACTCAAAATTTCCACTACTGGTACATCAAAACTGGTCCGAACTGGCTGAATACCATGTCTGAAGAGAATAACAGAATAACAGAGTAGAAAGGGACCTGCCATCCTGTGTTTCAAAGTTTAAAAAAAACTTACGTGTATGTGTATCTTCAAAGTTAAAAGAACCTATGTGTATCTTCTAGCTTTCAAAATGGTTGCCCAAGGCCATGATTTTTATGACGGATACATAGCTTTCCAGCAACTCACAGCTGAAAAGACAGCTGCCTGTCTGCATTTAGAATATGATTTAAAACATAAATCCTGGGATCACTATCTGAATTAGGATTTATGTTTGAAATCATATTCAAAAATTCCTTTAGCAAGGAAGGACCTCTTACAATATCTTTCTTCTCTGAACCAAGAGCCCAATGGGTAAACAAGAATCTTGTGTTATCAGCTATATGTCCCAGACAATAGGATTTAGCAGGGTTGGAAGGGATCTTAGAGGTCTTCTAGTCCAACCCCTTGCTCAGACAGAAAACCCAATACCATTTCAGAGAAATGGTTATCCAATCTCTTCCTATAAACCTCCAGTTTTGGACAATTCACAACTTTAAGAGGCAAGCTGTTCCACTGATGATTAATTGTTCTAACCATCAGGAAATTTCTCCTTAATTCTACGTTGTTTCTCTCCTTGATTAGTTTCCAAGGAAACTTTTTACTCAAATGACTTTTTAAAAAAAGGAAAAAGAAAGAAAGAAAGAATTAGACTTCTACTATCATGTCATAGAAGCAGTTCTGGGCTTCTCCTATTTATATAGAATATTTCTAGATTTCTAGACATTTTCAGTGTTTGACAATAGTCATCATCTTTTAACAGCCCCATAATTCTTTGCGAGGTGAAATCTAGGCAAACAAATAGAGCTAACAGAGTGTTTTAATGGCCGGATGCCCTTCCTGTCACCAATGCAGTTATATTCAGCAGATATATTCTCACTGTGCCCAGAAAGAGAAATATCTGCCTCTAGGTAGGATCGAACTCACAGCCTTCTGATTGTGAGGTGAGAGCTCCAACTCTTGACCACAGCACCATTCCCATTTTCAGTGTTTGACATTGATCTAGAACAGCGGTGTCAAACTTGATTTCATTGAGGGCCACATTAGAGTTGTGTTTGACCTCAGGGGGCAGGGGCCATGGCTAGCTCAATGTCACTCATGTCAGAGGCTCCTGTGGTAGCCCAAGTGCTCTGCCAGAGAAAATCAAGCTCTGATTTCGCTCCTGAGCTCCATCACAGTTGAAAATGGAGCTCAGGAGGGCTGCACACAGCCCTCTCGGACTCCATTTTTGCTGGCAGAGGCACCAAAGGTTGGTCCTTTGCTGTTTCCAGGGAAGCCCTGCGGGCCAGATCTAAGGACCCCACAGTTCGGATTCAGCCCCCAGCCTTGAATTTGACACCTCTGGTCTAGAGATATATTTGAATCTGAGCCGCAACAAGAATAAAGAAAAACTTGCACACTGCACTGGGTTTTCTTTAAAACTAAAACTAAAACTTGGTGATTTGTAAACCTAAGTCTTTCTTGTTGCAAGGGTGCTATTTTTGAAAGGGAAACTTCTTGGTTTTTTTTTCTCACTGGAATTGTTTTGCTTCTCTCCAAGAAATTTTTTTCAAAGAAGAAAACCAAGGAAGTCCAGTTGCCTTTTGGGGGAAACCAAGGAAAAGCACCTTTGGGACAACCATGACATGGATGATTGGGAATCTCTGTAGACACTAAGTCTTTCCTGACTCAAAATTCAGAGCAGGAGCCATTTTGAATGGACAGTCCTCAGACTGATATAGAAGAAGCTTTGATAATTTCTTGAGCATTAAGGACAGCCTGGAAAGTGGGATGAATGATTTTTGTGCAGTCATACATTGACCTGATCTTCTGGTCTTCTGGAAAACCCTTTAAACCTTTGAAGTAATTACTATCTATTTGTTTGTTTCTTTGTTCAACAATATGTTGCCCCTTCAGCTCATCAAGATGCTGCTTCAGGTGATATTTCCTCAGGTGATCGTCCAAGGCAGAAATGACTGACAGTACCACCCTTTTCATTTCAGTTTTGAAACCTCTATCCCATTTCATTCGATACTCCCTAAGAAGTGGAGCTACAAATGTACCTTCACTCCTCTAAACAAGTTGAAAGGATGATGTCCAAAGAAAATGCCTGGAGCATCTTCCAGCTATCATCAGTGTGGTAAAAAGGGACTTGAACATTTATTTTGGATTATTAGCTATCATATGGCATAATTGACAGCCAATTATAAAATCCCTATAGTGTCCCTTCTCCGAAGTTTGGCAGGAACATCATAGTAATGGATGGTGGGATCCATCTGACAATGAACCTGAATTGAGTTTCTGTCCAATTAAAGTTATTTCCCAGCTGTTCCAGTTGGGAAATCTCTGGTGGTACATTTGCATTATTTTAAGTTGTTCACTAAATTTCTGGATTTGACAGAACAGTATCCTGTAGTCTTGAAATGTATCAAGGAGAATGCAACCCAACAACTCCTGAATATGGCATATCAGAAGTTTCTTCAGTCAGTGCCTGTTTTCACAGTCTTGAGATGGTTGGAAGATTCAAGAAAGGTTATAAGCCTCTGAGCATTTCTCATGCTCAGGTGGAGTCAAATAAGTCACCCATTTCTGATTTCTGAGATGGGTGGTTATACAAGTCTTTTCAATCTATGAACAAATCTGTTTTTTTTTTTTTTTAAACCAACCTCATATAGGGGACTGGAGGCTAAAGCATACAGGGAACAGTTTCAGGAACTGGATATATCTAGTCTAATAAATAAAAGGATTAGGAGTGAATTGATAGTGATCTTCCAATATATGAGGGTCTGTTACTATGAAAAGGGGATCATCTATTCTCCAAAGTAATTAAAGGCAGGACAAGAAGCAATGGATGGAAACTTATCCAAAGAGAGATCCAGCCTAGAACTAAGGAGAACTTTTCTGACAGTGAGAACAACCCCCCCCCCAAAACTGTGGATGCTCCATCAATTGAGGTTCTTAAGAAGAGATTGGTCAGCCATTTATCTAGAATGATGTAGCATCTCCTGCTTGAGCAGAAGATTGGATGAGAAAACCTCCAAGATTGCCCTTCCAACACATTCATTCATTCATTCATTCACAGATTAAAGGAGTTGGAATGGACCTTCTAGGTCATCTAGTCCAACACCCCCACCTGAGCAGGAGACCCTACATATTTCTGCCAAATGGCAGTCCAATCTCTTTTTGAAAGCCTTCAGTGCTGAAGCTCCCACAACTTCTGAAGGCAAGCTGTTCCGTTGGTTGATTATTCTCACTGTCAGAAAATTTCTCCTAATTTCTAGGTTGATTTCTCCTTATTTCTAGGTTTATTCATTCATGTTGGAATTTATTTGTCCCTCATGTAATGTCCTACAACTCTGGACTTTGGTCCAACAACATTTCATATTCTGTAATTTGGAAATGTAGTGAATATTGCTTAAGTGAATGTATTTTAACCTGAGGCAGGAGTTGAGAATGGATAAAGTAGATAGAGCTAGCCAAGTCATGATCCAATAAAACAAAAGATTGCCATGATTTCAATAATTTATTTTACTCTTTGCAGAGAATGCCACAAGTACCTAGATGTTAAAGAGAATACTTCATGGCAGAAAATGTATTTGGCAGTTGTTAATGTCTCAGAGATCCATATTTTCATTTTTTTAACTCCGACATCTGATCTTTTACTACCATCATCCAGGAAAATCATTTCCAAATATTAGAGTGTGTGACAAGTGCTATAACTGGATGGCTCAAGCAGAATTTGAAGAGTGCTCAAGTCCAGAATTTTAAAAAGTTGCTGGCATTTTTTGATAAAGTTTGATAAGAATTTTTTATTCTGAAATCCTATATTTTTCAATAGTGCTTTCAGAAATTATGGTTTCATTGCCACAATTAATGGTAGCTTCAGTTATTCCTAGATGTTTTAACTTCAGATAGAAAGAAGAAACCATTTGTTGCATTTCAAGAGAGAGTGATAAATTATAAAATTATATTTAACTATTGTGATAAAAGATACTATATATTTCTTTTCATTTATTATATCCTTGATTTTTCATTCTTTTCTATTTTTTTTATGCATTTTCTTTTTTAGTTTCTATTAGTCTTTATCTTTTTCCCCCACAGGAAATTTTAATTTCTTATAAATGGAATCTTTTTGGATATTAGTGGCACAATATTTGGTTGGTTGATTGATAGATTGGAGCCAGGCAACTGAAGTAGCATAAATGCATTCCTAATAAATAAATAAACATATGTAGACTAGCAAATTTATATTTCTACACCTGAAAACACCATTTGTGACTCCAGAGCCACCTGAATCCTTTCTACTTAATCAGGATGGGTCCTGATGATTGAGAACAACCTGCAAGCTTGGTTTTGACTATAAGGTATTTGACAGCAGGCACAAACAAGAGACTCAGATGAAGTTTAATTAGAAGGTTGCTAGAGTTTACCTGGTGATGCAGTGACTCAGTGGCTAAGACGCTGAGCTTGTCAATCAGAAAGGTCGGCAGTTTGGCGGTTTGAATCACCTCATAATGGAGTGAGCTTCTGTTATTTGTCCCAGCTTCTGCCAACCTAGCAGTTCAAAAGCACGTAAAAAATGCAAGTAGAAAAATAGGGACCACTTGGGTGGGAAGTTAACAGTGTTCCGTGTGCCTGGCATTTAGTCATGCCAACCACATGACCAGGAAGACGTCCTCGGACAACACTGGCTCTTCGGCTTTGTAATGGAGATGAGCACCACCCTCTAGAGCCAGAAACTACTAGCACATATGTGTGAGGGGAACTTTTATCTTTTTAGTGTTTACCTCTTAAATCTAGTTTTCTGTTCCACTGTTGATGGATAATTTTATCACAGTAACAACTTCTACATTTAGCTTGAAAGGCTATGTAGAATTGCATGAGTTAAACCATGACTGATCAAATGAAATAACTAATGCCAGCATTAGTTTTTCCCCTGGGTGTAAATAGCCTCAGGCAAGGAATAAATTATTCCAGTGTTTTTCAACCTTCACCTCTTTAAGAGCCATGGAGGTCAACTCCCAGAATTCCCCAGCCAGCCTTGCTAGCTGGGGAATTCTGGGAGTTGAAGTCTACACCTCTTCAAGTTGCCAAGGTTGATAAACACTGAGTTACTCTACTTTTGTTCCTTTGTCCTT
This sequence comes from Hydrophis major, assembly GCA_033807585.1. Lineage (NCBI taxonomy): Eukaryota > Metazoa > Chordata > Lepidosauria > Squamata > Elapidae > Hydrophis > Hydrophis major. The sequence goes on from CM066333.1 coordinate 73,696,276, forward strand.
GGGAGCAGTATGAGCCGGCATCCTTAGACTTAAAGTTTGAGCTTCTGTGGCAGTTCCCATGGTTAGAATTCACCTTCTTCAATTCAATCACCTTTCCTTAATTCATAGAAAGTGACCTTAGGGGACCCAGTTGATCCTCCTTCTCAGGCATGAAAGCCACCTGAATAACCTTGAACCGATACTTCCCTCTCAGCACAAATTAACACCAGAAAAGCAAGAAAAAGAAGTACTCTTAACTGGACTTTCAAAGCCATTTCAGTTTTTTATTTTATTTTTTATTTATTTATTTGATTTGTCAATTGCTTACAAGATAATAGGTATAAGAATAAACATGAGGGTTCTGGTTCTGCGTGGCTTCGGTGGCAGCAGGAATTCACAACTGTCCGCGATTCCTGCTGCGCTTCCCGCCGAGATGCCCCCGATTCAAATGGGTCAAGGGGATATGGCTGCCCTGTAGAGGCAGCCGAAGAGAGAGGAGAGCCGGACAGGGGGTTGGGGGTGTCGCAGACCCCCTCCTTGTCCAGAAAAAACCCTTTTTCCCGAGGTGGTGGAGCGGCAGTCAGTAATGGCCTCCACGAAGAAGCCTGCAACTGGGTAAGATTGCGCTGGAGGAAGCAGGGAAAGTGAAAGTGCTGGCTGAGCCGGGTCAATCAACAACTCTTAAGCACTCTGGAACTGAATCATTTGAATTGCTGGAAGATACATTGTATCCCTAAGAAGATCGGAAAACGGCGGAGAAAGCTGAAAGGGAAGAAACTTTTTTTTTCCTTCACTCTCCCATCCCATAGAAACAGCAGATGAAGATTTGAAATTTATTTGGGCACTGAAGGTGAATTATTTTGAAAGTTAAAGCCAAGGGACAAAGGATTTTTTGGACATTGGATTTAATAATTTAAGAAATCAGAAAACCCTTATTGGAGGTATGGATTTCTGAACATTTTAAAAAAAAAATGATTGTAAGTGGGAAGGAAGAGGAAAAAAAATTAGAGCAGAAGTTGAAAAAGAAGGAGATTGCCTAGAATTCTAAAGAAAGATATATGGTAATTGGACCTCTTTGATAAAACAGTAACCCCAGAAAGAGAAGTAGAAGAAAGAAAAAAAAGTATTAACTCTGGAATCTTTTTGGAATTATTCTTGATTAAAAATACTTGGGTGGTTGTTTTGGAAAAAGTTTCTCTCTTCATGATGGCATCACTTGTGGATGAACTAAAAACTGTATATCAAAAATATAAAAAGGAAGAACAAGATGGAAAAGATACTTTGGGCACTCTATTTCAATCTTTAGAAATGGCAGTATGCACTTATGAAAAGCTGACTATGCAGCAGGACAACTGGGACAAAGAAGAAGAGGAAGAAAAAGCCATCTTTGATGAACAATGGGTTTTTTCTGGGGAGGAGGAGAAAGAGGAGAAGAAAAAGGGGATTTTAAGGTTTGAAAAAACAACCAAAAAAGAGAAAAATGAGATGAAAGGTGGATGCAAGGTTAGAAAACAACAGAAAGGGAGTAAGATAAGGGACGAGGAGAGACAAAGGGGTAAAAAGGGCAAGGAGAAGAATAAGCAAGAGAGAAAGGGGGGAGGAGAAGCCTTTTTTAAAGAAACAAAGCCTATTTAGAGTCAATGGGTGAATCTAATTGAAAAAGGGATTCTGGAAGGTACATAATGTCGTGTCCGCAAAAAGATGCCAGGAGTCGGTGACTACGTTTCAAGCTCTTTATTTAACAGTTGTGAACCGAACCGGCGAAAAGGAAAAAGCCCGCGGCTTTTATCCTTTTCGCTGCGGCGGCCGCGGCCAATGGCAGCGATTCAAGTCTCCCGCTCTTGGAGTGAGCCAATCACGGGAGACTTCAAACGGGCCAATCAGCGCGGCTCACCTGGCCAATCAGAAATCCCCGCGCTTTAGCCAATCAAAGCGCGGGGATTTCAAGTATGCAAATTAAGGACAGAACACCCCTCCCCTCTTGGTATAGTCCATCACGTTGCGTAGTCACGTAGGTAGGCGGGGCTCCGTCTAGTCCTACTTGACCTGCGCAACTCAGTTGCAAGCTGGATTTCGGCCGGAGCGGTCATGTTTTTGGCTGCTCCCTCTTCTGTGTGAACCGGCTGGATGATCGGGCCGGTTCTTACTCCGTGGCTCCCACCTGGGCCTTCCGGGTTGGTTGAGCTACGGGTTTCGCCGCTCCCGCTTGGTTTCTCCGAGTCGGTTGAGCTGGCCAGGTGGTTCTTCTCCGGTGGGGGATCACAATGGCTGCATTCCGGTAAGTACTGCTGGTTTATTTTTTCTTGTGTTTGTTTATTCGGGGATTCCCTCCCCCCTTGGTTTGTGTTTTGGGGATTGAGGTCTGTTGCTGTTCGTGACCTGAGCTGGTCAATGTGTCGTTTCCAGGCTCGCCCATCGGTGGCTTGGAGCCGGTACGACCGTGGACCTGTGATTTGAGTGATGACGGCTGGGATCCATAGGGGGTCCCCCGTCAGATTTTTCGCGTACACTAAGTCACCGGAGGCAAAGATCCGGTATTTTGTACTTGAGTCTGGGGGTCGCTCCGGGTTATATGTTGGGTGTAACCTGTCGAGCGGGGACCTCAGCTTCCTACCCATCAGTAACTCGGCTGGGCTTTTGTTGGTAGTGGTGTTCGGGGTGATGTGTTGTATAAAGAGGAGTTTATTTATTTTGTCGTTGATCTCCCCGTGGTCCATTTTCCGGATGGTTTTTTTGGTAAATTGTACCATCCGTTCCGCCCTACCGTTCGCCGCCGGATGCGCCGGTGCTGTTAATGCGTGGCGGTTGCCCCTCTCCGCCAGGAACCTCTCGAAGTCGAGGGAAATAAACTGGGGCCCGTTGTCTGAGACGACGACGTCTGGGAGGCCGTGTGTGGAAAAGAGTTTGCAAAGTTCTTTGATAACAGCCTCCATGGTGGTGGATTTCATGTCGCTTACCTCCAACCAGTTGGAGTAAGCGTCAACTGTTATCAGAAAGGTATGCCCATTCGTGGGACCGGCAAAGTCTAAATGGATTCTGGACCAGGGTCCCCTTGGTGTTTCCCAGTCCAGGATGGGTGCTGCGGGTGGGCTGGGTCTGGTCTCCTGGCATTGTTGGCATTTGGCTACCCATGCCTCTATCTGCTTATCCATCCCTGGCCACCAAGCATAACTCCTGGCCAGGGCTTTAGTTCTGACGATGCCAGGATGCCCCTCGTGCAGCATCTCTAAGACCCTCCCTTGCAACCTGTCCGGGATGACCACCCTGTCACCCCACAAAATACATCCCTTGAGTAGTGAGAGTTCCGTCTGGCGGTTTCTGAATGTCTTAACGGATTCGTCACTGTCCCTTTCAGGCCAACCTTTTTCCACCCAATGTAAAATTCGCGCCAGACGCCTGTCCTTAATAGTTTCCCTGGCAATGTCTGACGCGGTAATGGGTAGGTTGGGCAAATTCTCGATGTTAAGGGTGTTTGTCATTGATGCTGGGTCAGGATCAGAGTCTGGTAAAGGCGAGCGGCTTAAAGCGTCCGCGTGCGAAATTTTCTTACCTGGCTTGTGTAACAGTTCGTAGCTGTAGGCTGCCAGGAACTCGGACCACCTTGTCATCCGGGGTGATAAAATGTTCGGGGTGGCTCGGTTTCCTGCGAGGATGCCCAGCAACGGCTTATGATCTGTCACAATGGTAAACGGGCGGCCATAAAGGTATTCGTGGAATCGCTTAACGGCGGCAACTATAGCCAAAGCTTCTTTGTCCAGTTGGCTATAGTTCCCCTCCGGTTTAGTTAGAGTCCTGGAAAAGAAAGCGATGGGTGCTTCTCTTTTGTCGGGGAGAGTATGGCTGAGGACAGCGCCGACGCCGAAAGGTGATGCGTCGCAAGTGACAACCAAGGGCAAGGTTTCGCTGAATTGAATCAGGACGGCATCGGAGGTGAGGAGGTCTTTGGTTTTTTGGAAGGCGGCTTGCTCTCGTCTCCCCCAAGTCCAGGTTGCCGCCTTATCCAGGAGCCTATGCAAAGGCTCCGCTGCCGTAGCCTTTTGGGGTAGGAAAACATTATAAAAATTCAGCAACCCTAAGAAAGCCTGTAGTTCCGTTTTAGACCTTGGGGTGGGGGCTTCTTTGATGGCTTTCACTTTTTTAATTGTAGGGTGAATGCCATGCCGGTCTAGAAGGTAGCCCAAGAATTCCACTCGCTCTGTGCATAGTTGGCATTTTTCTCGTTTTACTTTAAGTCCCGTTACTTTAAATTTTGTTAAGACCTCCCTGAGTCGGTTTTCTAATTCGGCTTCGTTTGGCGCCGCCACTAATACGTCATCAAAATAGGGCACCACCCCCTTGATGCCCTGCAGTAAACGTTCCATCAGGCTCTGAAAGATGCCTGGTGCCACGCTGACTCCGAATTGGAGCCGGTTACACTTGAAGGCCCCCCGATGGGTAACGATGGTCTGGGCTTCCGCTGTTTTTTCATCGACCGGCAACTGCTGATATGCCTGGGGGAGATTGAGCTTGGCAAAGACCTTGCCCCCTCCCAGTGAGTGCAGTAGGTGTTGCACGATTGGGACGGGGTAGGCGCTTTGTTGCAACGCGCCATTTAGGGTGGCCTTATAGTCCCCACAAATTCTCACGGACCCATCTGGCTTGACTGGGGTCACTATAGGGGTCTCCCATCGGGCATGGTCTATCGGCTGCAACACCCCCTGTTTGACGAGCTTGTCGATCTGCTCGTCAATTTTAGGTTTTAGGGCGAATGGTACCCTCCTAGGTTTTAGCCGCTTGGGGGGAACCCTAGGGTCTAGGTCAAATGAGATAAGGGGCCCCTGGTACTTGCCCAGGCTTCCGTCGAAGACCTCCCGGAACTCCTGGGCTAGCCGCTGTTCCCAGCCGTCGTCGGCGACGTGGTTGACTCCTGTCAGTGCGATGTCCAGCGGGGCGAACCATTGTAGGCCCAGAAGGCTTGGGCGATCGCGATCAACGATTGTGAGTGGGAGTTGTTTGGTGCGGCCCTTGTAAGTTACATTAAAGTTCTTGGTGCCCACTACTGGGACGCGGTTTCCCTGGTAGTCTTTTATAATGATTTTTTGGGCATTAATGTTCCTCTTATGGAGGGTGGGCACTAGCCGTTTTATCTCGTGCCATGCAATCATGGAGAGGTAGGACCCGGAGTCCACCTCCATCTTGCATGGTTGGCCTTCAATATGGACTTACTTTCTGGCACCGTCGGAGATGGCGTGGCCGATGGTTACCGTCTGGTGGGTATCTTCCTTGCGCCGACTGTCGCCGCCTCTTGAAAATCGTTGGATTCGGTCCCACCGACCGTCCGATTGGCGATCTCTGGTCCTGGGCGGGGGGCTTTCCTTCTTTCGGTCGTGTTGTTCCCATCTGGGCGGGCTGCGGGTCTTCTTTTGACGGCAAACTCGAGCGATGTGTCCCCGTCTTTCACAATGCCTACAGATAGAGTCAAAAAATCGGCATTCTGATCTGGGGTGGTCGCCGCCGCACCCGGCACAGTTGATCCTCGACCTACGACCTCTTCGGTTCCGTTGGTCGCCGTGTCCCGTCTGCACGCGATGTATGTCCTCCTCGTCTTCTGACGTGCTGGATGTAGACTGGAATTCTCCGTAGTGTGCAGTTGATTCGCTTTTAGGGTCGGCCGACCTTGCCGGGTTGTTGTTTCCGCCCTTCGCGTCTGATTTTCGCATGCTGTCAGCGGAAGTGCGAGTTGCTTCTGCGGCTGCGGCTGCGGTGAGGGCGTCTGCTAGGCTGATGTCGCCCTTGGCCATAAGCCGGCTCTGGAGTGTAGGGTCCCATAGGCCGAGTACAAATCGGTCTCTTAGGAGGCTGTTCAGACCTTCAAACTCTCAGAGTCCTCCTAGGCGCCGCAGCTCGGCGACGAAATCGCTCAGTTTTTCGCCTGGTTTCTGATCTCGGCGGTAAAATTCGTTGCGCCGGATCAGGATGGGGACCTCGGGGGCGTAATGGTGCCGCAGGATAGGTTCGAGGACGTCCCAGTCCATGGCGGTTGCGTCTGCCGGCTTGGCCAATGCCTTGGCCATCTGGAAGACCTCGGTTCCGCAATGGGTGAGGAAGACGGCGCGTTTTAGCGGGCCCGGGGCGTCCTTCATTCCGGTGCACTCGAGGTAAATGCGGAAATGGTCTGAGAACGATTCCCAGTCCTCGGTGGCGGGGTTGAAGGGGGCGGGCGGTGCGATTTTCGCCATCTCTGTGCTGAAACTGGCTCTTGTTGGACACGGGGTTCAGTTCAGGGTTGGGATCCCACCCTCGTCGCCAGTGTCATGTCCGCAAAAAGTTGCCAGGAGTCGGTGACTACGTTTCAAGCTCTTTATTTAACAGTTGTGAACCGAACCGGCGAAAAGGAAAAAGCCCGCGGCTTTTATCCTTTTCGCTGCGGCGGCCGCGGCCAATGGCAGCAATTCAAGTCTCCCGCTCTCGGAGTGAGCCAATCACGGGAGACTTCAAACGGGCCAATCAGCGCGGCTCGCCTGGCCAATCAGAAATCCCCGCACTTTAGCCAATCAAAGCGCGGGGATTTCAAGTATGCAAATTAAGGACAGAACACATAAGATTGTGTTTTTATATGTGTATCTAGAGTAAAATGCTTAAGGTATAAATGAGTATTAATATATATGGTTAGTTTTTTTTTTTAATGATATGGATAGTGCTTATATAGGATTTTATTTAGTTATTGATGTGTTTTTATCCTTCTTATAAAAGTTATTGTGTAACTTTAGAATGTACTAAACAGAATCCCAAGATAAATTAAGTGTTATATTAAGTAATTTTAAGTTAGGGCAATGAGTTAAAGGCATCACTCCAATCAGTGTACAGGAGAAGTATATTAAAAGAAAAAAGATGAATGGATAGCTGGAAACAGAACAGACAAAGAATGATAAGTATTATGAACTGAATTTAGATGATAAATTAAATTAAATTAAGAGAGATAAAAGAGGGAAGAAGCTATATAGAACATTGAAAATGGTAATAAGATATGGAAGGATACATAAAGTGAATATGATGTTTAAATTTGTATCTGTGTGAAGAGTCTCAACCCGGGATCAAGCAGCCTTCAGAAAAGATGTTTTAGGGTTTTTTTTTCTATTTTCTATGTTTTGTATGTTTATGAAAGGCAATACAATTTTAATTAGCAAGAAATATAATTTGGATAATTAGAATGAAAAGGAGAAGTTGGGATAAGATATGAAGTTAAACAGATAACGTAAATATCTATATTACAATTTGGAATTATTTTGTATGTTCTATTGGTTTTTTTTTTTTTTTTAGAAAAGATTAAGTTGCTATGCCTTGATTGTTTGTGTATTGTTTTTGTAAAACTAATAAAATTTGTTAAAAAGAAAAGAATAAACATGAGTAAGAATACAGGAAATAGGTATGAATAAATAGGGACAATAGGACAGGGACGATAGGAACAATTGTGCCCTTAAGCATGCCCCTTACAGACCTCTTCAGAATGAGTTTGTGGTTGCCACTTTATCTGGACATTAACTTCTGGGTTTTTTTAAAAAAAACTTCATTTCAGTTACTTAGTATCTCTTTTGGGGGGGGGGATAAAAGTTTTTTTATTTCAATCTACACATACACTACAATACATTAACTGTGTGGCATCAATATATCATACATTTTAGTATAAGCAAGCTTAATAATCGCTTAATATCCACATTCATATTAAGTCAAAATCCTTCCTTGCTTATTTTCAACATTTCAATACATTCTCCTCATGCCAACCATCATATCAGTTAGACATACCTAATAGTTTCATTATTCAACTTCCTCCTCAATTTTTTTAAATAAAAAATAATCTCATTTGGCAAGCATTATGGTTCCAGGTTTCAATACAATATAAACATGACCATATTTACCTATTCATTTTGTTTGTTCAATTTCATATCACATTAACCTTATTAGTATTAAGTATTAAACTTATCCAATTCCAATTCATACTATAACTTATTTCATTCCTTAGAATATTCTCATACCTTATTTTACAATGTCATCTGATTCTATATTCATTTCCCAAATTACCTTTATCTGTCATATTTGCAATTTTATCAATCCTTAGTTTAATTCAAAATTGTTCCCTCTGATTATTAATTTGAGCCATCCACCTTCAATCTACCTTGATACCATCTCCCTAATTACTATATAACACACACACACACACACACACACACACACACACATTTTCTTAAGTTTTTGCATTTATATGTATGGTATTCAGCTTTGTTTGGGTATTTTCCCACGTTATTATAGTTGTGCTTTTAAAGTTGTAGCGATGTTTCAGCAGAATCTCATCTGCCAGCATCATACACAAGCCTGCTCAGATCACAAACAACATTTACAACAATCCAGTCAAAGTTCAGTTCTTTATTTCTTTACATCTAACAGACAGAATCCTGCTGAACTTCACCTTTTATTTCTCTCACCCTAACTGAAGAGGTTGGGAGATACTATGGAATGGCTATTCTAAATCTTTTCCTTTGTCTTCTATTCTGCTCTGACTATGCTTCCCCTTGTCTCAAACCCCCTATCCAGAAAACTGCCACTTCATTGCAGTCCACCACATGTCAATTAATCAATATAATCTTATGGAATTCACATATCTGTATACCTGGTAATATAGGAATATACCTTCTTTGGATCATAGATATTTAGTATTTATTTGATTGGTCAATCACTTATAAAATACAGGTATAAGAATAAATATAGTTTTGAATACATGAGATAGAAATTTATAAGAAAAATAAAAAGCAATAGGACAGGGACCATAGGCACGATTGGTGCACTTATGCACGCCCCCTACAGGCCTCTTAGGAAAGGGGTGAGGACCATGAATATGTATTAAATTGTATTCTCCTGGGATAGGGAACATAGAATATGATTCCTGTATTTACTGACTTGCACACAAGCTCTACTGCATTCAAAAGGGTATAGTTCTGAGTATACGACTCTATTATTAGTCCATCCACTTTCAAATAAAATCTTAGTTTTGTAATCATTTTATAAATGTTGATCTCTGTTTTCACATGAGCACTATAGGTGACCTTTCATAATCACCAGCAAAGTTTAACATTAATACTTGTCACAATAATTTTTCAACACTTGAATATTTCTTAATTTTCTGAAATGTCAACATTTTAGTTCAAAATGTCACTATAGACTGTATAAATCACAGTGATCATGGCCATTTTATTTTCAATTTAAGTTGGGCATCTCACTTCTCTAATTATATATACTTAATGACTCGAGAAAAGAGATAATAAACAATGTCATTTTTTTCACAAAAAATATCCATAATATATCATAAAATGATTAATCTGCACTGTAGGTCACAGACATAGAAGAACATTTGTGATGGGATTTCTGCAAAATAGATAGTCTTCAATTTATGACCACAATACAGGCCAACATTTCTGTGGCTAAATGGGGCAGTTATTAAGTAAATTTCAATCCATTTTATGACCTTTAAAAGAGAATATTTGTAGCTCGAGGTTGAAGTGAGGGGTGCTTGGTGCTCTTTGAGTTTGCTTTCCTTCTTGCAGATGTTGCATTACCCAAACTTGGTAACATGATCAGTGCTCAGAATTTCAATAGAATAGAATAGAATAGAATAGAATAGGGTAGGGTAGAATGGAATGGAATGGAGTAGGGTAGCATAGCACAGCATAGCATAGCATAGCATAACATAGAACTAGAATAGAATAGAGAGAGTAGAGTAGAGTAGAGTAGAGTAGATTAGATTATCTTAGATTATCTTAGATTAGAGTAGGGTAGGGTAGGGTAGAATGGAATGGAGTAGGGTAGCATAGCATAGCATAGCGTAGCATAGCATAACATAGAACTAGAATAGGATAGAATGGAATGGAATGGAACGGAACGGAATGGAGTAAGGTAGGGTAGAGTAGGGTCGAATAGAGTACAATGGAATAGAGTAGGGTAGGTAGGGTAGGATAGGGTAGGGTAGGGTAGCGTAGAGTAGAGTAGAGTAGAGTAGAGTAGAGTAGAGTAGAGTAGAGTAGAGTAGAGTAGAGTAGAACAGAACAGAACAGAACAGAACAGAACAGAACAGAATAGAATATCCTTGGTGATCTGGTGATGTTACCTAGTTAGGGTAATAAAACATCTGCAAGAAAACAAATAAGTTCAGAGAGCACCAAGGATCCCTCATTTATGATATTTCTTGTTGTTACATGAATCACTACAGTTGTTTAAGTTAGTAGCAGAGTTATTTAACAAATCAAATAAATGAATTTTCCCATTGACTTTGCTTGTCAGAAGGTCTCAAAAGAAGATCACATGACCCTGGGACACTACAGTTGTTATAAATAGGAGTCAGTTTGATCCTGAGACCATGGGAATGCTTCAACAATCATAAGTGTGAAAAACAGTCATAAGTCACTTTTTTCAGTGTCATCGTAACTTCAAACAGTCACTAAATGAACGGCTGTAAGTTGAAGACTATCTGTATACAGTTTGAAAGTGCCACATTCAGAGCAGCTCTTTAGATTTAAACTGTATTCACATTGCCACACTCTTATCTCATCTGTCATTTAATTTTGATCTACAATATTATTTATAATAATAAATTATGTGGTTTTCAACCCAAATGTGTTTTTCAAAAGCCAACTGGACTTTCCTGTTTTTTTTTCCCTTGAAAACATTTTGCTTCTCATCTAAGAAGAACCAAAGAAACTTTTTGGATTAGAAGTGAAACATTTTGAATGAAAGAAAGAAAGAGAGAGAGAGAGAAAGGAGGGAAGGAAGGAAGGGAGGAAAGAAGGAAGGAAGGGAGGAAAGAAGGAAGGAAGGAAGGAAGGAAGGAAGGAAGGAAGGAAGGAAGGAAGGAAGGAAGGAAGGAAGGAAGGAAGGAAAGAAGGAAGAAAGAAAGAAAGAAAGAAAGAAAGAAAGAAAGAAAGAAAGAAAGAAAGAAAGAAAGAAAGAAAGAAAGAAAGAAAGAAAGAAGCTTTTTGGAAAATAGGATGATGTTTGTGCTCCTTTCTTTGGGAATATTTGATTCATATCTGGATAAAGTTCTAAATAATTCCTTCTAATGGTAATCTTGGGTAACTGAGTGCAAATATTTTGTACATCCCCAAAAAGTTATTGTGTTTACAGTTTGGTAGCATGTGAAAAAATAATTGTGTTTGTGGTAGTCAGATGCTTTATTGATATTAAATACCCAAAAATTATCTACATGGCTCAAATGTCATTCTGGAAGACAGGGCTAATATTACATTTGGGTGGTTTCATGAACTTTTCGGCTACTGTGCAAAAATGCTGGTAGCAGCTGTGCCAGGAGAGACACTGTACAAATTCATTATCTGTACATTTGCATCTAATTGTGGACTGAGAAGCCTACTTTTATTTTCCATGCATTAGTCACCTTGCCTTTGGACTACTGAAAAACATTCTACAAGGGACTGTCCTTGAAGACCACTCCAATGCTCTTCAATAGTCCATAGTGGACTTTCTGATGCAGTTCCAAGTGCCAGTAGCTATCTATAGAGTTTTTCATGAAACGCAGCCTGGATATCTTGGGAACTCTCTTTCCAAGAAATGTATTTTCTTTCCAAAATATACCCACTGTATACTCTCATATAATTTGGTGCTCAATATGATGCATTAAGGCATGCTTGAAAATAGTGCAATGGACCTTGGGAAACAAGGCAATGAGACACAGCCAATGTAATGGCTATTATAATTTTGAACAGTCACTAAATGAACTATTTATTTTCAAGCTATTTTCCAAGGCACCTGTAGGCCAGACAAGGAATAATGGATGGAAACTGAACAAGGTGAGATTCAACCAAGAAATAAGGAGAAATTTCCTGACAGTGAGAACAATCAACTGATGGAAGAGAAGTTGCCTTCGGAAATTGTGGGATCTTCATCACCGAAGGCTTTCAAGAAGAGACTGGACTGTCATCTGTCAGAAATGGTGCAGGGTCTTCCTGCTTGGGTGGGGGTGGGGGGTCGGACTAGATGACCTACAAGGTCCCTTCCAATTTTGTTAATCTGTAATCTAATGGTTGGATAAAAGGCATCTTAGCCCATAGCAGAAATGTGGATGGAAAAAGAGACTCAGAAGGGATCTCCTGAGTTTCTCAGGCTATAAAGGAAACACTGGGAGACTTGCAAGATTCGGTTAATGTAATTTTGCAATAAAGTAGAATGAGGTCATGTGGTCATGTTTCCTGTCCAGTCTACCTCCTAAAGCATGGTATGTTAAGAAAGTGGTATGGTATGTTAAGAAAGTCAGTTTAGGGGAAGAAGGCAGAGCCTCCTCACCGACGGACGGTAGATCGCAACTCTCTGCGACTATCGTTCATGCTCTTTCGTTGGAGAGCCCCAATTATCCTGATTAGGGGCTGAAACTGCCTTGGAGGGGCAGCAGAGTAAGAGGAAGAAGCAAGCCTGTCTGTGGAGAGCTACATCTCCCCCCCCCCCGGGCTTGGCTTTTTTTCCTCCCGAAGACGACTGCAGCGATGGTCTAAAATGGCCATCCCAAAAAGGATGACTCAGCTTGACTAAGATTTGTGCAGGAGGGAAGAAAGAGGTGGACAACATCTGAACCGGGACAACTGGGCAGTATAACCAAATAAAAGTACCCCGGGATTAAGGTAATATGGAATTTTTAAGAAAAGAAAAGTGAGCTGCGAAATTACAAAGGGACAGAAAAAAAAAAAAAAGGAAAACATTTTTGACAGCTAAATGGGGCTTCGAACCGGGAAAGGAAGAAGCTGGAATTAAAGATTTAATGAAATTGGACTAAAATAATATGGGAATAATCAAGTATAAAATTAAACCTGGACAATATTGCCAAAGAATAATAATAATAAAGTTTATAAATTGGAGACTGGATTGTCTTAGAATATTGAGGTTCGAAAAACCTTAAATAAAAATATAGGGGAAAAAAAGTGAAGACTTCGTATAATGGAGAGTGTCACCTTTTGATAAAAAATTAGTTCAAATAAAAAGGAAAGCATTTTGTTTTTGAATGAACTGGTATAAAATTACAGAAATATTGAAACAAAATAAGAATTTTAGAAAATGAAAGCAGAACCAGAATAAAGGAAAAAACAAGGAAGGAAAGATTGTTTGTGGGACTGACTGATGTTTTTGATACGAACCCTAAACTGTAATAGCTGAGAACTTTAAAAAATTGAAAGAAGAAAGAAGGAAAGTAAAAGTGTTTTTTTTTTTTTTTGGTGGACTTTGAGGATTATAAAATATAAGAATGATGATATCTCTTTGGGACTTAAAAATGGAACTTAAAAATATGAGAGAATTACTACAGGAAAGAGGTGAATCACTTTGCTCTGTGCTAGAAAAAATGGAAATGGCGATTGAAGAACAAGAAGAAAGATTCTCAGAGGAGCAGGAATTGACTCAAGGAGAAGACATTTTGAATGGACAATTAACACAAAGAACATTACAAAGAAGTGGGGAAAGAAGGAAGGTTAAAAAGTTGAATTTTAAGAAAGCAATTAAAAGAGGGAATAATTGTGAAGTTAGAAAAGGCAGGAAGATTCAGCAGAAAAGGAAAAGGGAAGATATGAAGAAGGAGTTAAATTGGAATGAGAAAAGTCATGGGGAAAAAAGAGGGAGGAGAAACAGTAAGACTAATAAAATGTTGAAAGGAAATTGTTTCTTTACAATTAAAAGAAGGAATACTTGTGAAGTCAGGAAATGTAGAAAGAATGAGAAAAGACATGGGGAAGAGAGCAGGAGGAGACTTGGGTTCGCTCCCTGGACAATGCACCGGAGAAGCAGTAAGAAACAGGCATGTGACAGAAAGAACCACAGAACTAGTAAAATGTTGAAAAGAAATTGCCTTTTCAGAGATAATGGTTGATGAATTAAAAGGGGGATTCTGCAGGGTGACAAGGGGTAATAAGAATATTTCTGCAATTAAAAATATTTAGAAAATAGGGTAATATAAATATTGATAACTCTTATTAAAGGGGGGGGGGATATGCTGTGGAACCCAATTGAGAAGATGTAATGACTAATGGTTTATTGGGAATTAAGATGAGGGAATAAAGGTATATTCTAATCATTAAGGTGTCACATTCAAAATAGTAAAAGAGGGGAAACTTATACTTGTTCTTTTTTCTTTTTGTGTGGGTGTGTTAAGATCTGTATCAATGTAGAACTTATTAAATGTGTGTAATTGAAAGGGAATGTGACAGACTAAAGAACCAGCTAAATTAATAAGTTTAATATAGATTATTAAAAGCAAGGAGAGACATTGGTAACTTCATTATTACCACTATTAGGCAAATATATATTGTTTATTTGTATTTTTAAAATAAATATTGAGGATTATATTTGAAATAATTGAAATGAAATTAAATGTTTAGATTGGGATTAATGAAAGAATTTAGAATTAAACCTTATTAGTATTTATTAGGTAAATACATATTGTTTATGTTTAAAAACAAATACTAAAGGATTAATTTGAAATAGCTGAAATGAAACAAAATTGATTGAAATTAAGGAAAGAGGCTAGAATTAATGTGTTTGTTTCTCTCCCTACTGAAAATTTGGAATGGAAAAGGTAATAATAGAATTAAGTATGCATATATCATTGTATAATTTCTGTCATATTTGTATGTAAAGATGATGACCCGGAAATATGTTGTCCACCAAAAAGAGATTTTTGTTTTTAATGTGAAAACTGAATAAAGTTTGTTAAAAAAAGAAAAAAGAAAGTCAGTTTATATGAAAAGATTATGGCTTCGTCTAGCTCAGGGGTGGGGAACTATGGCCCATTTATGAACTGTGGACTTCAACTCCCAGAATTCCTGAGCCATGTATGGCTCAGGAATTCTGGGAGTTGAAGTCCACAGTTCATAAAAGGACCATAGTTAACCACCCGATCTAGATAATTGATGTTACACTTATTTTGTAATTTGCAACCAGAATCCTTCCTGTAACTTACATACATTATTCCACATTCTCTGCTTAGAACTAAAGAGGATGTGTTTCCTTTTTTAATATAAAGTTTTATTAATTTTCCATTGCTTACATTTTGTTAGTGCTTGACTTGTTCCTCCTTTTATCCAACACACATTTTTCCAGCATTTTTTTTTTTGCTGTTGTTATTGGTGCAAAACTCATCTGCTGCTAGACTGGATCACGGCTGATGTGATTGAGAAGGGAAATGCATAATGACCACAGAGAATGTGCACCTCCCTGGCATGTAAAGTGCATTCAACACTTTTGATTGACCAAGAATTGGTGCCATATAATGCTATTGGGTAGACCATCAATTTGTACACTTTTGATTTTTAGATGAATTAGCTATTGGATGATGACATGCTTCCAGATATAGAATAATGGAATCATGAGTCTAGTTATTTCAGTTTCTTCTCAAAGGATTTAATTTTTCTTCACTGGTCCCCTTTGTTGCATTCTCTGTATCTATCCTAGTTTCTGGGATATTAAAAGTGGGATGTCAAGAATGGACATAGGTTTTTTTTTTTTCTTGCCTCTGGCTATATTCATTTTTAAAGAGTGGCATATGTTTTTGAATTAGTGAGTGAGTGAATGAACGAATGAATGAATGCAACTGAGAAAGAATTGAAGGTTGAAAAAGATCCGGGAGTAATTCAAAATAAATCAACTTTGTATTGCAACGTCAAGATTCCCTCTTCCTCCTTTTTTTCAGAAATTGTAGGAGATGGCCGGGCTGAGCCCAAAGGTAGAGTCAAATGCATCATCAGTTTTGAATCTACACCCCCATAAGAGACCTATGTCCAACCTACTTAGAAGCCCATTGGCTCTTATCTGGTGTCAATTCACTTTGACCATTAGTAGTTCAGATTCTTGTGTGTAGGTAGCATGAAATAAACTTGTAGTACTTTTGACAGAAATCCTTGGATCACATTATTTTAATTTGTTGTCTTACGTAGTACTCCAATCAACAATACTTTTAGCAACTTTCAATGTATTATTTTTTTAAAAAAAAAAATCCCACATTTTCATTAAGAGCTTGAAAAGAGAGCAGCGGTGTAATCTAGAAATGACAACTACTGTTTTAAAAAGCTGCAGGCAGAAGTTATGTTTACTGTTCTGTGTTTTCCAAAGTCTCTTTTTAGATCAAATGCAAAAATTTTGCATAGCTGTAGAACTTCTTACAAGCCCCGGAGATCTGATTTTTAGTAGTACATCAAATTCAGATCCTTATTTAACAACGTAATGCAAATAACCTTCAACAACAGAGTAGTTATTCAACTTTCAGATGCACTTTCAGATGCACTTCTACTAAATTGGAGAAGTTGTCTGCAGGAGGCAAGCCTTCTTTGTTTCTGGTATCATGTCTGAAATGACAACAAAAAGAACAATCTAATAAAATTGCAAACAGAGCAATGGTATAAAACCACTGTTGTGCTCTCATGAAACTTAATATAAGATTGTATTTATCAATAATATTTAGAGCAGGAAGCACTATTATGCACCCAGATTTAGTGATGACTTCAAAATGTCATCAAGTCTATGAGAGAAGAGAAAGATGCACCATTTATTTGAATGTATTAGTGTAAAGGAATATACAGAGCAAAAATAATGTCTGGATTTCTAATTAAAACTTTATTTCATATAGCAGTTGAAAAATCTATGTGCAGTTCAGCCTTTCGTGTTGTTTCATGACAGTCAGAAGATAACTTCAGAGGCTAGGTTGAACTGTCAAAATAATTTATAGATATTAAATGTCAACACAACTTAGGAGGAAGATAAAAATTTGCTTCTAGTGTGACATTTATGTGCTGGTACTTGATTCAGGAATGCAGAAGTAGCAAAGCTTGTAAGATAAAAGTAGTCATGCTGCATATTTCTAAACATGATGTCCCATTTATATTCAAAATGATGTGGATCTGTATCAATTAGGAGGGATAAGTAGATTCTATAAGAAATACTCTCAGAGAGTGGAGTCACTTCAGAACTTAAAATTGTACTCCCTTTCCAAAGAGAAATTCTAGACTTGATAGCACTGGTAATGGTGGAGCTCCCTTCTAAGTATTATGTTTTCTATACTTGTGCAATATCTATATCTGTATCTGTATCTGTATCTGTATCTGTATCTGTATCTGTATCTGTATCTGTATCTGTATCTGTATCTGTATCTGTATCTGTATCTGTATCTGTATCTGTATCTGTCTGTGTGTGTGTGTGTGTGTGTTTTCTTAAGTTTTCGCAGGTACTTACATGTATGGCATTCAGCTTTGTTCGGGTATTTTCCCACATCATTGTAGTTGTACTTTTAAAGTTGTAGCAACATTTTGGCAGAATCTCATCTGCCATCATCTATACAGAAGCCTGATGATAGCAGATGAGATTCTGCCCAAACATTGCTACAACTTTAAAAGCACAATTACAGTGATGTGGGAAAATACCCGAACAAAGCTGAATGCTATATATGTATGTACCGTATATACTCGAGTATAAGTCGACCCGAATATAAGCCGAGGCACCCAATTTTACCACAAAAAACTGGGAAAACTTATTGACTCGAGTATAAGCCGAGGGTGGGAAATGCAGCAGCTACTGGTAAATTTCAAAAATAAAAATAGATACCAATAAAATTACATGAATTGAGGCATCAGTAGGTTAAATGTTTTTGAATATTTATTTCAAAGAAAAACAGTAAACTAGCTCTGTAAGTGGAAAAGAGAGCCAACAAAACCAATATGGTATCAACAATAACTTTAAAAGTACAAAAACCTTAGCTCAATCAGCAACCAAGCTAAAACACAAGAGTTAAAATCCTTCAAAACTGTATTCCTCATCATCATCTGTATGTCCAAACAGAGTCACTCTCTCCCTTGCAAGAAAAAAGCATGTGTATGTGCTGCATGTACATCCTGTTTTGGAGAGCCACCATCTCTTTCACAGCTCTCCCTCATGCCTCCATTGCATGTGCACACATGCCATGGCTCAGTAGTAGGTCAACATACAGATGTCACACTAGGTTCCCTCCTCAAAAGGAACATCCAACCTTTCTTGAGAAGTACAAACTTCATCTGTTCAGGATTGTGGTGACAAAGGTGAAGGAGGATGGGGCTGAGAGAAGGGAAGGGAAGAAAAGATCATTGACAGGGAGAAAGACAGGGAGAAACACCTGGAAGTGTGAGCCCTCGAGTTTCCTTAGGGAAGACCAGACAACAAGGGGAGAGGAGAGGAGGAGGAGGAGAGTTAAAAAAAAAAAGAGTGGGAAGCCAACTCACGCGTGCCATCAAAGCCAGGGGGAAGCGGGGCTTTCTCCGCCTGCTGCTGCCAGAGGAGTGGGGGGGGGAAAGCGGGGAAAGGGGGTTCGTGCCGAGGCTCCGCAAGCGATTACCAGACTTGCAGCTCCCTTTGTTGGCAAAGCTGGAAGCGCGCCCGTTAATGGGGAAGGAGAGCCCGCAGCTCCGAAAGTCTTTTCACCGTTGGGGACTGAACAGGAGAACCGCAAACGCCGGATTCCCCAGGAAACAAGCCCTGGCTCAGGCAGCCTCCTCCGCCCCCTACCCTAGCAGCGAAGAGCTGCTCCGGGGGCTCCCGCCACAGTGCAGCCAGGCACTTTGTCTCGCTGCCCCCGGAGCAGCTCTTTGCTGCTAGGGTAGGGGGCGGAGGAGGCTGCCTGAGCCTGGCGGTTTGTTTCCTGGGGAGTGCGGCGTTTGCGGTTCTCCTGTTCAGTCCCCAATGGTGAAAAGACTTTCAGAGCTGCGGGCTCTCCTTCCCCATTAACGGGCGCGCTTCCAGCTTCGCCAAGAAACCACCAGGCTCAGGCAGCCTCCTCCGCCCCCTACCCTAGCAGCGAAGAGCTGCTCCGGGGGCAGCGAGACAAAGTGCCTGGCTGCGCTGTGGCGGGAGCCCCCAGAGCAGCTCTTCGCTGCTAGGGTAGGGGGCGGAGGAGGCTGCCTGAGCCTGGCAGTTTGTTTCCTGGGGAACGTGGCGTTTGCGCCGTGGCGGGAACCCCCAGAGCAGCTCTTCACTGCTAGGGGAGGGGGCAGAGGAGGCTGCCTGAGCCTGGCGGTTTGTTTCCTGGGGAGTGCAGCATTTGCGCCGTGGCGGGAGTCCCCGGAGCAGCTCTTTGCTGCTAGGGGAGGGGGCGGAGGAGGCTGCCTGAGCCTGGCGGTTTGTTGGCAAAGCTGGAAGCGCGCCCGTTAATGGGGAAGGAGAGCCCACAGCTCTGAAAGTCTTTTCACCATTGGGGACTGAACAGGAGAGCCACAAACTCCGCGCTCCCCAGGAAACAAACCACCAGGCTCAGGCAGCCTCCTCCGCCCCCTACCCTAGCAGCGAAGAGCTGCTCTGGGGGCAGCGAGACAAAGTGGTTGGCTGCGCCGTGGCGGGAGCCGCCGAGAGGAAGAGGGCCGCCCTTTCCTGGGGAGCGCGGCATTTGCGGCTCTCCTGTTCAGTCCCCAACAGTGAAAAGACTTTCGGAGCTGCGGGCTCTCCTTCTCCATTAACGGGCGCGCTTCCAGCTTCGCCAACAAACCGCCAGGCTCAGGCAGCCTCCTCCGCCCCCTACCCTAGCAGCGAAGAGCTGCTCCGGGGGCAGCGAGACAAAGTGCCTGGCTGTGCCGTGGCGGGAGCCCCCGGAGCATCTCTTCACTGCTAGGGTAAGGGGCGGAGGAGGCTGCCTGAGCCTGGCAGTTTGTTGGCAAAGCTGGAAGCGCGCAACGCAGGAGCTCGCGGGTGCCCCGGGCGCCCGTTAATGGGGAAGGAGAGGCCGCTTGGGGTCGCCTGTGTGGCCCTCAGCGGGTAGACAGCTGCGGCGGCGATGCTGCCCTGGAGGCGCGATCGGTTGCAGCCACGCCAGCACAGGCCAGGCATGGTGCCGTAGCGGCTGACTCGAGTATAAGCTGAGGGCGGTTTTTTCAGCACAAAAAATGGGCTGAAAAACTCGACTTATACTCGAGTGTATACGGTATGTATGTATGTATGTATGTATGTATGTATGTATGTATGTATGTATGGCATTTAGCTTTGTTCTGGTATTTTCTAATACAGAAGCCTGATGAAGGCAGATGAGATTCTGCTGAAACGTTGCTACAACTTTAAAAGCACAACTACAATGACGTGGGAAAATACCTGAACAAAGCTGAATGCCATACACGTAAGTACCTGTGAAAACTTAAGAAAACATATCCATAAAATGTTGGTTCTCAAAAGAACAAGGGGTTGCATAGTCAAACTCATGGCCCACGGGCCAGAAGCATCATGTGCTGGCCCCACCCGCCTGGTTTAACAAAGAGGAAAAAATTCCCAATACGCCATGTGACGACACTCTGACGACCAGTGGTGGTATTCTACTGGTTCAGCCCAGTTCTGCCACACTGGTAGTGGTGATGAGCAGCGGAGACCAAACCAGTTCTCTCCAACACTCTGCTATTGGGCCCACCCACCTGCCTGAGCTCCCCTACTAACCTTTATGTCCTGCTTTTGAAGTGCAGCTGCTTTGTGCAGTGGAGTAATTGCCACAAAGCAGATGCTGAAGTGTCAGGGATAGTGCAGGATTGCAGGAGGTGACTCAAAATGTCTCTGTGCCTGTGCAAAGTGTGTGCATATGCAAAGTGCGTGCCCCAAGCCATGCCCACCAAAACCAGTGGTAAAACTATTTAAAACACACCACTGGTGACGATGCTAGTTCGACACCCCCGGCCTAGAGAGCAAGACAATGTGAATCATCGGGCTCTTTCAGGTGGGCCACTGTATCAGTATGATATAGAGTTTCTTCTTCTGAATATGGTGTTTTTCTACCTCTGGCATCATTTCACTGTGATACCATCCCTCAGAAGCAGTGGGGAAAATTCTACCAGTTCGGACTGGTTCACATGAACCGGTAGTTCCGGTGAGCATTTGTCCCCACGCACCTGCCCATGCTCTTTCTTGTGCTTTTATTTCCTGGATTTATTTGTTTATTTTTTTACCATAGCTGATTCGCATGGCAGAGCAGTTTGCCGTGCCTCAGCTGTTTTAGTCACCGGGGCTGCAGCAGAAGGTATGTAATGGAGTTAAAAATGGTTTTTTTAAAATGTAGAGCACATGCACAAAGGGTGCGCTCACAGAACTGGTTTTTACACTGGTTGAATCGCACCACTGCTCAGAAGCTAGCATCCATGGAGAAGAATATCCACTTTAGAGAGACACGGTCATTGACCACTCCTCTCTTTTCCATGAACAACAATTGATGGTCCCTTCATCCTATTTCAGCCATGAGTCTGAATTCTTTTGATGACTAATGAATCTCTAAGAATGTACAAAGAAGAAAAGAAAAGGAAAAGAAAAGAAAAGAAAAGAAAAGAAAAGAAAAGAAAAGAAAAGAAAAGAAAAGAAAAGAAAAGAAAAGAAAATGGACACTTCAGCCTTTAGGTGGACTACAATCTTTCATGTCCCTAGGTTGGTGGGATTTCGATTTAAATTTGGGGTTGCTTGGCCTTTTTTTTTTTTTTTTTTTTTTGCTTATAGGTAACATTTGAAAATTAAAGCATCCATTGCACCCTTTCAGGATATCTAGAAATATCTTGGAAATAACAGAGGAAAAGATGGTGCATGGAGTAGATGAGATATATCGAGTCTTCACAAGGTATGCGACGAGGAACCAATTACCAAGAGAGGTTCATGTTAGATTCACCAAAAAAACTATTAAAAACCAAATACTACAAGTGGTAAGAGAGAAGGGGTTGAAATATAAAGGCAAAGAGATCCTGGTCTTTTTTTTTCTTTTTTAATAAAAGTTTTATTGATTTTAACGACAGACAAAAAACATGTAAGACATAAAACATAACATAACAAGATCATTCTTCATAAATTTACAGTGTATCGGTTGGTTTACCACTCCCTTTTGTGCATCCATTTCATAGTCATCAAAATAATTATATTACATAATAACTCATATTATCACTCATCAATAAAATATACCAATATCATTATTAAACAATCATTTGACTATAATTTTACTAATTCATGCTTAAGTGAGAAAACTATAATTAAGTTATATTATTTTATAACAAATCTATCTTAATAAAATATTCTTAAAAATTATCAAAACCAGGAAAAATTATATATTCATTATTTCCTAAGTTTCTAAATATTCTATTATTATATTGTATTATCTAACCATTGATAAAAAAGATCCCAAACTTCATAAAATTGTTTATCTTCTTGTTCTCTAATTTCAAATGTCAATCTACTCATTTCAGCACATTCCAATATTTTCTTAATAATTTCTTCCTCTAATGGTATTTTCTCACTCTTCTAATGTTTAGCAAATACAATTCTAGCTGCTGTTAATACATTTACAATCAAATACTTTAAATTTTTATGATATATATCAGGTACGATTCCCAATAAAAAAATCTCTGGTTTCAAATCTATGTGCTTCTTTGTCATTTTTTCCAGCCATATGCGAATTCTAGTCCAATATTTCCCGGCTTCCTCACAAGTCCACCACATATGGTAATATGAGCCAGGTATCTGATGACATTTCCAGCACTTTTCAGATTTATTCTTGAACATTCTTGCTATTCTTGTCGGGGAAAAGTGCCACCTGTAAAACATCTTATACAAATTTTCTTTATATGCTGTTGACATTGTCATTTTATAATTTTGTGACCACAATTTTTGCCATTTCTCTAAATCAATTCCATATCCAAAATTCTTCCCCCAAGCAATCGTTGTTTCTTTAACTTGTTCTTCCTCTAATTTAATTTCCAACAAATAATTATATAGTTTTTTAATCACTATTTCATCAGTACCTGTCAAAATCCTATTTAAATCAGTCAGTTTATCATAAAATCCTTCTATTTTAGAATCTTTAAGATACCTTGCATGTATTTGCGCATATGAAAACCAATTCATCTTTATACCTTGTTCTTCTAAATTTTGCATCGTTTTAAGTTCACCCTTTTCATCCAATATTTCCCCATATCTAACTGTTTGTTCCTTCTTATAAGTTATAGGATACGAAAAAGCTTCAATAGTTGATAACCAAACTGGAATTTTCAAATAATACAGAATACAGAATACAGAATACCTTTATTGTCACTATCCACGTGTACAATTTGCATCATACGCATACACAGTGAAATTAAGCGACTCGTCCTTCAGTGCAACATACACACCAGAAATATACATAAATCTCTAAAAAATTATGATAAAAAGAGTAAAAAGAATAAAAGAATAAAAGAATAAAAATACCCTACTGTGCCTGTCCCAGTAGGAATTATTGCACATGCCCACCAACACAACAACAATAGTGATCATATTGCACAAGATTTGTTCACAATTATTTACAGTGTATCTGGCAGTATTTAAAATCAGTGCATGTGTAAGTTCAAGGTAGTTATGGCTTTAGGGAAAAAACTGTTTTTAAGGCGGTTTGTCCTTGACCAGATGCTCCTGTAACGCCTCCCTGAGGGCAACAGGTCAAACAGTCCATAACCAGGATGAGAACTGTCTTTTATGATGTTCACAGCTCTACTAAGACAGCGGGAGGAATAAATGTCCGACAGGGAGGGAAGAGGGCAGCCGATGATCTTCTGAGCTGCTTTGACTACCCTCTGTAATCTCTTCCTGTCTGCCATGGTGCAGTTGCCATACCACACTGTGATGCAGTATGTCAACAGACTTTCAATGGACGCACGGTAGAAGGTAATCAGCAGGTTAGAGTCCAGGTTGTGCTTCCTGAGCACCCGCAGGAAATGGAGTCTCTGCTGGGCCTTCTTAATGACCGCCGTGGTATTTTCCGTCCAAGAGATTTTATCAGCAATGATGACACCCAGAAACCGGAAGGTGTGGATCCTCTCCACCTGCTCTCCATCGATGTAAAGGGGAGCCAAATCGGTGTTATGCCTCCTAAAATCCACAATGAGTTCCTTAGTTTTCTTGGTGTTCAGAACTAAGTTGTTGTCCGAACACCAAGCTGTTAACATCAGGACCTCCTTCCTGTAAGCTGCCTCGTCTCCCTTCGAAATGAGTCCAACCACTGTGGTGTCATCAGCAAACTTCACAATGAGGTTGCTGTCGTGCTGTGGACTACAGTCGTGGGTGTAGAGGCAGTACAGGAGTGGGCTCAGCACGCAGCCCTGTGGGGAGCCAGTGCTGAGTGTACAAGTGGAAGAGAGGTGGGGGCCAAGCCTTACAGTCTGGGGCCGATCGCTTAGGAAGTCTTTTATCCAGGCACATGTAGGGGAAGGCAGACCTAATATGTCCAGTTTTTTAACCAGTATTCCTGGGATAATTGTGTTAAAGGCAGAGCTGTAGTCCACAAAGAGCATCCGGACATAGCTCTGCTGCTGCTCCAGGTGGCTCAGCGCAGCGTGCAGAGCTATGGCTATAGCGTCCTCTGTAGACCGGTTTGTACGGTAGGCAAACTGGTGAGGGTCGAAATCCAGGGGGAGATGATTGATGATGTGCCGGAGCACCAGCCTCTCAAAGCACTTCATAACTACAGGAGTAAGCGCCACTGGACGATAGTCATTGAGGCTGGAGATGGGGGATTTCTTCGGCACAGGGATAATTATAGCAGATTTCAGACAAGATGGTATAACTGCCTGGGCCAAGGAGAGGTTAAAGATGTCTTTGAAGATGGAAGCAAGCTGGGGAGCACATGCCTTGAGCACCTTGCCAGGAACTCCGTCTGGACCGGCTGCCTTCCTGGGATTCACCGCACGGAGCACCCGTCTGACGTCATCCTCCGTCACAGAAAGTGTACTGGGTGGAATAGTGGAGCTGGGTATAGTTGAAGGTGGGAATAGGGCTGGTACAGCTTTATGATGTTGAGGGACTTCAAAACGAGCAAAGAAGTTATTCAGCTCCTCTGCTAGCGCTGCACTCGGATGTTCTGTTGTCGCATGACAGCCCCTGTAATTAGTAATGTCATGTATGCCCTTCCACACCTCCCGTGTGTTATGGCTGGACAGATGGAGCTCTATGCTCCTCCTGTGGTCTATCTTGGCTTTTATGATCCCCTTCCTCAAGTCGGCTCGAGCGGCTGTATACAGGACTCTGTCACCTGACCTGAAGGCTACGTCCCGGGCTTTGAGGAGTCTGCGGACTTGAGTGGTCATCCAGGGTTTCTGGTTTGGGAAAACCCGGATGTTTTTATCTACAGTCACATTTCCGATACAGAACTTGATATAGTCCAGCACCGTACTCGTGTACATTTCCAGCTCCTGATGTTGAAACGTATTCCAATCTGTCTGCTCAAAGCAGTCTTGTAGTCTGCTGAGTGCATCCTCCGGCCAGGTCGTAATAGTCTTTATGATAGGCCTGCCCCTACATCTGAGGGGGGTATAGGCTGGGGGTAACAGGAGGGAGAGATGATCTGAAAGCCCAAGATGGGGGAGGGGTATGGCTCTGTATGCATGTTTGATGTTGGTATAAACGTGATCCAGAGTATTTCCTCCCCTCGTAGCACACTTAACATGCTGGTAGAATTTCGGGAGTACAGTTTTCAGATTGGCCTGATTGAAATCTCCTGCAATGACGTGAACACCATCGGGATGAACCCGTTGCTGTTCATTTATGGTGTTCAGCAGGAGAGAGAGTGCCTTATCCGTGTTTGCACCGGGTGGAATATACACCGCCGTAACAATCACGACAGTTAGCTCTCTCGGTAGAAAAAAAGGCCGACATCTTACAGACATATACTCGAGATCAGGGGAACAGTGATTGTCTATAATTGTCCCGTTATTACTCCAGTTCTCATGTACATAAATACAGAGCCCCCCCCCTCTACTCTTACCAGAGTCCCTCGTTCTATCCCAGCGTAAAAAAGTACGACCTGCAAGCTGTTTCTTAATTTTCTCCTAATTCAACCATAATGATTCCCGTATATAATGCCTTCTAAAATAACCCTGT
This sequence comes from Hydrophis major, assembly GCA_033807585.1. NCBI lineage: Eukaryota > Metazoa > Chordata > Lepidosauria > Squamata > Elapidae > Hydrophis > Hydrophis major. The sequence continues at coordinate 73,722,139 of CM066333.1, forward strand.
GATTTAGTTCCCTTATACCATAAAAAAGCATGCCAACCCAATAATAAATCATGACCTTCTAATGTCAACAATCTAGTCTTTCTTAACATTATCCATTCTTTAACCCACATTAAGTTTGCAGCTTGATAATACAACTCCCAATTAGGAAGGCCAAATCCTCCTCTAATTCTAGCATCCTGTAAAAGTTTTAATTTTATTCTTACTTTCTTGCCTTGCCATATATACTTCAACACAATTTTATTTAATTCTTCGAAGTAATCCTTACTTAACCTAATTGGTATTGTTTGGAACAAATATAAAATTCTTGATTGTTGAAATTCTATCTATCAATGACAATTGTAGGTTTTCCCATTTTTTCAGGTCAGATGCTATCTGCTGCTTAAGCTTAATATAGTTATTCTCTTTCAGTGTAGTACATCTTGGCGTCAAATATATCCCCAAATATTTAACTTTGTTCATAACTTGAATGTTCAATAAATCTGCCAGCTCTTCTCTTTGTCTTAATAACATGTTCTTTGTCAGAATATTTGTTTTGTCTTTATTTATTTTTAAACCAGCCATCTCACCATGCGTCTCTATCTTTTCCAATAGTTTTAAAGCTGTTTCTAAAGGGTCTTCCAAAATAAAGACCAAGTCATCCGCGAAGGCTTGCAATTTGAATTCCTCCTTTTTGACTTTCATTCCTTTTATTTTTATATCCTCTCTAATATTTCTATTTAAGACTTCCAAGGTCAATACAAATAACAAAGGAGATAATGGGCATCCTTGTCTTGTACCTTTTTTAATATTGATAGAGTCTGTGAATTCTCCATCTATCATTACTTTTGCCGTTTGCTTATAATATACGGCTTCTATTGCTTGGATAAATTTTCTAGCAAAGCCCATCTGTTCCAATAATAATAACATAAATCTCCAGTTCACATTATCAAATGCCTTTTGGGTATCTAAGAATATCAAAGCCATTTGTTTTTCCGGGTGCGCCTCATAATATTCCAATGTGTCTAGGATTACCCTCATATTGTCTTTAATCTGTCTCTTTGGTAAAAATCCATTCTGATCAGAGTAAATAAAGTTATTTAGGTATTTTTTAAGCCTTTCTGCCAAGATTGAAGCAAAGATTTTATAGTCTGCATTCAATAAGGAAAAAGGTCTATAGTTCTTAATTTGTAATGGGTCAACCCCTTCTTTTGGAATAAGTGTAATATAAGCTTCTGACCATGTTTCAGGTATTTTCTTATTTATCATAACTTCATTCATGACTTCCAACAGTGGGATGCTCAACGATTCATGTAATGTTTTATAAAATTCTGCCGGGAAGCCATCTGGTCCTGGTGCTTTTCCATTGTTCTGTCTGTTGAGTGCTTCGGTTAATTCCATCATTGTTATAGCACTTTCTAACATTTTCTGAGTTTCATCAGGTATCTTAGGTAGGTTAGCATTTTGTAAATACTGTTTAATTTTTCCCTCATCAAGATCCTCTTGTTTGTATAATTGTCCATAAAAATCTTGAATGATTGCCTTTTTCTCCTTATTACCATAACAAATTTGACCTTGATTATCTATTAACTGTGATATTTTCCTTGATTCTTTCTCTTTTCTCAACTTATACGCTAACCATCTACCTGGCCTATTTGCATCTTCAAAATAGTTCTGTTTAGCACTTCTAATTTTTTGTACCAGTTCTTCTTTCTCTGCTTGATCCATTTTATGTTTAATTATGTCCATTTTAAGTTTGATATTTTTTTTTCTGTGGCCTCTTCTGTAATTCTTTTTCTAGTTTGTTATGGTCATCTTCTAGAGCTTTAATCATTTGTCTCTTCCTAGTGTTCTTTTTCTTTATATAGTCAATTATTAATCCTCTTGCATATGCCTTCATTGTATCCCAAACATTCTGTATTGAAGTATCTTCTTTTTTGTTTTCATTAAAGAAGAAGGCCAATTCTTTTTCCATCCATTGTGTAAAATCTTTTTCCTTTAGAATAGTATTGTTTAATGTCCATCTAGATCTTCTTTTTTGTCCTTTCCATTTAATTGTCATTGGATTATGGTCTGCCCATGTACTTGTTTCAATATTTATTTCTTGAATATTAGATAATAATTCTGTTGATGTCCAAATCATATCTATTCTGGACCACGATAAATGCCTGTTTGAATAAAAAGTATATTGTTGAGTTTTAGCATTTCTTTCTCTCCATATATCTTTTAAATTTAGTTCATCTGTCATTTTGAAAAAGGATTTAGGGAGAGTTTTCCTATTTTGTCGTGTTGTTTTTACTGTGTAGTCCAGTTTATTGTCTACAATTCCATTAAAGTCCCCCATCATAACTATGTTAACATAACTGATTCAATTATTTTCATATGTAATTTTTTATAAAATTCTTCTTGTTCATCATTTGGGGCATAAATTGCAACCAAGAGTATTTTTATATTATTATCCACTATTTCAACTATTAATACTCTTCCGTCTTCATCCATATAAATCAATTTGGCTGGAGTGGTTTCTTTAACGTACAAAACCATTCCTCTTTTCTTGCAATGAGTCAGAGAAGTAAATATTTTCCCTAACTTTGGTCGTATCAATAATTGTTCATGTTGTTTTTTTAATGTGTACTTCTTGTAAGCAAATTATATCAAATTTCAGCTTCTCTAATTTATGAAATTTTTTCTTCTTTTAATAGCTGAATTCAGTCCATTTATATTCATGGAAATCAGTTTTTTTTTCTCCCATAATTATGCTTTATATTTAGGTCTAACAGCTCTCGTGGATCTTATTTCACGTTGTTTTTTTGATCTCCATTTGTCCACCTATTGCGCCTTCTTCTTTTTCCATTTCTATTTGGTCCTCTTCAAATTCAGTTAAAATCTTCTCAGCACATTCCAATATTTTCTTAATAATTTCTTCCTGTAATGGTATTTTCTCATTTTTCCAATTTTTAGCAAATACAATCCTAGCCGCTGTTAATACATTTACAATCAGGTATTTCAAATCTTTACTATATATATCAGGTAAAATTCCCAATAAGAAGATCTCCGGTTTCAAGTCTATATGTTTCTTTGTCATTTTTTCCAACCACATGTGAATTATAGTCCAATATTTTCTAGCATCCTCACAAGTCCACCACATATGGTAATACGAGCCGGGTATCTGATGACATTTCCAACATTTTTCAGATTTGTTCTTGAACATTCTTGCTATTCTTGTCGGAGGAAAGTGCCACCTGTAAAACATCTTATACAAATTTTCTTTATATGCTGTTGACATTGTCATTTTATAATTTTGAGACCACAATTTCTGCCATTTCTCTAAATCAATCCCATATCCAAAATTCTTCCCCCAAACAATCATAGTTTCTTTAACTTGTTCTTCCTCTAATTTAATTCCCAGTAAATAACCATATAGTTTTTTAATCACCTTCTCATCAGTACCCATCAAAATCTTATCTAAATCAGTCTGTTTATCATAAAATCCCTCCTTTTTGGAATCTTCATCATACCTTGAATGTATTTGTGCATATGAAAACCAATTCATCTTTATACCTTGTTCCTCTAAGTTTTGGATCGATTTAAGTTCACCCTTTTCATCTAAAAGTTCTCCATATCTAACTGTTTGTTCCTTCTTATAAATTATAGGATAGGAAAATGCTTCAATGGTCGATAACCAAACTGGAATTTTCAAATAACATTGTCTTTTTATCTTCTCCCAATTCAACCACAAAGACTCCCGTACATAATGTCTTCTAAAATAACCCTGTGTTTTAGTTCCCTTATACCATAAAAAAGCATGCCAGCCCAGCAGCAAGTCATGCCCTTCTAATGTCAACAACCTATGTTTCCTTAATGTTATCCATTCTTTCACCCACATCAAACTTGCAGCTTGGTAATACAATTCCCAATTAGGCAGGCCAAAACCTCCTCTAATTCTAGCATCTTGCAGAAGCTTTAGCTTTATTCTCGCTTTTTTACCTTGCCATATAAACTTCAACATAATTTTATTTAAATCTTCAAAATAGTCTTTTCCAAGCCTAATTGGTATTGTTTGAAACAAAAATAAAATTCTAGGTAGGATATTCATCTTAATTGTTGAAATTCTCCCTATTAATGACAATTGCAAGTTTTCCCACTTCTTCAAATCTGTAGTTATCTGTTGTTTAAGTTTAATATAATTATTCTCCTTTAATGTGCTACATCTTGTTGTCAAATATATCCCCAGATACTTAACCTTATTTGTAACTTGAATTTTCAAAAGGTCTGCCAGTTCTTCTCTCTGTCTCGATAGCATATTCTTTGTCAAGATCTTTGTTTTGTCTTTATTTATTTTCAAACCAGCCACCTCTCCATATGCCTCTATCCTTTCCAATAACTTTGGAGCTGTTTCTAGCGGATCTTCCAAAATAAAAGCTAAATCATCAGCAAAAGCTTGTAGCTTAAATTCTTCCTTCTTAATTTTCATTCCTTTTATGTTTTTATCATCCCTAATATTTCTATTCAACACTTCCAAGGTCAACACAAATAACAAAGGAGATAGGGGGCATCCTTGTCTTGTGCCTTTCCTTATATTAATAAAATCTGTAAGTTCCCCCTCCATCATTACCCTTGCTGTCTGTTTATTATATATGGCTTCTATTGCTTGAATAAATTTTTTAGCAAAACCCATCTGCTCCAATAATAATAACATGAATCTCCAGTTCACGTTGTCAAATGCTTTTTGAGCATCTAGGAATATCAAAGCCATTTGTTTTTCAGGATGAGCCTCATAGTATTCCAAAGTGTCCAAGATTACTCTCATATTGTCTCTAATTTGTCTCTTTGGCAGAAATCCATTTTGATCTGGGTGAATAAAATTATTTAAATATTTTTTAAGTCTTTCTGCTAAGATTGAATCAAAGATTTTATAGTCTGCATTCAATAAAGAAATAGGTCTATAATTCTTAATTTGCAGTGGGTCAGCCTCTTCCTTCGGTATAAGTGTAATATAAGCCTCTGACCATGTTTTAGGTATTATCTTTTTTAACATAACTTCATTCATAACTTCTAACAATGGAATGCTCAATGATTCTTGAAATGTTTTATAGAATTCTGCTGGAAGCCCATCTGGACCCGGTGCTTTCCCATTATTTTGTCTCTTAAATGCTTCATTTAGTTCCATCATTGTTATATTGCTTTCTAGCATTTCTTCAGTCTCTTTAGGTACCTTTGGTAAATTAGCTTCCTGTAAATACTGTTTGACTTTTTCTTCATCAATATTCTCTTGTTTATATAGTTGTCCATAAAAATCTCGAATAATTTCTTTTTTCTCCTTATTCCCGTAACAAACTTGGCCTTGTTCGTCTATTAACTTCAATATTTTTCTTGATTCCTTCTCTTTTCTCAATTTATATGCTAGCCATCTACCTGGTTTATTTGCATCTTCAAAATAATTCTGTTTAGAGTTTCTAATTTTCTGTGCCAGTTCTTCTTTCTCTATTAATTCCATTTTATGTTTGATTACATCCAGCTTCAATTTAATATCCTTTTTCTGTGGCATTTTCTGTAATTCTTTTTCAAGAGTTTTATAGTCATCTTCCAAGGCCTTGGAAGCTTGCCTTTTCCTAATATTCTTTTTCCTTGTATAATCTATTATCAAACCTCTAGCGTATGCCTTCATTGTATCCCACACATTCTGCGTTGAAGTATCTTCTTTTTTATTTTCTCTAAAAAAAAAAAGCCAATTCCTTCTCCATCCATTGTATAAAATCTTTCTCCTTTAAAATACTATTATTTAATGTCCATCTCGATCTTCTTTTTTGTCCTTTCCATTTAATTGTCATTGGGCTATGATCTGCCCAAGTACTTGTTTCAATACTTGTTTCTTTAATATTAGATATTAATTCTGTTGAGATCCAGACCATATCTAATCTGGACCATGATAAATGTCTATTTGAATAAAAAGTATATTGTTTAGCTTTAGCATTTCTTTCTCTCCAAATATCTCTCTCACTTTTCTAGGTACTTGTTTTAAGACCAAAATCTCTTTGCCTTTATATTTCAACCCCTTCTCTCTTACCACTTGTAATATTTGGTTTTTAATAGTTTTTTTTAGTGAATCTAACATGGACCTCTCTTGGTAATTGGTTCCTTGTCGCATATCTTGTGAAGACTCGATATATCTCATCTACTCCATCCATCATCTTTTCCTCTGTTATTTCCAAGACTCCAGCCAGAATTTCAATCATTACTGCTGCCAAGTTTTGTCCTTTTTCTTCCTCGATATTTTGGAATCTAAGATAAAATTCTGACCTGTCCATCTCCCACTTCAACATCCCACTTTTTTCTTGTTCTACCATTGTTAATCTGTTATCGATATTCCCAATTGTATCATCTCTTTGCTTGTCTTTCTCTTCTATTTTTTGGATTCTCTCATCATGTTTCACCATCATTTGTTGAAAATTTTCAAGTTTCTCATCCATCTTTCCAATTCTTTGATCAATACTCTCCATTCTTTGTTCCATACTCATTTTAAGATCTTGTATTCCTTGCATAACCATCGTTAAATCCACTTGCGCTTTGTCTTGCTTCACCATTGTTGAGAGTCATCCTCCAGATGATGGGGAGACAGGAGCAGAAGTTGAGATGCCCGAAGGTAACATTTTCTTACTCATTTCGATAACTCAGGGTCTTCCGGGTCTTTTAATCCAGTTAGTGAGGTAGCCAATTATAATCCAATTTAAAAAAGAAAAACACCACAAAAAACGAAAAACAAAACCAGTAATAAGTAAAAAGCCCAAAATTAGAAGGAAAGAAAACATTCTTCAGGTTCTTCAAGACCTTAATCCAATTGTAAAATACGCAAATATAATTCAAAAGCAAAAATTAAAAAATGAAGAGAAAAAAAGAAGCAAAATAAAGCCCAATAATATCAAAAAATAATAAGCAAAGAAAAAGGAAAAGAAAAAAAAGAAAAAGAGAGTTCTTCAAATTCTTCCCACCTTAATCCAATTGAAAAACCACAGAAAATGAAAAAAAAAAAAACCATAAAAATAAGTCAAAAATAGAAATCAAAAGGCAAACATCCCCATAGAAAAAAGAAAAAATATTCTGAGGCTTTCCCCTTTAAAAATAAAAAATAAAAATGAGATATAATAAAAAATAAAAATAAATAAATATATCAATATTACAAAATAGTGTGGGGTTAGAGGAGAGGGAATGAAACAATTAATAAGGAGTTTAAAAAAAAAGGGACACACACTGCCTTTTATTTATCCAAGGCTCTTATTTGACTTCTCCACAAATTTCAAAGCCAAGCTTCAAATATTTATTTGATAATAGTTCCAAAGAGCACCTGTATAAACATCCTCCAGTACTCTTCCCTCTATCTTATCATTTCCAGTAGCCTTGAGAAAAGTTTTTCAAACAAAAGTTTTTTAACTTCAAACAGAATATTTTTCAAGCCTCTAGTTGGCAGTATTACAAAATTTCTTCAATCCACTCCCCCTTCTTCCCCCCTGAAAAAAGCCTAAAAGGAGAAAAAAAAAAGTATGTATGTATATTTATGCATATTAAAAAATAATATTAAAGGGGCCTCTATTTTAAAAAAATATAAACAGTCAGAAAGGCAAAGAGAAAGCAAGTAAATATAAAAATATAAAAGAAAAAAAAACCAGTCTGATTAGCTAAATCGCAGTAGAAATTCAGTAAAGAAAAAAAAAATAAAAATAAAAAGCCAAGCCTCACTTTGACATTACTAAGAAAAAAAACGCTGCTAAATCAAATTCTGTCAATAAGTTTACAGATTTCTTCTCATATTAGGGTGTTCGTAAGTCCCAAGCTAAAAAAAAAAAATCCTCACCAGCCGATACACTTCTTTCTATCCCGTTCTTCCGGAGCTGTCCCAGCTTCAGCAGCCTAATGGCTGCCTCTCTGCCGTTGGCAAAAGGGCTTCTTCTGGATCGACCAGGGACTTGCGATGTCCCCAGAATCTACAGAACGCGCCCTTTGCTGTCACCGTCTCTATGAGACGGTTTAGGTCCGTTGAGACCGACCAGGGGCGAAGATATCAGCTGTGATCTCAGAGCCCCGAGATTGCAGCTGTATCGCGGCAACGAAGCTCCGCCTTCTGAAAGAGATCCTGGTCTTAAAACAAGTATCTAGAAAAGTGAGAGAGATTAGAAGAGAGTATTGATTTTTGACTAAAATGCTATTGAAAAAAGAGGTGAACTATAGATGGCTGATTCCAGAAGGATTAATGTTTACATGGCAAGAACAGAGACACAGAATTGATTCAATTGTGAAAGCAGAAATATTCTATAAGGAATTTTTCGAAAGAAGAGAAATGGAGATAGAAAAAGAAAAGATCTTAACTGAATTTGAAGAGGACCAAATGGAGATGGAAAAAGAAGAAGGCGCAATAGGTGCACAAATGGAGATCAAAGAACAACGTGAAATAAGATCCACGAGAGCTGTTAGACCTAAATATAAAGCATAACCATGGGGGAAAAAAACTGATTTCCATGAATAAAAATGGACTGAACTCAGCTATCAAAAGAAGGAAAACTTTTTACAAATTAGAAAAGCTAAAATTTGATATAATTTGCTTACAAGAAGTACACATTAAAAAACAACATGAACAATTATTGATACGACCAAAGTTAGGGAAAATATTTACTTCTCTGACTCATTGTAAGAAAAGAGGAGTGGTTTTGTACGTTAAAGAAACCACTCCAGCCAAATTGATTTATACGGATGAAGACGGAAGAGTATTAATAGTTGAAATAGTGGATAATAATATAAAAACACTCTTGGTTGCAATTTATGCCCCAAATGATGAACAAGAAGAATTTTATAAAAAATTACATATGAAAATAATTGAACTGGACTATGTTAATATACTTATGATGGGGGACTTTAATGGAATTGTTGACAATAAACTGGACTATACAGTAAAAACGACATGACAAAATAGGAAAACTCTCCCTAAATCCTTTTTCAAAATGACAGATGAACTAAATTTAAAAGATATATGGAGAGAAAGAAATGCTAAAACTCAACAATATACTTTTTATTCAAACAGGCATTTATCGTGGTCCAGAATAGATATGATTTGGACATCAACAGAATTATTATCTAATATTCAAGAAATAAATATTGAAACAAGTACATGGGCAGACCATAATCCAATGACAATTAAATGGAAAGGACAAAAAAGAAGATCTAGATGGACATTAAACAATACTATTCTAAAGGAAAAAGATTTTACACAATGGATGGAAAAAGAATTGGCCTTCTTCTTTAATGAAAACAAAAAAGAAGATACTTCAATACAGAATGTTTGGGATACAATGAAGGCATATGCAAGAGGATTAATAATTGACTATACAAAGAAAAAGAACATTAGGAGGAGGCAAATGATTAAAGCTCTAGAAGATGACCATAACAAACTAGAAAAAGAATTGCAGAAGAGGCCACCGAAATAAGATATCAAACTTAAAATGGACATAATTAAACATAAAATGGATCAAGCAGAGAAAGAAGAACTGGCACAAAAAATTAGAAGTGCTAAATAGAACTATTTTGAAGATGCAAATAGGCCAGGTAGATGGTTAGCATATAAGTTGAGAAAAGAGAAAGAATCAAGGAAAATATCACAGTTAATAGATGATCATGGTCAAATTTGTTTTGGTAATAAGGAGAAAAAGGCAATCATTCGAGATTTTTATGGACAATTATATAAATAGGAGGATCTTGATGAGGAAAAAATTAAACAGTATTTACAAAATGCTAACCTACCTAAGATACCTGATGAAACTCGGAAAATGTTAGAAAGTGCTATAACAATGATGGAATTAACCGAAGCACTCAACAGACAGAACAATGGAAAAGCACCAGGACCAGATGGTTTCCCGGCAGAATTTTATAAAACATTACAAGAATCGTTGAGCATTCCACTGTTAGAAGTTATGAATGAAGTTATGATAAATAAGAAAATACCTAAAACATGGTCAGAAGCTAATATTACACTTATTCCAAAAGAAGGGGTTGACCCATTACAAATTAAGAACTATAGTCCTATTTCCTTATTGAATGCAGACTATAAAATCTTTGCTTCAATCTTGGCAGAAAGGCTTAAAAAATACCTAAATAACTTGATTCACTCTGATCAGAATGGATTTTTACCAAAGTGACAGATTAAAGACAATATGGGGATAATCCTGGATACATTGGAATATTATGAGGCACACCTGGAAAAACAAATGGCTTTGATATTTTTAGATGCCCAAAAGGCATTTGATAATGTGAACTGGAGATTTATGTTATTACTATTGGAACAGATGGGTTTTGCTAGAAAATTTATCCAAGCAATAGAAGCCGTTTATTATAAGCAAACGGCAAAAGTAATGATAGATGGAGAATTCACAGACTCTATCAATATTAAAAAAGGTACAAGACAAGGATGCCCATTATTTCCTTTGTTATTTGTATTGATCTTGGAAGTCTTAAATAAAATATTAGAGTCTGAATTCTTTTGATGACTAATGAATCTTTAAGAATGTACAAGGAAGAAAAGGAAAGGAAAAGGAAAGAAAAGAAAATAAAAGAAAAGGAAAAGAAAAGAAAAGAAAAGAAAAGAAAAGAAAAGAAAAGAAAAGAAAAGAAAAGAAAAGAAAAGAAAAGAAAAGAAAAGAAAAGAAAAGAAAATGGACACTTCAGCCTTTAGGTGGACTACAATCTTTCATGTCCCTAGGTTGGTGGGATTTCGATTTAAATTTGGGGTTGCTTGGCTTTTTTTTTTTTTTTTGCTTATAAGTAACATGAGATAATTAAAGCATCCATTGCACCCTTTCAGGATATCTAGAATACTCCAAGTTTATCTAACCATAACCCTGAACGGAAATTCTGGGGGGAAGGAAGAAAAGCAATAGCAAAACAAGAGAAGAAAATTGCCACAAGATGCTCATGACGTCTAAATCAAAATGCTTTATTTTGGTTGATAAGAAAGCTTTCTGTGCTGGCTGTGTATTTTTTTCCCCTTCCGTTTACTTTTATTTACCTCATTTACTCTTTATTTCCATGTTCTCCCTTCATGTGTTATGTTATAGACATTTAGTAAATGACTGAACAGAAGAATGAACAAGGCATCAAATTCAAATGGATGAAAGCTCATTTTAAAGTGTGTCAGTGTTTTGTACCGATCTCTTGAAGCGCTGAAGATGCCCCATTAGTAGAGGCTTTTCAGAAGAGACTAGACAGCCATTTGTGTGAAATGGTATAAGAGGTTGGACTAGAATTGTGGTCATCAATCAGTGGGCCAGGGACCACTGGTGGTCCGTGAGAAAATTTTGGTGATTGGCAGCGAAATGTCACCCCCAAAGCACCCCCTCAAAGCAATTAATCCAGGCTGCTTGGGAACACAAGGCTGTGTCACCCACATGGCCTGTGGGAACACAAGGCTTGCTTGCATTGGGGAACTTGCCCCACTCACCCTGCACACAAGGAAAGCAGCAAAAGTCTTTCTTTCTCTCTCCCAAACTCTGCCAGGAATGAGTCTTTGGGACCCAGCAAGGCACCCTGCTCCAAGAGGCTGCACCATTCTGGCAGAGTTTGGGGGGGGGGAGAAAGACTTCTGCTGCTTCTGCTGCTTTCCTTGCATAAATCCAACAGTCTCTCTCCCCCCACACTCCCCAAGAACGAAGCTGGAAACAGTATCCTACGATCCCAAATAAAGAATGATCAGTTGGTAAGAAAATGGGGTGGGGAATTTTCCTGCAGACTTTTTTTGGGATTTTCTAGTCCACGGGATTTAAAATGATGACGTCCAAAAGGTTGGTGACCCTTGGACTAGAAGACCTCCAAGGTCCTTTCCAACTCTATTTGTTTTTTTGGCAGTTCTCTATTTAATATTTTCTTTCTTTCCTTCTGTTTCCCCTGTGGTTCTGCTCTTACCTCTTTTCTGTCTTCTCTTCAGACCTGCCCACCCAACCTCTGGGAGCTGTTATCAAGGTTCAGCCCTTTCACCAACTCTATGCTGATCATCCTCAGATGTATTTCCTTGATCTATGCTCTTCAGTTCAGATTTGTCTGTGCAACAGTCTGTCTAAAAATTGCTTCTGGATGCCTGAGGCATCTTAAACCTAATATGTCAAAAAATAATAATAATCAAACTTCTTATTTTCCCTCCCAGTGTACTTTGGCTTCCATGTTTGGTCTCTATGGGCAACGCTATTCTCTTTCTTGTCATTCATAGACTGGCTGCAGACTCAGCTTCTCTCCGGCCCCAAAATCATTCTTCTTCTTTTCTTTGGCTTCATGTTTTCAGCCAATGTCTAAGCTTTATGGGTGTTTTAATACACAGTCGTTCAATAGGGTGGCAAGAATTTAATTTGGCTTCTTGATTACCCAGATCTACTTTTGAAAGCACAAGGGACATGGTAGCTCAGTGGCTAAGATGCTGAGCTTGTCAGTCAGAAAGGTCAGCAGTTTGGCGGTTCGAATCCCTAGCGCCATGTAATGGAGTGAGCTCCCGTTACTTGTCCCAGCTTCTGCCAACCACGCATGTAAAAATGCAAGTAGAAAAATAGGGATCACATTGATGGGAGGGTAACAGCATTTTGTGCGTCTCCAGCATTCAGTCATGCCATCCCCATGACCATGGAGAAGTCTTCAGACAGCGCTGGCTCTTCGGCTTTGTAACTGAGATGAGCACCACCTCTTAGAGCCAGAAATGACTAGCACATATGTGTGAGGGGAACCTTTATCTTTACCTTAATTTTGAAAGCCTCCGGATTATTTCTCCAAAATCAACATTTATTAGACTGATAACACTGGCATCGGTGTCGAGTTAAAGGACAGTGTATTTCATGAAGACATTCGTCAGATTCAAAGACCATTCATCTTCCCAGTTGTTTCACATGTGCTTATTTTCTTTCTGGATTTGACAGTTTTTACACTTGCCAAGAGAAAAAGCTGTGGGCAAGTTACAACACATTAAAAAGATAGAAGCAACAATAGAAATAAATAAAAATGATTTTTTTAAAAAACAGTAACAATAAATCAGTTTTCCTTCACGATGGACACCAATAAAATGTAGTTACAGTTGAAGGGTCAATAGAATAAAAATGACTTTTAAAGATCTAAGAAGCACGAGGAATTTATGGACTTATTTGAAGAGGGGGTTGTAGATTGCAAGTTTGCCAAGGAAATAACCTTTTCAAGTGGTCTTGCGCAATCCACCCACACAAATTCAAGCAATTAAGATGACATTCAAGAAATCACAATGACCCATGACTGTCATAAGGCAGCATCCGTTCACTCAACTGATTTTGAAAAGCAACTGGGACAGTATGCGAAAATTTGGAATTCAGGAGAATGCACTTTCTTAACATCTAAAGTTCCACAATGCAATGGTTCCCATGGCAATGAGCAGAGGAAGTGTCTCTCTGGATTAGGCACAATTGCATCTAATCCATCCTTCTATGGAATTCAGTGAGCAACTCAGTAAATCTGAGAAGCACACAAATCAACACAGGAAGATGCTAACTCTCTATTATCATTGTCTCCCAGATTAAAATAACATATGGAAGTGGGGTCACATGGTATGTGCTTTATGCATTCTGGAGTGTAGCACAGATTAGGCCTGCAAAGGACTGTCAGCTGTTTCTTTATAAATACAAGAAATTGTAATGCCAATGTGTGGAATAAGTCAAACCCTTAACTCTATTTAGTCTCTCCCCCTCTTTTTGTTCAATTGTGTCTGATTCTTGAATTCTGCCTGAACAAGTTCCTTGGCTGTGTAGAAAGTTAGCATCCACTCCTCTCCTAGAAGAATGAAATATTTTGGGAAATATTAAAAAGGCAGATTATTATATTTCCCAAAGGGAGATATGGAGAAACATGCTCTTGGAGAGAAAAAGCAGCCCCCACCTTTCCTTAATACACTTAAGAGATAAAGAGCTTATTGAGAACTAGAAAGCTCTATTCATAAGCAAATACCCTCACCTAAGAGCCAACAGAGGAAGAAAGCCATTAAATCACAATAGGAATTATTGCATCATCCTCAGAAACCTCAACTAAACTTACTCAAACAAACACCTAGGATTTGTACTTTGCCGATAGAGCCAGCTATGACCCCTACATAACCCTTACATGGGCCCATGGGAGTCTGACAACAACCAAAAAAATATATGTTCTTGCACAGGAACAGGAAGCTCAAGTGCAAAGCCCAAGAAAGGTATAAAAAGTGCCTACTCTCAACTCCACGTGGTCAGCTGCACCAGAATCATGTGATTGGTGGTTCTGTTCATCATTAAATTTTCTTCCCAATCAGCCTCCATGTTTCCAATTTCTTCCTCCCAACTTGGAGCTGAGCCAGATGGATATTTCTTCCCACAGAAGTTTTCTTGGAAGGTTTTTGCTATTGCCTCCTTCCTAGAGCTGAGAGAGAGGGACTGGCCCAAGATCACCCAGCTGGCGTTGTGCCTAAGGCAGGCCTAGAACTCTCAGTTTCCAGCCTGATACCTTCACCTCTACACTAAACTTGCAGCAGTGAGCACATTGGGAAATGATGATGATGTGAATTAACTACTACCCACTTTTTAAGTATGTCAGACTGGTTAGAAATACAGAAATACAAAGTGATGAGTAGAAGTTTGGAAGAGAGATTGATTGATTTTCTCCAGAAGGATCTTCACCAACTAGTCCTTCAGTTTTTCTAAAGGCAATGTAACTGTTGTTGCTGTTTCCAATCCATCCACCTAGCTGCTGATCAGCTTCCTCCTCTCTTTCTATTTCTCTTGTCCAGACTTGTCACGCAATTCTTTAACAAGCCACACATGACTTCCAAACTTTCATGACTCCAGATTTAGAGAGCTACAAGTTTAGTAGATCCATTCCAAAGCTACACTCTCAGAGACAAACACATTCAGAGGGGATTCCAAATACAGGATGGGTTTTTAATGAACACTTTTCAGCATATGTTCAATTTTTTTTACTATCGGTTCTGTGAGCGTGGCTTGGTGGCTTAGTGGGCATGACTTGGTGGGCATGGCAGGGGAAGGTTGCTGGAAAATCCCATTCTCTCCCCACCCCACTAACCTACTTTCCAGCTCACTTCTCCTATGCAAGACCCAGCCAATCAGCTGGGACTTGGGAGGCAGAGAATAGATGGGGGCAGGGCCAGTCAGTGGTGGGATTTCCGGTTTTCTGAACTACTCAAAATTTCTGCTTCTCCAGAACTGGTTCTGGTTCTCCAGAACTGGTCAGAACCTGCTGAATACCACCTCTGACATGTTCTCATGAAGATTTAATTTTAGCAAAAAGGAATCTCTAAAGCAGTTTGATATCATGCCTGGATAAATAAAGATAAAATAAAATTCTGCAGTAAATGCATCAGCTCCCTAAGGAGCCTTGTGATGTAGAGTCAAAGTAAATCAGAATTTGATCCCTGGACAAAATAAATGGCAAATTGTTGATGGTTGGTCATGACCAACCACCATGATCAAATCTGTCCCCAGTATCATTATTTTGATGGAAAGTGATAGAATTCTCATTCGTCAAAATATTTAGACCTATGTTTCATTTTATTTTTCAAGTAAAGGCCAAATCATAACATTTTAAAATAGAACAAAATTCCAAATATTAATGGATATCATCTGGGGGATTCTTGAGTCTGCCTTGACATTACATAAAAAGAAGAGACAACATTATGGATGAATTATAACCGAAAATTATTGCCAAGACCAAAAAGAGCATTTTAATTTAGCTTTGGAATACCACCACAAGCCGCATTTTGAAATATTAATGCCAAACATAATCTTCTCACTGGTTTGACTTCCTCTCCTTTGACGAATCTCTATTTGATCAGATTGAATCTGATGACTTATTTCCAGTAACCCATTTAACTCATTAAGGATGTCTGAATATGTTTCCTTACAACTCAGCTGGAACAGAAATCATGTGGTTGATCTTCAAGAAATAAAATAAAAGTGAAAAACATTTAGGGTATCAGTGTTTTGAAGTGACTCCTTCCCTGACAATAATTTTAATGTACATTTGTATACGTTACTGACATTAGATAGAATCTGTTTATCCATTCACCCCTAGTCTTGCCTTTCAGAATCTAAAGACCCATTATTAATTATTGACTAACAGAAATTATTGAGTTTAATTATTAATCGAGGCGATCAACTATTAGTTAATAAAAGGAATTAATTTCTGAAGATTTCTAAATAGAGAAATCTCTATCTATCTATCTATCTATCTATCTATCTATCTATCTATCTATCTATCTATCTATCTATCTATCTATCTATCTATCTGCAAAAGACCACTCATGAATCATCACAAAATCTCCACAACAGTAAAGCCTACAAATTTGAAATTTGGCATGTAAGTTCCTCTTGGCTTCTAAGTGCTCACTAAAAAAAGATTATTATTTTTTTTTAAAACAAATTTTATTAATTTTTTACAGAAAACACAATACACAAACATACAAAACACAAAACATAAACAAAACTAAAAGATCTTTTCTGAAGTTTGTCTGATCCCGGGTTAAAACTCTTCTCACAGACACAAATTCAAACATCATATTCACTTTGTATATCCTTCCATATCTTATTATCATTTTCATTTTTTTATATATATATATAAACCATTTTTATCAATTTTATAAAAACAATGCACAAAAAATCAAGGCATAACAGCTTATAAATTCTTTTCTAGGAAAAAATAATAATAAAAAACCAATAGAACATAACAATTCCAAATTATAGTATCAATACTTCATCTATTTAACTTCATATCTTATCCCTACTTCTCCTTTTCATCCAAATTATTTCTTGTTAATTAAAATTTTATTGCCTTTTATCAATATACAAAATCCAAAAAAAAAAAAAACCATAACAAAACCTTTATATATCTTTTCATATCTTATTACCATTTTCAATAACATTCTTTGTCTGTTCTATTTCCAACTATCCATTCATCTTTTTTCTTTTACTACACTTCTCCTATACACCAATTGGGGTAACGTCTATAACTCATTACCCTAACTTAAAAGTACTTCGTATAACAATTTTTCTTGGGATTCTGTTTAAAAGATTCTAAAATTACATAATAAATTTTATACTCTAAACACACATATAAAAACACAATCTTATATACCCTCCAGAATCCCTCTTTTATCCTAAATTAAATTCACCCATTGTCTCTAAATAAACTTTTTTTCTTTAGATCTTGCTTCCCCCCATTGAGGCTTCTCCTCCCCCCCTTTCTCTCTTGCTTATTCTTCTCCTTGCCCTTTTTACCCCTTTGTTTTTCCTCCTCATTTTTGAAATCTGTTCCAAATGCAAAACACAAGCAGAGGAGAGGAGTTTCAGTTTTAATTTCACAGCAGCAACCAGCTTTTGTACAGAAGGGTTAAGCTAAGCCATGCCCAGGTTCCTTGCTGTCTCCTTGCTCACACAGAAAATGCTGCTTCAGTTTCCAAGCAGCCCTCAACTCTTTCACATACTGACAGGACACTAGCCAGATAAATACTGATGGATGCTGGTAGGCAGAGGCCCAATTTTTTCCCCTTATTTTCCTCCCCCAAAACTAAGCCCAAATCACATAGTTTTGGAGCAAAGTTCTGTTTTCCAGTTATTTTAAGTCCATGGTTTGCACTGGTTGAACTAATAGCTTCTCTCCTTTAAGTACCTGTGCTCAATGGGGCATTCTGTCAAATAATTTCCACAGTTAATATAACCACTTGAATCTGAGCCAGAGTATGATGCAGCAGCCAAACAAGACAAAGCAGTCCTAGGCTGCATCAACAGAGGGACAGCAACAAGATCACACAAAGTAATAGTGTTGCTGTATAGGACACTCTTAAGGCCAAACTTGGAATACCACATCCAGTTCTAGTCAACTCAATTCAAAAAAGGTGTTGAGAGCCTACAATGAGTGCAGAGAAGACCAGCAACAATGATGGGGAGTCTGGAGGCTTAACTGTATGATGAATGGCTAAGGGACCTAGATATTCTAGCCTAATGAAGAGAAGGATTGGGAGTGACATGATAGCTGTCCTCTAGTAATTGAAGGGCTATCCCAGAGAAGGGATATCACTATTATCCAAAGCACTTAAAGGCAGGACACAAAGCAATGGGTGGAAGTTTGCTAAAGAGAGATCCCACTTGGAACTAAAACGAAACTTCTTGACATGGAGAATCAGAGAAAGTATTCAGCGGATTCTGACCAGTTCTGGAAAACCGGTAGTGGAAATTTTGAGTAATTCGGAGAACCAGCAAATCCCACCTCTGACTGGTCCTGCCCCCATCTCTTCTCTGCCTGCTGAGTCCCAGCTGATTGTCTGGGTCTTCTTTTGTTGCCCTGCACAAGAGAACAGAGCTGGAAAGCAGGTTAGTGGAGTGGGAAGAAAATGGGGATTTTGCAGTATCCTTCTCCTGCCATGCCAACCAAATCACACCCACTAAGCCATGCCACACCCACCAAGAAGAGGTGGTATTCAGCAGGTTCTGACCAGTTCTGGAGAACTGGTAGTGGAAATTTTGAGTAGTTTGGAGAACTGGCAAACCTCTGACTGGAGATTTTGCAGAATCCTTCCTCTGCCATGCCCACTAAGCCATGCTCACAGAACTGGTAGTAAAAAATTTTGAATCCCATCACTGCCACCAAGCCATGGCTACACAACTAGTAGTGAATTTTTTTGAATCCTACCGCTGGCCTGGAAAATGATTAATCGATGGAATATCTTGCCTCCTAGGTTGGGAACTCCATTGATGGAGTTTTTCAAGAAAAGATTGGACAGTCATTTCTCCAGGGTATATAAGATCCCGTGCCTTGAACAGACTTCCAAGATCTCTTCCAGAGATTCTGTAATTCTGTAATTGTGGAGCCATTGTTACTTGTGGCATAATTTGGGCATTTGAGATTTAAGGTTGCTAATTCATACCCACCTCCCATGATTGTAACCTTGTACTAATTAGAGATCCAACACAGAATTCAAGGCAGCTATCTTCATTTCTTACCCACTTCCAGAGAAATTATGTGTATCTTGAGATTGGAACACCACGTAAAGAAGAAGGTTAGCCACTATTTAGATGCCCCCAAAGATCAATTTTCTTTCAAGTTCACATGTTAACTTAATAGAAATGTTATTTTCTGTAACAATTGGTGGCTCACAGGTGCTTTTTTAAAAGGTTTTTTTTGTTTTTTGTTTTTGAAGACATTTCATTTCTCAAGAAATGAAGAAGAAGCTTCGTCGATTCTGATTGAATGGTGGAGGATGGAAGGATTTATATACCTTGCGGTCATCTGGTCATTAGCACTCTTTCTGAGAGTTATTGAAGCCACTTGTGTGTTTCTCTGTGTCATGGTTTCAAAGAGGGGTCAAAGCGGCCATCTATATTAAGATTGAATAGTCCTCTCTCAACAGAGAGGGAGGGAAATGATACCGCCTACCTTCTGTTTACAGTCCTTTCAACAGTTTCTAGAAGGTTCCACACCCATTTGCACCACTCAGGTGACCTTGTGGGCATGTGAAAAGTCCGGCCATGTCGTCTCAATTATTCTGAGAAAGAGTGCTAATGACCAGATGACTGCAAGGAATATAAATACTTCTATTCTGCACCATTCAGTCAAAACTGAAAAAAAGATTTTTGGATGAGGAGCAAAATGTCTTCAAGGAAAAATGGCTTTTTGAAAAAGCACTTTTGGGACAACCATGACCTGGATGAGTGAAAATCTCCATAGACAGGCTCCTTTTATTTTCCTCTTAAAGTGGAAAATATATTTTTTGACTTGTTATACACCAGGAAAGCATATTTATTATAATTTGCTATGTATACATATATTTTTTTTAAATTAAACAATTCTTTGTTCAAAAGCAAATGACTTCTCCGTTAGAACTTTTTTGATGGTTGGCAACCATACAAAAGTCCTTTACTTCTAAGAAGTAATCTGTCAATAGTTAGATAACTCAGCCCTAATGCCATACTGCAGCATTTTATTTCTAATTTTAGAAAGAAAAAGCCTTCTATTTTCAAAAGTGACAAATGATTTTGATTGCCTCCATTATTTTCATATTCGGTTCTGCACTTTCAGGAAATTAGGCCCCTTTGAAATCTGTCTGATTTGTCAGCGTAAATGAAAATGCTGAAAAATCACAAAATATTCTGGGGAAAATTTAAAAACCTGTCCTTTTTAACTGTTGGAAAATACAGTTCTTTCCCACACAGATGTGTTGTGCTCAGCGGAGTAATGCTTAAAAGAAAAAAAAGTTCATATATGCATGCTCGTTGCTTGAAATCAATCTTGAAAAGTAGTTCATTACTTTTCCAATGCAAAATCGGAGGTAGAACCTGTTTGTGACTCAAATGCGTTAGTTCCAGCAAGACTACTTCTATGTCGGAGGAAAAAGAAGGGAGGAAGAATCAACAGACACCTGGAATCCCAGTCTGATAACTGGGGTAAAATGGCTTAAGGACTCATTTCTTCTGATTTTTGTGATTCAGACATTGAATTGGAGGCTCATCCATCCACATGTTGGGAACTTCACTCACTGTCATCATCTTAAAGCCTTTGTAAGAGATGCAGAAATGCATATTCATCCAGAGACACATGAGGCAGAGAATGGTAATAGAAAACAAGCATCGTCTTACCAACTGTGCTTAGGCAGAGATTGAGAACTTCCAATTTTAAATGTCCTCCATCAGTGAAACCTGAGATTAGGACAATTCTCCTAACCTAGTATGCCCAGAATTCCTCATTATACTTCCTCTTGCACTCATAATAGGCAAAATTGATTTGAGACTGAAGCAGGATGCTTCAAAGAGAGCCATACATACAATGATTCATGATTCTCATAATTATGCATAATTAAATGTTATGTCTCACCTATATTCACAAGTGAGACTACAGAGTTCCACAGTTCAAAATATTCAAATAAAACAAAACCAGACTAAAAAAGGGTTAACAGTACTATATTCCAGTCCTTGGCAGATTTCCCAGAATCTGTCTGGTAATTTAGAATGTCCATAAATTACAAAGGCTGCTCCACATGCATCCTTTAGACTCATCAAACACTTTGCTTCCAAGCAAAGTTTGAGAATCAGCACGCCTCCTTAAATCACCTGGATGGGCGTGTCAGTCTCTCTAATCAATGTCTGGCTTGACGCCTCCCTTCAGATTGATGTTTCAATCTTCTCCTAGTTCTGGCATCAAGCCATGATCTGTCAGTTTCCCCACTTGAAGCTTCTGACTCATTTTATGGATCAGTTGCTGGCATGAGCGAAGTCGAAGGTTCTGGGGAGGATTGTCTCTGCAACAATCTCGCATCCTCCTGGCTCACATCTGTGTCCTCTAATAATTCAGACTCCACATTTACAGCAGGCTCCAGCCTTCCATCTTCAGAGTCATCAGAGTCAAAACTCCCAGCAGGATCGATCCTTCCAGTCACAACAATTAAATATACATTTAATCAGAGTTAGTTTGCCTAATTATCACATATTTTCAGCTGAACTAAGGCAAGCTTGTTAAGCCTAGGTAGCGATGGGCATTCATGTCCACAAGGTTGAAAAAGACAAGGGTTGGTGTCATAGCACAAAAGGATATGACTCACAGATTTGTAAATATGTCATGGTGCAAAGGGATAATTGAATCCTTTGTGTGATGATGCCATTTTAATGCACTTGCCATAATTTTAATGTCATTGTGGCTTGTCATAGATCTTTATAGCAGAAAGGCTCATCGAGTTGCTCACCTTATCTTGTTGGAGGCCAGTTCTGTTCTCTCCCTTTATTCCTCTCATTTAAGAAAAAAGCCTGCACTTTTTCATCCATAGCATTGTGGAAATTTTTATGTGTCCATTTTCTTCTTAACTTGGATTATTGATCATCTCACCTTGCAAATACTGTACATATGGAAATGTTTTTAAATCTCCCCCCAAAATACAAACACTTCAGAACCAGAGTAAGAAAGAACTAAGGAGAAATTCCTAATAGTGAGAATCAGGGGTGGGGTTCTACCAGTTCGCACCTATTCAGTAAAACTGGTTGTTAACGTTCTAAGCAGTTCAGGGAACTGGTTGTTACAAGAAATTACTGGCCTAATCCTGTAAGGAAGGCAGGAAGGAAACATTCTGGTGTTGCTTACCGAAACTGCCTCTCCGTTAACCCTTATTACATTCTTGGCAGGACTAGACTTTCTGTCTCAGGAACATCTCTGGAGTTTTCTTTCCCCTCCTTTGCTGGTACTTTGCTTGTGTGGAGTGACCATTCAAAGTTACAATGGCACTGAAAAAAGTGACTTATGACCATTTTTCACACTTACGACTGTTGCAGCATCCCCACAGTCATGAGAAGCCAGTCGAGGAGATGCGCGCCTCAATGTGAATGATATTGAGTTGACCACTCCCAGACAGTCACATGACCACCAAGCCATGTCCACCATCTCAGCCACACCCATAGAACCGGTTGTTAAAAATTTGAATCCCACTCCTGGTGAGAACAATTACACAGTGGAATGGTTGCCTCTAGAAATGTGGCTGCTCCATCACTGGAGGTTTTCAAGAAGAGATTGTTCAGCCATTTGTCGAGAACTGTATAGGGTCTCCAACTTGAACAAGGGGCTGGATTAAAAGACTTCCAGGGTCCCTTCCAACTCTGTTAATCTTTATTGCCCACCTGAAGATATGGACCTAGAAGAAAGAAGGGCTAAGATAGCATATGTGTTCTCTCCCTGGGTTAGCTCACTGTTCAGGCAAATATTTTTATGTATTTTAATCATATCATTGCCCCTTTCATGAGCGGTGCAGTGGCCTAGAGTTAAAGCTCTCACCTCACAATCAGGAGACCGTCAGTTCGATCCTAAATAGCAGCAGATATTTCTCTCTCTGGGCACAATGAGTAAATATCAGCTGCAAACTCTGCATGGCGAGCTACCTTACCGAAGGGGTCAGTGGCTAAGATGATGAGGTTGTCAATCAGAAAAGGTTGGCAGTTTGCTGCATAATAGAGTGAATTCCCGTTATTTGTCCCAGCTTCTGCCAACTTAGCAGTTCGAAAGCATGTAAAAAATGCAAGTAGAAAAATAGGGAGCACTTTGGTGGGAAGGTAACAGCGTTCCATGCACCTTTGGCTGGCCTCAGACAACAGAGATGTCTTCGGACAGGGCTGGCTTAATTTTTACTCATGCACTCTGGAGTGGGCAGGATCTTAATTAGGGTTTACTTTAGGGGTATAGGTTATATTGGGTGCACATGTAAGAATAAAGCTAAGACTTACTTTCAGGATAGGTGATATTTTTGGAAAAACAGGGTATTTTTCTATATGTGAGATATTTTTCTTGCCAGCTAAATGTCCCTTTGGATGCAATTTCTACTACATTGAATCTCAATGCATAAATCCCTGACTTCAATCAAGTAGCATATGTAATTTTTTTCATTAGAAAGATGAACCTGATCTGAGATTTCAGAGTAAAGTAAGTATGGGGTGAATACTCCAAAATCCTTAGGGAAACTAAAACTTACTAGAGTGTGGTCTATTTTAAAAGAGCTGATCAAATTCAAAGGCCTTTAAACTCTGCACAATGCCATTAAAGTAATCAAAGTTAATCATGCAGGACTTACAATTCCCTGATATCAACAGGGAAGTTTCTTTAAGCAATTACTTTATGCTCTGGTACTGAGAAAATCATTGGAAAGGCCAAAATGGAAATAGGAGCAAAGCACAAAATGCTGGAGACTGAAAAAGGGAAGAGATTGTCAGTTTGGCATTTCTTTTATAAGTTTGATTGGATTTTATCTAGCCAGCTCTGAATAGGAAATCTCATTATCAAAGGTATCTCTGTGTGAGGGTAGGTTGGTGTTGCCCAAGTAGAAAACATGTCTACATATTGATAGAATCATGCAGTCCAGACCTTTGTATAAAGGCATTACGACTTACATCAGTAATTTTATTTTCACTTTTCTTTATTATTCCAGACATGAATTCCTCTTTTTATAATAACAGCTTCACACCTGATTAATATTTTAATTGAGCTTTTGACCTCCAAGATCCCTCCTGATTCGTCCTTACTAGTTCAGTTTATATTAATGTATATAAAGTTTGGAAATGCCTTACTTGACAACTACTTGCTTTAAAATGAATCTTGATGTGCATTTACCCTGCCTGGAGAGATCTTTTAAGAGGTCTTTGCAATCTGAAATCTATTTATACTTAATGGCTGGCTCACAATGTCACTGACCATATAAAATAGAGGACTCTGAGTGATCAATGAAATTGTGCTGTCTGAGAAGCAAGGCATATGCAGATAAAATAGATAAGTAAGCAAGTCAACATTGTTGCACAGTGCAAAAATAAATAATTCATATTTGCATAATAGTTAAGTGAATGTAGCCCACCAAATGACCATACCAGCTGAACTTGGGAAAAAGGGGAGCACTGATTTTGGAAAATTAAATATGGTTAGAATCTGTATCAATGACTACCAAATAATACCAAAACTTTAGAATAGATTTAATCGATCAACCAATCACAATCTCCTTATCACAAGACTCACTGATGACTCACAGCTGACCCATCCCAAGGCTCTCACTTGGCACATCCACACCTGAAGACCAGAAAATCAGGATTCTGGCAGTTACCCCAATTAAATCATGAGTCTTGAGCAAAACTTCCAAAACTTCAAAAAGAATTTATTGGGAGTTAACATGCCCAGCACTGCCTGGGTGTAGCTGACTCTGAGACACATAATTCATTGTCACCCTTGACCCTGGTTTTCCACCACCCCCTGGGTGTATCATAATTCATATTCTCCAATGAGACACATCCATAGCCAAGAGTCATCAATCATGTTCTCCAGTTAGATTTTTGCATAGCAGAAACTTAAGTCACCTAGTTACTATCTCTGAAAAACTATATATGGGATGGACTTTCAACTTCTAAGCTGCTCTTTCAAACCCCTTTCCCCCCTCCCTTTCTGTTGGCAACTCTAAAATGACCATAGAAATATTTTATGAGTTGACACAGAAGAACACTGATATCCCCTAAACTCTGCTGAAGATATTACCTAGTGTAGAAAGTTAGCACCCACCCCTCTCCTAGAAGAATGAAATATTCTAGGAAATATTAAAAAGGCAGAATATTATATTTCCCTGGATGGGAAAAGAAGAAACATGTTTTTAAAGACAAAGTAACTTCCTGCAGCTCCCTGCCACCCCACTTCAGCATCAGGGAGATGGGATCAGGACATAATAGGATTAGCCCTCTCCCCATCTCACCACATGACACATGGAAATATTGCATCACTCAGCAAGATTCAACCAAACTTGGGACTCAAAGTTATCACTGCATGGCTGCATGGGAGTCTCACAATCAGTCAGGATACATTTCTTGCCACAGGAACAGGAAGCAATTTCAAAGCTCAACAGAGGGTATAAATCTTTTCCCTCATCCATGTGCTCATTTTGTCCAGGACCTCAAAACCACATGGCCCTGCTGTCCACCATTAAACCATCCTTCCAAGCACTCTCCATGTTTCTTGGAACTGAACCCAGATGGACATTTCTTCCAACACTAGCCTGGTAATGAAATGTTAAGAAACCAACTCACAAGCTTGGAGAATGAACGTTCACCCTCATCCTACACCGAGCTACAGATATTCACCACTATTGCTAACCTGAGGTAAGTCAATAATGTTGTTCTCATGATGGAACTAGGAACAAGGCAGCTCCTAGCACAAAACAAATGCATGCTGGAGAACTTTTGATTTTGTAACATTGCCTCTTGTCTGCTGAGCTCTGGTTTAATTAATTATATTAAATACATTAGAATGACAAAACCAGACTGTGTTTTGAAATATAATTAAATAACTACATTTGATAAAGTTTAAATTTAGAGTGGAATATATCTACTATGCCAAGGACAATCTCTTTGGTCACCTGTTATTTTTCTACAACACTTTAAAAAAAAAAAAAAGTCCTCTTGACTTGATAAATGTCAAGACAATGCATTCTGTATCCAAATGTTAGAAAATATTGTATTTGGAAACATAAGATGAATATAACTCATAAGATGAGTGGTTCATTGCATTATTCCTTAAGCTAAAAACCCAAGGTTGTTGAGAATTTTTTGTTTATGTATTTTAACCTTGCATGTTTTTTTATTTTTTAGATTTTAAAATTACAAATTGCTTATATCACAGCCTTCAGGCTTATGACTATAATAAGGGCTTGTTTGATTGAAGTAGGATGTCTTTGTGTTTTTCCTAGAGCTAAAACAAAGAGAATGTCTGGTGGTGAAGTCAAAAGAGGAATTAGCCTACAGTTCCCATAAATGATCTAAGCTCAGCCCCTCTTGAATTCTGTTAACTTTTATTCAGCACCAAGGTAATGCTGACTGTTAGTTGACTAGATTCTTGTACATAGGCCTGAGCAATAAATCATCTTAACTTGAACTTAATATTTGGTCTTGATTCTTCATGTTTGATACTGACCAGCTCAAAAACTCCCAGCTGGTTTCATATATAATACAGGACTGGAAACCCCACTCTCCCCAATTTTTAAACTGATGCTTTAACCACTCTATTGTTCAGGGTTTTATACAGCATCTATTAAGAGGTTAATTTAGGGATGCAGACCACTCATAGTTATATACAGTTTATCTTTCAAAAAGCTCTTAAATTAAAGACTTAAATTATTGTTGAACTAAATTATTGTACTGAGTTGATAAATATTGTGAGCACAACTGTTTTAATCTATTCACATTAATGGCACATCTGCTGAAATTACCAGCAGTGACACCAGTATTGGAAAACAGGTGTGAGTATTTTATACAACCATTGGTTTTGGATTTTATGCTCACACCAAGATGAGAATAGTGCAATGGTGTTTCCTATGTCATTTTATAGAAGCAAATGTGGACTTTGAAGACGCAAGATAGATATAATATTGATGCTTTTGAACTTTTGTGTTGGGAAAGTCTCCTGAGAGGATCATGGACAACCCAAACCAAAGGATCACCAAGAAAGCAACCCAGAGTTTTCACTTAAGGTACAAAAGACCAGGCTCAACTTATCTTATATTTCACCCATTATGAGAAGATCTCCTAGCTCTCTGGAGAAAGCTCTAATACTGGGAAAGTTGGAAGGAAAGAGAAGAAGACAACCATCAACAAGGTGGATGAACCATTGGAAGACTCAATGGACCCAGACAAGGGACAAATTAACCTGGAGAAAATCTATCTATGTGGTCATAACTTGATGGCATTTAATCAGTCAACACTCACATCCAAAGGAGGAAAACTCTCATATTTTATTATATGAGGATTCACTCACCAAATCAGATTGTGGGCAATCTTCAGAATCATAAGTGTCATGTCTTTGTTAGAATCAGACTCTGAGAGAGAGGACGAACAGCCAACAGGGAGTGGGAGTGGGAGTGTGGCTCCGGAGGTTGTGGAAGGGCAGAGGCCAGCTGGGCAGTCAGAGGAGGACCCAGGCCCATCCCCTCTCCATCCTAGGACACGCAGGGAGGAGAGGATAAGGGAGAGGCATGGTCTCCTCAGGAGAGGACCTTGATCCTCTTCATGGACTTCAGCTATGACAACTGGATAAGAGGAGGGACATTCGTACGGGCAAACGCTGGAAACAAAGTGTGGAAATATCTCTAGTTTATGGTTCCTCTCTGAGTTTGGTGTCCTTCCCAATGTATGTCCTCATATCTGTGGACGTCTTCCAGCCCTTACCTTGCCTGTGTTGTCTTTTACTCTAAATTTAAATGGCATCTCCTCTTTCTTGTAACTGCTTGTATGGGAGTTTTTTTTTTTTTTTTTGTCTTCAATCAAGAATATTTGGAGCTTGGAAGCAAAGTGAACGAATAAAAGGGGATTTACCTTTTTTTGTCACTGTGTTTATTTTGTACCCACCCTGGGTCATCACAATAAGAACCAAATCCTAATGTGAATTGCTCATGGCTTCTTTCTAGAATACAAGAATTACATAGCATTGTAGAATTGTAGAGATCATGAGGATCATCTAGTCCAGAGGTCTCTAGCCTCCAGTCTAGGCCAGCCCTGGTCTGTGGCATTCCAGAAACCAGGCCAAACAAACAAATGAACCCAGTAGTGGGATCCAACTGGTGTAACAACATATTTGGTGAGTGCATATGCAGCATTAAAAACCTGCCCATTTTCAGCTATAAAACTTACCTTCTGCTGCAGCTCCAGGGAGTAAAACAGCTGAGGCATGGCAATCTGCTGTGCCATGCAAATCAGCTGGGCTGGAAATATAGGACAGACTATGGGAGGGGAAGATGGATGGGGCCAACTAATCGCTGGAACTACCAGTTCACCCAAACTGTTCCGAACCGGCTGAAACCCACCCCTGAATGAAGCCCCATTCATGGGATGCAGGCAGCACATGAAACTATGCCTCCTCCAGTCCATGTAAAAACCTCTCTCCGTGGGAGAGAGCCACTGATCTAGTCTTTCTGCAATATGCAGAAAAAGCAATTAATCCACCCATGGAACGGTATGATTTTCCTATAAGCTTTCCAGGATGGGCAACCCAAAACCTCTATAGTTCTACATTTGCATATATTTTTCCATTAGGAAGTTTTTGCTTTAAATCAGTGTGGCTGCACTGATGCCCGTTATTTCCACTCATAGTTTCCATGGGAAATAGTTCTTGAAGACCCTTCCTCCCTCCCTCCCTCCCTCCTTCCCCATCTCACTGCTGAACAACCTTTCATTTACATACCTGAACATAGCTACTGTGCCTCCCATAAGTCTTTTCTTTCTCATACCAATATATTTCAGAAATACCCAAAACATGCTTCAATTTTCTCTTACTCAAGTATTTGAGACTCATTGAAGGAATTATTTCTCTGTTCTGTTTCAGAAATGAGATCATGGTAACTATTTGGAGTACAAGTTTATTTTAAATGCTGATGAGATTGATAGTTTCTACAGGTGTCAGTCAGTTCCCTGTTGGGTTGACTTAGAGACATGTGATCACAAAAGGAAGAAATAGATATCATGCCAAACAGCTAGAGGGGTTCTTATTTTATTTTTGGAGAGTGTATTCCAAGCTGCAAATCAGCAGACAGTATGGAAGAATTTTCTGTCTAATCTCACATGAAAACCGCTGGGCTAATTTCTCAGATAACACCAGGTATTCTAAACAGAGAGGCCCAGATCTAAAACCTCCAGCTTTGAAATTGTACAAATGTATAAAACATAAACAGGAAAACAACCTTACTAATCAAGAGTTGCCAGTGAGGAGCAAGGGAGATCTTTAAAAGAGGCACAGAATTACATTCCAGGATATGAAAATGCAAAGCATCGTCTTAAAGATTTCATGCCTTAAGAACATGGCATAACTTGCATAAAACAATAGGGACTCTAGACTGTGCAAATAGAACAATTTGTAGGATGCTTTTCATACTATGCCAGAACTGTTTATGCTGAATCATAAATCAGTGTTCTGACCAAGGCTTATTGAGACACTAACAAACACATGTTAGTCCCAAACCCTTTTTTCTTTATTTCAGTGGCTGTGAATTTTATTCATTCACAGACCGTAATGAGTCTCAAACAGTTTGTAAATAGTCCCATGGAAGTCTACCAAAGTCCTTCAGGATAAGTCTGATAAGCACACACCTTTATCTTCCTTGAAATGCTGCCAACGGCTAAATGTCCAATTAGTTATACAAGGCCAAATGCAGCACAAATTCAACACAGGGCTTCAGGGTTTAAACAGACCAGGATGAACAAAGTTGCTTCCTGCAAACGTTTATGTCCCTTTGCTCTTCCTTTATATCTTATGGGAGGGCCAATCACTTCCAAGCCTTATTCCTGACTCGCCCCTTTTATCTTAAATGTTCTTGTCTTCTGGCAGCTCTGTGCACATGTGAACTGGGAACAGGCTCCCCCTGTTCCTCATCTCACTGCTGTCAGATTCTGGAGACTCCAGAGTCAGCACATAACTCCCAGATGGCCCTGGCCCCATCTGTGTATCAAACATAGGATCCTCATCTGAGTTCTCACCAGATTCCTGGATTGGCCCATGTTCCTCCCCACTGTCCGACTCTGCTTCCATCTCCTCAGGCTTCCAACGGACCACAACAATCAGTGAAGAAGGAAGATACTTGGGGTAAAAGAGACATTTTATGATACAGGTAGTCCTCAGCTTACAACCACAATTAAGCCCAAATTTTCTCTTGTTAAATGAGACATATGTTGAGTGAATTTTGCCCCATTGTACAACCTTTCTTGCCACCATTGCGAAGTGAATCACTGCAGTCATTAAGTTAGTAAAACACTTGTTGAATGTATCTGGCTTCTCTGTTGACTTTGCTTGTCAAAAGGTTGCAAAAGGTGGATCACATGACCCCGGGACACTCACAAATATGATTTGGTTGCTAAGCATATGAATTTTGATCATGTGACAGGGATGCCACAATGGTTGTAAGTGTGAAACATGGTCATCAGTCACTTTTTAGAGTGCCATTGTAAGTTTAACTTAGCTGTCAGCCACTAAAAGAACTGTTGTAATTCAACTACTAATTGTACTATCTGTATATTTGACACGGGACACGGTGGCTCAGTGGCTAAGTTGCTGAGTTTGGTGACCAGAAAGGTCAGCAGTTTGGCGGTTTGAATCCCTAGCACCGTGTAATGGAGTGAGCTCCCATTCTGTCCCAGCTTCTGCCAACCTAGCAGTTTGAAAGCATGTAAAAATGCAAGTAGAAAAATAGGAACCACTTTGGTGGGAAGGTAACAGCATTCCATGCGCCTTTGGCATTTAGTCATGCTGACCCCAGACAACAGAGACATCTTTGGACAGTGAAGGCTCTTTGGCTTTGTAATGGAGATGAGCACCACCCCCTAGAGCCAGAAACAACTAGCACATATGTGCAAGGGGAACCTTTACCTATATTTGACACACTATGTCACAAATATTCTTCTTCCTATTAGACTAATAGAGTTCATTGGTTTCATATAGAATTATTTAAGAACAAATTCATCTATAATTATTAGTAATTTGAAGGGCAATTAAGGAAAGCTATTAATTATAAAGCACTTGGTTTCCATTTCATGTTTAGGTGAATCCATGACAAATCCACTTGTGTTCTGTAATGCTTCTGGCTTGAAACATTAGTTCAATTGAAGTTTATGCTGACTGATAAGCAGGGACTCCTTTTAATCATCTGGAGAAGAGGGGAAATATTGGCAGCCCTGTTTATTTTAAAAATCTATTTTTGAATCAGAGGCACAGGAGGATTGGCCTGAAGAAGAAAATATTAAGCCATTTTTCATGCTTTAGAGCAGGAGTTTTCATTTCTTTCTCTAGATCTCAGATGAGAAGTGGCACTAAGTCTGGTGATACATTTAATGTAACTACACCAACGTCTAAAAATACTTGATTAAATCAGAAAATAATTGCTTTTAACAGGTGATTGTTTAACTAAACCAGAAAACAAATGTTTATGAAATGCAGGCATAATTTCATTGATCTTCCACTGTGATGGGTAAGCTGAAGTTGGAGCAAAATAAAAACCCTACCTGGGTCAAATTTCAAGTGAAACCAAAAGAAGCAAAGCTGAAGAGAAAATTGTGAGCAAATGCAATTTTTCTGCAATCTTCATCCTAGAGAATTATGGTGCTCTAGACCAATCTCATTGCACTAAAAGTAGAGAAAGTCAGAATCATTTCCAAAAAATAGAGATTACCATGGAATGGCAGTTTTGAATGGGAAGAGCCATAAAATAAATTGGAAGATTTTTAGGGAAATGAGGCTGAAGCTAGAAGAATAAATGGATGAATATTTTTCATTGGGCTCGCTGACCAAAAGTACAGACAAAAAGAGCTTCCAAGCATACATGTTGATCTTCTGCAATATGTTACTCAAAACATTTCTGCATTAGAAAGCATATACAAAATCAAAAAATGCCAGAAAGGTAATAACTTATTTTAATGCTTTCTTTTAGAATGTTTTGGAGAAGGAAGGAAGGAAGGAAGGAAGGAAAGAAGAAAGGAGGGAGGGAGTGAGGGAGGGAGGGTTAGGTTCTGCACATGGGCGCAAGGAATGGAGACGAGGCAGTGAACAGTGAACTTCAACTCTTTATTAATCATTCTGAACAGAGCAAAAATCCTAGGGCAGCAGCAGCCCTTTTATAGGGAAAGCTGCTGACCTATTAGCCAATGAGAAACATGGAAGTATTAAACCCTTGAACCAATGAGAGTGGCTCATTAACAGCCAATCAGATTTCCCAGAATGGACCAATCTGATATCACTATTATCGGCCAATCAGAAGTGCAGGATTAGAACCCTGCTTTTTCTTAAGGTTTGTTAAAACTTTATTTAAGCGCTTTTATTAGTTCATAACACCCCTTCCCCCCAGGTTCCATTTGAGGGGTGCGGTGATGTAATC
Source organism: Hydrophis major (assembly GCA_033807585.1). NCBI lineage: Eukaryota > Metazoa > Chordata > Lepidosauria > Squamata > Elapidae > Hydrophis > Hydrophis major. Next base: position 73,754,537 of record CM066333.1, read on the forward strand.
CCTAAGATATGTAGGTTGTTTTAACTGTCTATTGGATTTGCGCTGTCCCACCGGTTCCTGTCTGTCGTCCGGTTTCGGCGGGACGTTTTTGGACATATCTGGTACAGGCGGTTCTGCATCCTCACTGGATGACTCGGTGCCGCTAATGCTGTCGTTGTTGTCCTCCGATCTTTGCGGGCTTGCCTCCATTGAGGTATTCCTCTGTGGCGAGGAGAGTCCCCTCCCTGATTCTACTTCATTTATAGCGCCCGATTGCTGACTTTCTTCGCTTCTGCTTTCCACCATCTCGAATTCAGTTTCTTTGACATCCCCTCCCCCCTCAGTTTGGGAGTCACAGGAGTCGCGGGGACTGGGTTGTAGCCTAGAGCGAAGCTGATCTATATGGCGTTTCCATATTTTTCCGTCGCAGGTTTGCACACAGTACGATCTGGGCCTGGTGGTTTGAATTACGGTTGCTTCGACCCATAATGGTTCGCCGGAGAGATTTTTGGTGAAAACTAAGTCACCTACCTTGAACTCGTGGCATTTTCTGGTAGATCTACAGGGTTTCTCTGGCTCGTAGGACGGGTGAAGCCGGTCGAGGTAGGAACAGAGCTTGCGTCCCATCAACAGTTCAGCTGGGGTCTTGTTGGTGATGCTGTGTGGAGTGATGTGTTGGAGAAGGAGTATTCTGTTTATTTTGTCGTCAATGTCTCCATAGTCCATTTTGTGGAGAGTTTTTTTAACAAATTGTACCATGCACTCGGCCCTGCCATTAGCCGCAGGGTGCACTGGTGAAGTTAGCACACGGCGGATACCCCAGTCCACTAAGTATTGTTCAAACGGCAGGGCGGTGAACTGGGGTCCATTGTCGGAGACCAGAACGTTGGCAGCCCGTGTGTTGCAAATAGCCTATTCAATTTTCAGATGATGGACTTGGTTGTAGTATTCTTCATTTCGTGGATCTCAAGCCAGTTGGAATAGGCATCCACTGTTAGGAGGAACGTATGTCCTTTAGTATGTCCCGCAAAGTCAACGTGGATGCGGGACCATGGCCCCCGGGGAGTTTCCCATTCTGTTGGAGTTGCTCCAGGTGGGGCACTGCTGACTTCTTGGCACTTTAAACAAGTCTTTACCCAGACTTCGATCTGTTTGTCGATGCCCGGCCACCACGCATAGCTTCATGCGAGCGCTTTCTTTTGCACGATGCCGGGGTGACCGTCATGCAATGTTTTCAATACTGTTCATTGTAACCGCTCTGGGACAATGACTCTATCTCCCCATAGGATGCAGCCTTTTTGCGAAAAAAGATCTGTTTGCCGGTTTCTGAAAGGGGTGAAGTCATCAGGGGTTTGTTCTATTGGCTATCCTATTTCGACCCAGCTAAGAACTTGCGCCAAGACAGGATCTCGTTTTGTTTTGATCGCAATGTCTCTGGCTGTTAGCGGTGGTGAATGTAGCATTTCAATCTGGAGTGTCATAAGGGTTGGAGCTGGGTTGGCGACAGTTTCTGGAAGTGGGGCATGGCTCAATGCATCAGCGTGGGGAATGGGTTTCCCTGGGCGGTGTTGTAATTTATAGTTGTACGCAGCTAAAAACTCTGACCAATGAGTCATTCTAGGTGACAATATGTAGGGGGTTGGCTTGTCTCCCGCTATAATCCCTAGCAAAGGTTTGTGGTCGGTAACAATAGTAAAAACTCGTCCATACACATATTCATGAAACCATTTCACAGCAGATACAACATCAAGAGCCTCTTTGTAGATCTGGCTATAGTTACGTTCAGCCTTTGATAGGGTCCTTGAAAAATAGGCAATAGGGGCCTCACTACCATTTGATAACACATGACTCAAAATGACTTCTATTCCAAACGATGACGTGTCACATGTAATTGTTTTTTTTTAATCACCTTCTCATCAGTACCCATCAAGATCTTATCTAAATCAGTCTGTTTATCATAGAATCCCTCTGTTTTAGAATCTTCATCATATCTTGAATGTATTTGTGCATATGAAAACCAATTCATCCTTATACCTTGTTCCTCTAAGTTTTGGATCGATTTTGGTTCACCCTTTCCATCCAATAGTTCCCCATATCTAACTGTTTGTTCCTTCTTATAAATTATAGGATAGGAAAATGCTTCAATAGTCGATAACCAAACTGGAATTTTCAAATAACATTGTCTTTTTATCTTCTCCCAGTTTAACCACAAAGACTCCCGTGTATAATGTCTTCTAAAATAACCCTGTGTTTTAGTTCCCTTATACCATAAAAAAGCATGCCAGCCCAACAGCAAATCATGCCCTTCTAATGTCAACAATCTATGCTTTCTTAATGTTATCCATTCTTTGACCCACATCAAACTTGCAGCTTGATAATACAATTCCCAATTAGGCAGGCCAAAACCTCCTCTAATTCTAGCGTCTTGCAAAAGCTTTAGCTTTATTCTCGCTTTTTTACCTTGCCATATAAACTTCAACATGATTTTATTTAAATCTTTAAAATCTTTTCCAAGCCTAATTGGTATTGTTTGGAACAGAAATAAAATTCTGGGTAAAATATTCATCTTGATTGTTGAAATTCTCCCTATTAATGACAATTGCAAGTTTTCCCACTTCTTCAAATCTGTAGCTATCTGTTGTTTGAGTTTAATATAATTATTCTCTTCTAATGTGCTACATCTTGCTGTCAAATATATCCCCAGATACTTAACCTTATTTGTACCTTGGATTTTCAAAAGGTCTGCCAGTTCTTCTCTCTGTCTCAATAGCATGTTCTTTGTCAAAATCTTTGTTTTATCTTTATTTATTTTCAAACCAGCCATCTCACCATATGTCTCTATCTTTTCCAATAACCTTGGAGCTGTTTCTAATGGGTCTTCCAGAATAAAATCTAAATCATCAGCAAAAGCTTGTAGTTTAAATTCTTCCTTCTTAATTTTCATTCCTTTTATGCTTTTATCTTCCCTAATATTTCTATTCAACACTTCCAAAGTCAACACAAATAGCAAAGAAGATAGGGGACACCCTTGTCTTGTGCCTTTTCTTATATTAATAAAATCTGTAAGTTCCCCCTCCATCATTACCTTTGCTGTCTGTTTATTATATATGGCTTCTATTGCTTGAATAAATTTTTTGGCAAAACCCATTTGTTCCAATAGTAATAACATAAATATCCAGTTCACGTTGTCAAATGCCTTTTGAGCATCTAGGAATATCAAAGTCATTTGCTTTTCAGGATGAGCCTCATAGTATTCCAAAGTATCCAAGGTTACTCTCATATTGTCTCTGATTTGTCTCTTTGGCAGAAATCCATTTTGATCTGGGTGAATAAAATTATTTAAATATTTTTTAAGTCTTTCTGCTAAAATTGAAGCAAAGATTTTATAGTCTTTATTCAATAAGGAAATAGGTTTATAGTTCTTAATTTGCAGTGGGTTAGCCTCTTCTTTTGGAATAAGTGTGATATAAGCCTCTGACCATGTTTTGGGTATCATCTTTTTACATAACTTCATTCATAACTTCTAACAATGGGATGCTCAATGATTCTTGAAATGTTTTATAGAATTCTGCCGAAAGCCCATCTGGACCCGGTGCTTTCCCATTATTTTGTTTTTTAAGTGCTTCATTTAATTCCATCATTGTTATATTGCTTTCTAGCATTTCTTCAGTCTCTTTAGGTATCTTCGGTAAATTAGCATTCTGTAAATACTATTTGACTTTTTCCTCATCAATATTCTCTTGTTTATATAGTTGCTCATAAAAATCTTGAATAATTTCTTTTTTCTCCTTATTCCCATAACAAACTTGGCCTTGATCATCTATTAACTTCAATATTTTTCTTGATTCCTTCTCCTTTCTCAATTTATATGCTAGCCATGTACCTGGTTTATTTGCATCTTCAAAGTAATTCTGTTTAGAATTTCTGATTTTCTGTGCCAATTCTTCTTTCTCTATTAATTCCATTTTATGTTTAATTACATCCAGCTTCAATTTAATATCTTTTTTCTGTGGCATTTTCTGTAATTCTTTTTCAAGTCTTTTATACTCATCTTCCAAGGCCTTAGAAGCTTGCCTTTTCCTAATATTCTTTTTTCTTGTATAATCTATTATCAGACCTCTAGCATATGCCTTCATTGTATCCCAAACATTCTGCGTTGAAGTATCTTCCTTTTTATTTTCTCTGAAGAAAAAAGCCAATTCCTTCTCCATCAATTGTATAAAATCTTTCTCCTTTAAGATAGTATTATTTAATGTCCATCACGATCTTTTTTTTTTTTGTCCCTTCCATTTAATTGTCATTGGGCTATGATCTGCCCAAGTACTTGTTTCAATATTTGTTTCTTTAATATTGGATATTAATTCTGTTGAGATCCAGATCATATCTAATCTGGACCATGATAGATGTCTATTTGAATAAAAAGTATATTGTTTAGCTTTAACATTTCTTTCTCTCCAAATATCTTTTAAGTTAGTTCATCTGTCATTTTAAAAAAAGATTTAGGGAGAGCCTTTCTATTTTGCTTTGTTGTTGTTGCTATGTAGTCCAATTTATTGTCCACAATTCCATTAAAGTCTCCCATCATAATTATATTAACATAGTCCAGTCCAATTATTTTCCTGTGTAGCTTTTTATAAAATTCTTCTTGTTTATCATTCAGAGCATAAATTGCAATCAAGAGTATTTTTATATTATTGTCCATTATTTCCACCATTAATACTCTTCCGTCTTCATCCGTGTAGATCAGTTTTGCTGGGATAGCCTCTTTAATGTATAGAACCACTCCTCTTTTCTTACATTGAGTCAAAGAAGTAAATATTTTCCTCAATTTTGGCTGTACTAACAATTGTTCATGTTGTTTTTTAATATGAACTTCTTGTAGACAAATTATATCAAATTTTAATTTCTCTAATTTATGAAAAGTTTTCCTTCTTTTAACAGCTGAATTAAGTCCATTTATATTCATTGTAATCAGTTTTTTTTCTTCCATGATTATGCTTTATATTTAGGTCTAACAGCTCTCGTGTATCTCACTTCACGCTGTTCTTTACTATCCACCTGTCCACCTACAGCTCCTTTCTCTTTTTCAGTCTCCAGTTGTTCCTCTTGAAACTCAAAGACCTCTTTCTCTGCCTCCTCTTTTCTTCTTCCAAAAAATTCTGCATGGAAAAGTTCTGCTTTCTCAATTGAATCAATTCTATGTCTCTGCTCTTGTCACGTAAACATTAATCCTTCTGGAATCAGCCATCTATAATTCACTTCGTTTTCCAGTAGCATTTTGGTCAGAAATTGATATTCTCTTCTCATCTCTCTCACTCTTCTGGGTATTTTTTTTTAAAACCACAATCTCTTTACCTTTGTATTTCAATGTTTTCTCTATTACCACTTGTAATATTTGTGTTTTAATGGATTTTTTGCTAAATCTAATATGGACTTCCTTTGGTAATTTATTTCTCATCGCATATCTTGTATAAACTCAATATACCTCATCTACTCCATCCATCATCTTTTCTGTAGTTTCCAAAGCATCTGCCAAAATTTCTATCATTATTGCAGCCAAATTTTCTCCTTTTTCCTCTTCTATATTTTGAAATCTGAGATAAAATTCTGACCTTTCCATCTCCCACCTCAACATCCCACTTTTTTCTTGTTCAACTACTGTTAATCTACTGTCAATATTTCCAATCTTCTCCTCTCTTTGTCTTCCTTCTTCCTCAATTTTTTGGTATCTCTCCTCATACTTCCCCATCATTTGTTTAATATTTTCCACTTTTTCATCAGTCTTCTCTATTATTTGTTCAATGATGTCTGATTTTATCTTGAGATCTTGGATTCTTTGCATAATCATCTGTAAAGTTACTTTTTCTTGTTCTTTGTCTTGCTTCAACATTGTCTGAATTAAACATGTCCTCCAGCTGGTGGGGAAGCAGAGGTAGAAGTAGAAATGCCAGATGGTATTGGTTTCCTGCTCATTTTAATGCTTCCAAATCTTCAAATTCTTTTTAACTTTTAATCCAACTGGTAGAATAGCCAATTATAATCCAAAATGGAAAAATCCAATAGTAAAAGGCCCAAAACCAAAGAAGAAAAAGGAAAAAAGGAAGAAGAAAAATCTTCAGGTTCTTCTAGACCCTAATCCAATTACACAGTAGTCCACCATAAAAAAGGAAAAATAGAAAGGAAAAAAAAACCCCAAAAATAATAATATTGATTAAGAGCAAGAAAGAACAAAAAGAAAAGAAGAAATTCCTTCAGGTTCTTCACACCTTAATCCAGTTGAGAAGTCTCAATAATCAAAAAAGAAAAACAGAGTGGTCCAAAAACATGGATAGAAAGAGCAAAAAAATCCCAATAAAAATAAGGAGAAAAAAAGAAAAAAAAGAAAAAACTCTGAGGCTTTCCCTTTAAAATAAAAAGCAAAAATAAGAATATTACTAGAATTAAAATTTACAAAAAGGCTGGTGAGTAAGGATATCACAAGTAAATAAACACACACACACACACACACACACACACACACACACACACACACACACATATATATATATATATATATATATATATATATATATATATATATATATATATATTTACTTATATTATATATATAAGTAAATATATATATATATATGTATATATATATACACACACACTGCACTTTATTTATTTATCCAAGGCTCTTATTATGACTCTCTTCTCCAGCAGCTTCAAAGCCAAGCCTCAAGTGTTGAAATATTGATAAGAGTCCAGGAAAACACCTGTAATAATATTTTGCTGTGTTCTCCCTCTATCTTATCACATTGAAATGTCCTTGAGAAGCAGTCTTCTTACAGTTCTCTCCAATTCAAATAAAATATTTTCAAGCCTCTAGTTGGCAGTGTTGCAAAGTTTCTTAATGCTTTCCCCCCCCAGCCAGAAAAAAGGAATAATGTATACAAAAAAAAAAAATAGCCAAAGGGAGTCTCTATCCTAAAAGAAAATTAAAAAATCAAAAGGAGCATAAAAATATATATAAGAGAAAATTCAATCCGGTTACCTACAAAGTCACACTAAATTCCCCCCCCCCCCAAAAAAAAAGTAAGAAAAAGAAAAAAACAATTCAAAGCCTCAATTTGACATCACTTTAAAAAACGCCGCTCAAACAGTTTTGGTCAAAAAAAAAAATCTCACATGTAATTGTTAAAGGCAGAGTCTCGTTATACTGCATTAAAACAGCATCTGAGTTTAGTAAGTTTTTCACTTGTCGGAATGCATGCTCCTCTTGGTGTCCCCAGATCCAGGTTGCTTTTTTGTCGAGAAGTCTATGTAGGGGCTCAGCTACGGTCGCTTTCTGGGGCAAGAAGATGTTGTAAAAGTTAATGAGCCCCAGGAAAGCTTGGAGATTAGTTCTATTTCTGGGTCTTGGGGCATTTTTGATTGCCTTTAGTTTGCTATTAGTGGGGTGGATGCCTTGTTTATCGATTAGGTACCCCAGGAACTCTACTTTATCTGTACACAGTTGACATTTATTTTTTTTAATCTGAAGGCCAGAGTCTTTAAATTTCTGGAGAACCATTTTAAGATGCTTTTCTAGTATTTCTCTATTTGGGGCAGCAATTAAAACGTCATCAAAGTATGGCATGACCCCCTTGATCCCATGCAATAGTCTCTCCATCAGACTTTGAAAAATCCCTGGGGCTACGCTCACTCCGAATTGGAGTCGGTTGCACTTAAAGGCGCCTCGGTGCGTAACGATCGTCTGTGCCTCTGCGGTTTTTTTTTTATCTACAGGCAGTTGTTGGTACGCCTGTGTTAAATCCAATTTAGCGAAGACTTTTCCGCCCGCCCAGGGAATGTAGAAGGTGTTGTACCACCGGTACCGGGTAAGCATTCTGTTGAAGGGCATGATTAAGGGTGGCCCGGTAGTCCCCACAAATCCTTAACGATCCATCCAGTTTGATGGGTGTTACAATTGGGGTTTCCCAAAGAGCGTGGTCAGTTGGTTCTAAAACACCCTGGGCTATTAATTTATCAAGCTGCTCATCAATTTTTGATTTAAGGGCAAAAGGTACCCGACGAGGCTTAAGGCAGATAGGGGCTACTCCAGGGTTAAGGTTAAATGATATCGGGGTCCCCTTGTACTTGCCTAGTTTGTCTGCAAAAACATGCTGGAATTCCTGGACGATGGCCTCCTCCCAGTCGTTGCTTCTGGTTTGGTGAATGCCGGCTACCTCGATCCCGAGTGGGGTGAACCATTGAAGGCCTAACAAGCTAGGCCGGTCACGGTCGACGACGGTCAGTGGTAATGACACAGTACAATTTTTGAATGATACTTGGACTTGGCTGGATCCAATGACCGGAATTCGGTTCCCTTGATAATCTTTGAGTATGATTCTTTGGACTCTGAGGTCTTGACGCCGGACGGCAGGGATTAATTGTTTAAGGGTCTTCCAGGAAACCATTGAGAGGGATGATCCTGAATCGACTTCCATCATGCAAGGCTGGTTTTCAATGGTGACCTTCACTCAGATCTTCTTTGCATCTAGCGATGAGGCATGACTGATTGTAATGGTTTGGTGTGCCTCTTCTCGTCTCGTTGAAATGGTCAGTGTTTTATTTCTGTAGGAGTGGTTGTTCCTTTGGTGGTTCAAATGTTCCTGACTCACAGGATGATTTCCTGTGGTCTGGCGGTAGTTGTTTCCCCTCTGAAGTGGGCTGGATCCTTGCTTGCTTCTACAGACCTTCCTGGTGTGGCCTCTTTTCCCACAGAAATGGCAGAGTGCATCAAGGAATTTGCAGTCTGATCGCGGGTAGTTTGCCCCACAACCTGCGCTTTGGTGCGGTAGTCTTTGATTCCGCTGATGGCGTTGGTCACGTTCAGACTGGAGCCAATTGACCTCCTCCTCCTCACTTTCTGATGACGATTCGAGGTCCTCGTGGTGGGTCGCTGTTGTGTGCCTCTCTAGGTGAGGTGAGGTATCACTGGTGAGTAGACGGAGCGGTGCGTTGGTGCAGCGCATTCGGGCGGCCGACTTCCTGGTTGCTTCTGCTGCAGTAGCGTCTTTGATGACATCAGCAAGATCGATGTCCCCTTTGGCCATGATCTTGCTCTGCGCCGAGTGGTCATCTAATCCCAGAACTATTCAGTCTCTCAGAGCTTCTTCGAGGTCTGCAAACCCACAGAGGCCTCCCAGGTTCCGGAGGTCCGCGATGAAATCTGCGACGCTCTCTCCTTTCCATTGGTCCCTCTGATAAAACTCATGTCTTCGGACAAGTGTTGGTACAGCGGGTGCATAGTGGGCCCATAGAAGGGGCGCGAGGATGTCCCAGTCCATGGATTTCACCTCAGCTGGTTTCACTAGTGCCTTGGCCATCTTAAAGACAGCAGGCCCGCAATGGGTCAGGAACACTGCTCACTTTTTCCCCGTAGTTGCGTCTTTCAAGTTGTTGGTCTCCAGAAATATCTGGAACCGATCCATGTACGAGTCCCAGTCTTCTTGTGCCGGGTCAAATGGAGTGGGTGGTATGGCGCCACCAGACATGGTTCCCATTGTCGATGCGCCTTCAGCCACATGCTCTGTTTGGTGCTTTGTAGTGTTCAGTCAGCTCTGATGTCTCCACATCCCATCCTCGTCGCCAGTGTTAGGTTCTGCGCATGGGCGCAAGGAATGGAGACGAGGCAGTGAACAGTGAACTTCAACTCTTTATTAATCATTCTGAACAGAGCAAAAACCCTAGGGCAGCAGCAGCCCTTTTATAGGGCAGGCTGCTGACCTATTAGCCAATGAGAAACATGGAAGTGTTAAACCCTTGAACCAATGAGAGTGGCTTGTTAACAGCCAATCAGATTCCCCAGAACGGACCAATCCGATATCGCTATTATCAGCCAATCAGAAGTGCAGGATTAGAACCCTGCTTTTTTTTAAGGTTTGTTAAAACTTTATTTAAGCGCTTTTATTAGTTCATAACAGGGAGGGAGGGAGGGAGGGAAGGAAGGGAAGGGAAGGGAAGGGAAGGAAGGGAAGGGAAGGAAAGAAAAGACAGGAAGGAAGCAAGGAAGGAAACAAAGGGCAGGAAGGAAGCAAGGAAGGAAAGGAAGGGAAGGAAGGAAAGTTTCAACTAATAATAGAAATAATAAGTCCAATGTGGGCAGGGAGAAGGAAGGAAGGCTGACAGCTAATGAAATGACCTTGCAGAAAAGGTTAGATGCTGGCATGGAAAAAAGTAATATACTCACATAGTTTCATTCCAAACTATTTTTTTTAAATTATTTTATAAAAGTTAAGGAATCACTCCTCTGATTCTTATGAAAAATCCCGATGTTAAGAAAAGCCCCACGCTTGGCCTTATAACATTTGATTAAAGCTGCTCTCTATGTCTTTACCTACAAAATAAACTGATTATTTAAAAACCATACAGAGGATTTTCTCAGGTATAAAATTGGCATCAGCCTAAGGCAGGAAGCCAAAGATAATACTGTGCACCTCAGTGATAACAAACAAGACTAAAGTTATATGCATCAGCAAGGAAAATCCGATATGAAGCCCTCCACACTTACTCTGAACCAAGTTTCTACTCACGACCATAACTATGAAATGAGTTTAACATTAAGTACCTGTCGATGAGCTGGTCAATTGAAAGTTCGGCAGTTCAGTGTTTTGAATCCCTAGTGCCGCATAACGGGGTGAGCTCCCTTATTTGTCCCAGCTTCTGCCAACCTAGCAGTTTGAAAGCATGTAAAAATATGCAAGTAGAAAAATAGGGACAGCGCTGGCTCTTTGGCTTTGTAATGGAGATGAATACCGGTCCCTAGAGTTGGGAATGACTAGCACATATGTGAGATGGGAACCTTTAGCTAACCTTACAACTGCCTGATTGTAAGAAAAAAATATTTTATCCTTGGCTTTAAACGGGAGGATTTAAACATTTACATCAGAGGACTGTGAAGACTTTGACTCTTTCCACCAAGCACTGGGCATGGATGGAGGCTGAACTGCAAGAATGATTGGTCTGGGACCAGAGGTTGGCAGGGAAGGGTTGTTTTGTTTCCATTATGTTTTAAACTAATTGTGCTCTCAGCTGCTCAGTATCATCAGATGAGCTAGACACCCATATAAGTTGCCTCTCACACACTTCAAAGAGGACAGACAGATTAACAGAGTTGGAAGGCACCTTGTAGATCATCTAGTCCAAGCAGGAGACCTTACACCATTTCTGACAAATGGCAGTCCAATCTCTCCTTGAAAGTCTCAAGTGATGAAACTCCCACAACTTCTGAAGGCAATTTCTGTTCCACTGATTGATTGTTCTCATTGTCAGAAAGTTTCTCCTTATTTCCAGGTTAAATCTCTCCTTGTTCAGTTTCCATTCATTATTCCTTGTCTGGCCTACAGGAGCTTTAGAAAATAGGTTGATAGCCTCTTCTTTGTGTCAGTCCTTCAAATATTGGAAGACTGCTCTCCTATCTCCCCTGGTCCTTCTCTTCACTAGACTAGCTACGCCCAGTTCCTGCAACTGTTCTTCGTTTGTTTTAGTCTCCAGTCCCCTCATCATTCTGGTTGCTCTTCTCTTTACTTTTTCTAGAACCTCAACATCTTTTTATAGTGTGGTACCAAAGGACCAAAAAATGAAACCGGATGTAGTTAGCTGGTCTCCCTGAATTTCCAAAAAGAGTAAAGAGGTAGAAGGAGCATTCAGATGTCGGAGATGACCAGGCTGAGCCCAAGGGAAGAATCAAGAGTATTACCAGTCTTATGTCTCTTCATGCCTACAAGTGATTTTAAGTCTAGCCTACCTTGAATTCCATTGACTCTTATCTGCCGCCAACTCATTTTGACTATTAGTAGTTCAGATTCTTGTAGAAAGTCATTTCACTGGTTAATTGCTTGCACTCTGAGGAATTTCTCGCACTCTCCTTAGTTCTAAATTGGTTCTCTCCTTGATTAGTTTCCATCCATTGCTTCCTGTTTTGCTTTCTGGTGCTTTGGAAAGTAAATTGACTCCCCTCTTCTTTGTGGAAGTGCCTTAGGTATTAGAACACTGCTATCAGCCCTTCTTTGCCCTAGACTGGCCAAACCCAAATCCTGCAAACATTCTTCATGTGTTTTTGTCTCCAGGCCTTTAATCATCTTTATAGTTTTTTTTTTTTCTGCATCTTTTCCAGATTCTCAGCATCTTTTTTATACCTCTAAGAAGAAAAAAGGAACTTTTATGTAAATTTAAAGATAAATTCTCTTTCAAGTCAAGGTCAACTTCTCAGGTTAGGTTGCAATTCTGGCTATTCCTGGGATATTCTTATCAAGTACTAAACAGGTCGGAGCCAGGGGTAGGATTCTACCAGTTTGCACCTATTTGCTAGAACCGGTTGTTAACATTCTAAGCAGTTCGGAGAACCGGTTGTTAGATGAAATTACCGGTCTAATCCTGTAAGGAAAGCAGGAAGGAGATGTTAAGTTTGGAGCTTGGATGCGAATGATGGAGACGAGCCAGTAGAAGCAGTGAACTTCAAACTCTTTATTTACATATTGTGACAGCTCAGCTCAAGGGCTGCTATAGCCTTACTTATATAGGCAACTCATTAACTATTCAACCAATAACAAACCTGGAGTGCTAGCTCCGTTAACCAATGGGAATGGCCTGTTAATGGCCAATCGGATGCTCCTGAATGGGCCAATCCGATCCTGCCATTAACAGCCAATCAGAAGTGCAGGGCCAGAACCCTGCACTAGACCTCAAGCTCAATGTTAACTTTATTGGTATTATGCATTCACAACAGGAGACATTCTGGTGTTGCTTACAAAAGCTGCCTCTCCGTTAACCCTTATTACATTCTTGGCAGGACTAGACTTCCTGTCTCTGGAACTTCTCTGGAGTTTTTTCCCCCTTCTTTGCTGTTACTCTGCTTGTGTGGAGTGACCATTCAAAGTTACAATGGCACTGAAAAAAGTGACTTATGACTATTTTTCACACTTACGACTGTTGCAGCATACCCACAGTCACGAGAGGCCAGGCGAGAGATGCATGCCTCAATATGAGTGAAATTGAGTTGACCACACCTAGCCAATAACATGATCAAGCCACGTCCACCCAAGCCATGCCCACAGAACCGGTCATATGATCACCAAGCCACGCCCACCAAGCCATGCCCACAGAACCGGTTGTTAAAAAATTTGAATCCCACCCCTGGTTGGAGCCAATTTAGCTTCCAAACCTAGACAGGTTTATCCAAGTTTATCCAATCTTCTAGAATAAAATTCTTTATTGGCCAAGTGTGATTGGACACACAAGGGATTTGTCTTCGGTGCATATGCTCTCAATGTACATTAAAAGAATACATTCATCAAGAATCATAAGATACAACACTTAGTGATAATCATTGGCTACTAAACAAGCAATCAAAATATTATGAAACTAAATAATACAATATAAATTGTAAAGATACAAGCAACAAGGTTATAGTCATAAGTGAGAGGAGATAGGTAGTAGGAAGGATGAGAAGAATAATAGTAATACAGTCTAAGTAAATAGTTTGACAGTGTTGTGGGAATTAGTTGTTTAGCAGAGTGATGCCATACAGGAAAAACTTGTCTTCTTCTACTACAAGCTATAAAGTAAAGGAAACAAAAAATGAAAAAAAAAAAAAAAAACCAAGCTACATTGGTGCACAAGAGACAAATCCAGATACAGGGAGAAAACTGCCACAACCAATAATAGGCCACATAAAATTGGAATGTGCCATCAATTATATTTTTGTGTTTTCCATTTCATCTTAATCTTTGACTGTGCTGTGTGTTTTTAATGACTCTGATTTTTTTAAAAAATGAAAACTATTCCAAAGAGGCAAGATCCATGGGATGGGATGACTTTGGGAGGGAATTGAAGATGGTTTAGTGACTTTATTGTGAGTGTTCTTATCTCCACTAGGCTGTAAACAAAACTGACTGCTTGAGAACTAAGATGGCCTCAATGTTAATATCAAATGAAGTTTAGTTGACCGGTGGTAGTCAATCTATCAATAAGTCAATACCAAAATATATCCTTTGCAATGTATATTTTTTCCATTCACAGGCCAAAAAAAAAAATTGTCTGCAGTGACTTCTTTCAGGAACAGACATTTCACAAATTTACTGTGTTCCTTGTGCCTCCAAAGAGCCTATAAATGTAACAAATGCTTCTCAGTGTAATAAGTTATTTGCTCTGCAGCTAGGTATTGCCTGCATTTACTCCATATTTATAGTTATTAATCCAATCCTTCTTGAAATAGTGATGACCGAGAAGTAACTTTCCATCAAAATTTACTGGATTTGCTACTTTCAAACCTCTCAAGGATCCTAAGTGTGCATATGCACACTTGAAATATGTACCCAAGCACTCCTACTTCAAATATAAGTGCATACTAACCTGGTATATGGGCAAAGATTACATATTAAAGAAAGACAAAGTGAGACATTGATGTGCTTCAAGATACAGCAAAGTTGAACTAAATGTGTGTTAAGTAAATTATTCAGGACAGATTCACCTGTCTTTAATTTTAAGCTTGATACAGGAAAACACTTGGGATGGTTGGAAAGTAATCTATTTAATATATCTGGCTTTTAATATATCAGTTGTTATTGATTTTAACATCTTACAAAGAATGAAAAAGAAGATGACTCCAGAAAAGCCCAAAGAGACAATGTGATATGTTTAATGGCTGCCTCATTTACCAACTGTTCACAATTACAAAAGAGAAAAAAAAAAGTAACTTTACAGCCAATTTCACATTTACAACTTTACAATTTCACAATTTCAACTTTACAGCCAATTTAAAACCTTCGTAGAATTGTAAAAGCAAAGGAAATTTGAAATAAGATCATAAGCCCATTTGTAGTTTTACCTGGCAACCGTTTCACTTTGATTGAGTCCAATTATGGTTGCTAATGAGTACCTGTAATAAGCATGTAAGGACTAATAACTGGGAGGCCATGAGTTTTGGGTAGGGTAGGGTAGGGTAGAGTAGGATAGGGTAGCAGTGGTGGGATTAAAAAAAATTACTACAGGTTCTGTGTGCATGACTTGGTGGGCATGGCAGGGGAAGGTTACTGCAAAATCCCATTCCCTCCCCATACCACTAACCTGCATTCCAGCTCTGCTCCCTTGTGCAGGGCAACCAAAGAAGACCCAGCCAATCAGCTGGGACTCAATGGGAGGCAGAGAAGAGATGGGGGAGGGGCCAGTCAGAGGTGCTATTTGCCAGTTCTCTGAATTACTCAAAATTTCTGCTACCGGTTCTCCAGAGCTGGTCAGAAACTGGTGAATACCCACCTTTGGTGTGGAGAGTAAACCATAAGATGAATGATTGAAGGAATGAGATATGTCTAGGTAGAGAAGCACTAGGATGGACATGATAGTATCTTCCAGTATTTGAGGGGCTATCTCAGAGGGGGGAAAGAGGCGGTGTTAAGGGCAGGGCAAGAAGTAATGAGTGGAAACTCATTAAATAAACAACCAAGCTAGAATTAAGGAAAATTTTTCTGTCAGTGGGATGGCTTGCCTCCAGAAATTGTGAGTGCTTCATGGCTGGAGGTTTTCAATAAATTATTGTGTTGTGTAGGCAGATTGGTCCCAAGAAGAGACACGAGGCGAGTTACTTTTAAAGCTCTTTATTTGTTAGGTAGATCTGCTCTGCTTGGCTTGGATCGGCAGCAGCTTATATTGGTCTTGCACAGGATGCTGCGGCCAATGGCAGCTGTTCGGATCTCCCACGATTGGCTCAGCCAATCGCGGTTGCTTTGTAACGGCCAATCAGTGCTGCACACTTGACCAATCAGGTTGCTGTGTGTCTCAGCCAATCCGAATGGAGGTTTACAAGAATGCAAATACAGAACACCCCTCCCCTCTTGATTCAGTCCGATGTAACGTAGTCCCGTAAGTAGGCGGGGCTCTGTACTTGTCTACTGGACCTGCGCAGGCTAGTTGTTTCTTGGTCTCTGGCCGGTTCGGTCGGATTCTGTGTTGCTCTCTGCCTCATCGATAGAATCGCCTGGAAGGGTGAGTCGAGCCTTTTGCTGCAGCTTCCTCCCGGTCTACCTGGGCTGGTTGAGCTGCTGGCTTCGTTGTTCCCGCCTGATCTTTCCGGGCTGGTGGAACTGGCTTGGCTGTACCTTCCAGGTGAGGCTTCGGGCTGATCGTCTGTCCCTGGTGAGTATTGCTGGTTTCTTTCTTGTTGGGTTTGTTTGTTTTGCGTTGCGGAGTTTTCTTCTCTTTCTTGGTTGCTGTTTGCGTTTCCTCTTCCCCCTCTGGTTTCCATGTCGGTTGTATTTCCTGCATTGGTTCTCGATCTTAGCTGATCGATGTGTCTTTTCCATGCTCGTCCATTGGTTGTTTGTAGCCAGTACGAGCGGTGACCCATTACCTGGGTTATAGTTACTGGTACCCAGAGTGGGTCCCCTGTGAAGTTCTTGGCATATACTGTGTCGCCCAGTGCGAATGTTCGGTACTTGCTGGATGAGTCGGGGGGTTTCTCGGGGTTGTATGTGGGGTGCAGCCTGTCTAGGGGGGACCTTAATTTCCTCCCCATTAATAGTTCTGCCGGGTTTTTGTTGGTTGCCGTGTATGGAGTTATATATTGTATAAATAGCATTTATTAATCTTTTCTAGTATTTCCCCGGTTTCAATTTTTTGGATTGTTTTTTTGGTAAATTGTACCATTCGTTCTGCCCTCCCATTTGCCGCTGGAGGTACTGGTGCAGTCAGCGCATGCCGTATTCCCCGTTCTGCTAGGAATTTTCAAACCATAGCACAGTAAATTGGGGCCCGTTGTCAGGTACAATTACATCTGGGAGGCCGTGGGTTGAGAATAGTTTGCTGAGTTCTCTGATAATGGCCTCTGTGGTAGTCATTTTTATGTTGCTTACCTCCAACCAATTGGAGTAAGAATCTACCGTTATCAGGAACGTGTGTCCCTTTGTGGGCCTGGCGAAGTCTATGTGAATCCTGGACCATGGCCCTCTGGGGGTTTCCCATTCCGGGATTGGGGCAGTGGGAGGGATTGGCCTGGATTCTTGGCATTGCCTGCAAGATGCCACCCAGGCTTCGATTTCCTTGTCTATCCCTGGCCACCAAGCGTAACTTCTGGCCAGGGCTTTTGTTCTAATGATGCCTGGGTGCCCTTCGTGTAACATGTCCAAAACCCCTTTCCATAGTTTTTCTGGGATAACCACCCTGTCCCCCCAAATAAGCAAACTTTTTGTGTAAAGAGTTCTGTTTGCTGGCTTTGGAAAGTCCTGATTTGTTCATTGTCATCTTTTTCCAGCCACCCCTTCTCCACCTAGTTTAAAACCCGTGCCAGACGTTTGTCTTTATTGGTTTCCTGGGCAATGTCTGACGCGGTTAGGGGGAGATTGGGTAATGTCTCTATGCTCAGGGTGGATGTGGTGGGTGCTGGGTCAGCGTCCATGTTGGGCAATGGAGTGCGGCTCAAGGCGTCTGCATGTGAGATTGTCTTACCCGGCCGATGGGTGAGCCTGTAATTGTAGGTGGCAAGGAATTCGGACCACCTTGTCATTTTCGGGGATAGAATGTTCGGGGTGGCCCTGTCTCCCATCAGAATCCCGAGCAGCAGCTTGTGATCAGTGATGACAGTGAAGGTTCTGCTGTAAAGGTACTTGTGGAACTGCTTTACAGTGGCAACGATTGCCAGGGCCTCCTTATCCAGCTGGCTGTAATTCCTTTCCGGTTTTGAGAGGGTTCTTGAGAAGAAGGCGATGAGCGCCTCTTTTCTGTCAGGGAACGTGTGGCTGAGGATGGCTCCAATGTCGAAGAGGGATGCATTGCAAGTGACTGCTAGTGGTAGGGTCTCGCTGTATTGGATGAGAACAGCGTCCGATGTGAGTAGGTCTTTAGTCCGGTTGAATGCGTTTTCCTCTAGCCTTCCCCAGTTCCAGGTGGCTGTCTTGTCCAACAGCCTATGCAATGGTTCCGCTGCAGTTGCCTTTTGGGGCAGGAAAACATTATAGAAATTAATCAGTCCCAGAAACGCCTGTAGTTCAGTTTTATTTCTTGGTCTGGGGGCTTCCTTGATGGCCCTGATTTTTTTTCCATTGGGTGGATCCCGTGCTGGTCTAGGAGGTACCCTAGGAATTCGACTCTCTCGGTGCACAGCTGGCATTTCTCTTTCTTGACTTTTAACCCCGAGTCTTTGAATTTTTGAAGCACCTCCCTTAAATGGCTCTCCAATTGTTTTTGGTTGGCCGCTGACACCAGTACATCATCAAAATAGGGCACTACCCCCTTGATGCCTTGGAGCAGCCTCTCCATCAGGCTCTGGAAGACCCCCAGGGCTATGCTGACTCCGAATTGGTGCCTCTTGCAGCGGAAGGCTCCACGGTGGGTGACTATGGTTTGCGCTTCTGCGGTTTCCGCGTTGACCGGCAATTGTTGGTAGGCTTGCACCAAGTCGAGTTTCATGAAAACTTTGTCTCCCCCAGTGAGTGCAGAAGGTGCTGTACTACTGGGATGGGGTAGGCACTCTGTTGCAGGGCACGGTTGAGGGTGGCCTTGTAGTCACCACAAATTCTCACCGACCCATCTGGCTTTACCGGGGTGACTATGGGGGTCTCCCACCTGGCATGGTCTGTTGGCTTGAATACCCCTTGCTCGATGAGCTTGTTTAACTGCTCTCGATCTTAGGTTTGAGCGCAAAGGATACTCGCCGGGGTTTAAGGCGGATTGGGGCAATGTTAGGGTCTAGGTTGAAGGATATCAGGGCCCCTCAGTACTTGCCTAGGCTGCCGTTAAAGACCTCTTGGAAATCCCTTGTGAGCTGCTCCTCCCAGTCCGCCTCAGCAATGTGGTTGGTGCCCGTCACCTCTATTCCTAATGGTGTGAACCATTGTAGTCCCAAAAGGCTAGGGCGGTCCTTGTCCACGATGGTGAGGGGAAGTATTTTGGTTCTCCCTTTGAATGTAATTTTAAAGTGTCCAATTCCAACTATGGGGATGCGGTTCCCTTGGTAGTCCTTGAGGATGAGCTTCTGACTTTCCAGTTCATGTCTGTGGATGGTGGGCACCAGGTGCTTGATTTCCCACCAAGCGACCATGGAGAGGTAGGACCCGGAATCCACCTCCATTTTACATGGTCGGTCTTCGATGCCCACCTCCATGTGTATCGGGCATCCCAGTTTGAAGAGTGGCCGATGACAACCGTTTGGTGGGTCTCTTCTTGTTGTTGAGCCTCATTGAGACGCCTGTTTCTTCCTTCCTGCCTCCATCGGCTCTCGGCATGCCGGTCTTTGTTTCTGGGGGGGGGGGCGTCTCATCTCCAGGGGCTGCTGTCTCGACACCAGGGACTCTGGTTCTGCTTGAACCGGCACACTTTGGCGATGTGGCCCCGCTTGTCGCATTGCCAGCAGATTGTGTTGAGGAACCGGCATTCCGACCGTGGACACAGCGGGCACATAGTGGCTTCGCAACAGTGGCTCAAGGTTGGTCCAGTCCATTGCTTTCACATTGAGGGGCTTGGTGAGGGCTTTCACCATCTTAAACACTGCGGGCCTGCAGTGAGTCAGGAACACAGCTGTTTTTTCTGTCCATTTGCATCCTTTAGGTTGATGCTTTCTAGGAACATGAGGAATCTATCGATGTAAGATTCCCAGTCCTCTGCAGCCTGGTTGAAAGGTGTGGGTGGCGCAGTGCTGCTGGCCATGATGCCAGTTGCCAGGCCATGGTGCCACGTGCAAGGTGGGTCTTTGTTCAGAATCCCATCCTCGTTGCTGTTGTGTAGGCAGATCGGTCCCAAGAAGAGACGCGAGGCGAGTGACTTTTAAAGCTCTTTATTTGTTAGGTAGATCTGCTCTGCTTGGCTCGGATCAGCAGCGGCTTATATTGGTCTCGCACAGGGTGCTGCGGCCAATGGCAGCCATTCAAAACGGCCAATCAATGCCGCACACTCAACCAATCAGGTTGCTGTGAGTCTCAGCCAATCCGAACTCAGGTTTACAAGAATGAAAATACAGAACATATTGGACAACCATTTGTTTGGATTGGTATAAGATCTCCTGCTCCATCAGGGCATTAAACTAGAAGACCTCCAAGGCAGGGTGGGCTTCAAAATTTTTAGCAACGGGTTCTCTGTCCAGTTGCTGGCCATGGTGGGCATGGCCTAGTCAGGCTCCTGCACCATGGGGGGGGGTATTTTTGCCTTCCCTGGGCTCCAGAGGCTTTCATTGAGCCTCAGGAGGGCAAAAATGGCCTCCCTAGACTCTGGAGGTTCTCTGGAAGCCAGAAACAGGCCCATTTCCAGCCTTCCCAAACTTCTGGGAGGCCATTTTACCCTCCCTGAGCCTCTGTGCATATCCTGCACTTGCCTGCATCCAAAATAGGCCATGTGGAAACTCCTGGGAGGGGAGGGGAAGGGAGGAGTGGGATTTGGGAGTTCTCCAAACTGCGCAGAATCTTAGCTAGAGGCTCTCCCGAATCCCTGCGAACCCTCAGCAGCCGACACCTGCTCCAAGGTTCTTTCCAACCTTTTGATTCTGTGAAATCCAGAAGTTTCAGGTGTAGAAATCTGATCTTTTGAAACCTGAACCTATTGTACAATGGCAAATGCATTGTTTATTTTGTTTTCTTAGTTCTTTGGCTAATCAAGTCCCATGGGCTGTGAAGCATCACTCCCAAGCATTACCTATGCAGATCTAAATCCTAATGTATATCAAGAATCTGTGTTTTTATTCGTGTGTCCCACCATGTGGAAGCCTGGGGTAAATGAAATTATCTTTGCACTGCTCAGATACTCTGGAATAATGTATTAGATGTGAGAAGAAAACAATTTGATTCTGATTTTGCCATGCAAGAAGGAAGCCCTGATTTCATCTTGACTTTATATTTCTGTATTTTAGTGTTAAAGGTTTTTAACAGGTTATCTTGAATTTTCTCTCAAGGGCATGGAATGACAAGCCCCAAAGTAATCTAGCACAGCAAACTATAAGTGCATCTTTAAGTTAATGGTTTAGTAGCATCTGCTGCCCCCTGAGGGCATGATCAATGCTGTTAGCTCCCTGGATGGAAAAAGTGAACAGTGTATAGTTAGAAATATGCACCAAATTACAAATGTTTTACAATCTTTGCAATTTTGATCAGAGAGGTGTAGGAAGGTGTAAGCATTGTGGTTTGCTGGAAGCTTGTGCAAACAGAAGCAGAATTGGACAGTGGGGAGGAACAGGGACCAGTCCAGGAGTCTTGGGAGGACCTAGATGAGGGTCCTGAGTCCAATACAGAGATGGGGCCAGGACCATCTGGGTTTTATGTGCTGACTCCGGAGCCTCCAGAATCTGACAGAAGCTAGGCAGAGGAACAGGGGGAGCCTGTTCCTAGTGCACACTTGCACAGAGCTGCCAGAAGGCAAGAGGAGCTAAGACAAAAGGAGTGACAAAAGGGGCAGCTCAGGAGTAAGGCTTGGAGGTGATTGCCCCTCCTATAAGGTATAAAGGAAGTGCAAAGGTCAGAAAATCTTTGCAGGAAGCAACATTGTTCACTCTGATCCGTTGGACTCTGAAAGCTCCATGGTGAATTTGTTCTCTGTGTGGTTTTTAAAGACTAATTGGGATTTTAGTCGTTGGCAGCACTTCAAGTCAGATAAGGTGTGTTCTTATCAGAATTCTTCTGAAGAACTTTGGCAGACATTCCTGGGGCTATTTATAACTGGTTGAAACTCATTCCAGGATGTGAATGATGATAATTCACATCCATTGAACTAAAATACAAGGGGTTTGGATTTTATGTGTGTTCGTTGGTATCTTAGGAAGCCTTGGTGAGAACAGTAAGGGAGCACCTGTAGGCCAGACAAGGAATAATGGATGGAAACTGAACAAGGAGAGATTTAACTTAGAAATAATGAGAAACTTTCTGACAGTGAGAACAATCAACCAACGGAACAGCTTGCCCTCAGAAGTTGTGGGAGCATCATCACTTGAGACTTTCAAGGAGAGATTGGACTGCCATTTGTCAGTAATGGTGTAGGATCTCCCGTTTGGGTGCGGGGTTGGACTAGATGACCTATAAGGTCCCTTCCAACTCTGATTATCTGTTATCTGTTATAATGCTTTGCAAAAGGCAATGAGCAGAAAATCCTGCAATCTGTGTTACTTTATATTCAAATGGAATTACTGGATGTCTTCAGGACTGGTCATACTTTCAATCAAGACAGCAAGAGAAAGCTATTTTTTTTCTTTTATAGAACTTACAGGAACCCAAAGGTGGTTGCAAAATACAACAAGCAGAGACCCAGAGATAGGGGGACATAAAGTAAGGCACAAAGACAGGAAGCGAACATGGATTTCCAGAAGGTACTTCTCAACTGTTCTTCAAGGTAACATAAACTGAGTATCCCCTTGAAAAGATAATGAGGGTGGGTTGATTCACCATGTGAGATATACCACAATGTGCTGCTCTCTTCTGTTGCCACTGCTGGTTTCAGCTTTCTTATTGGGGAAAGGAAAATTAATTAAGAGAAGCGTTTATTTTGGCCCAAACAATCACAAACTGAGGCACGTTTTACACTGTGACAACTTTTGTACTTGAAGCAATGACCTTAAACATTTTAATTGCTTTGAGTTTCGAACCCCCAGGTAAACGTTCTGTGACATATTTCCTCATAAAAGAAGAGAGGGGATGGAAGCTTAATTATATTTCTATGATCAGATCGCACCCAGTGGATTAAAAACTTTACAAGAGTCTTATATTGTCCTTTAGACTAACATAAGTAGAAGTAATAATATTGTAAATTAAAACAAAACAAAACATTAGGGTCAAACATCTTCAGCCTCCAGAGATTACCTATTTGTCTTTTGAACAGGGATTGATTTATCATTTCAGTGTCAGAAAATGTTGTTGAACATTTGGAGTTTTCTTCAAGATTAATGAAGTTTCCATGAAGGTAGTTGGGAGAAATTCAGATTATAATCTTACACCCATTTATCTGGGAACAATTTCAACAGATCTATCAAAGCTAGGCTATTGTTCACTTAATAGACTGAACATTATCCCATGCTGATTTTACTCTGCTTGATTCCAGGAACTAGGCTTACAATATTCGTCTTTCCCTTATATGCCAATAATTTTAACATGGTGATGGATCCATGAACGAAGTTCTATCTTAGCTGGAAAAACTGATAAGACAATAAGATATGATGAAATGAGATGAGACAGAGAAGAGATGGGACAAGAGACAAGAGATAAGATAAGATTGCCTTTATTATCACTTTTTTCTGTGAACACACTGGCACACATTAAAAAAAAATCTGATGCCCGATCTCAAAAGAATGAATATCTATATATACAGTATTATACTTATATACATATACATATATTAATCACAGACCATTTAGAATGCACAGTGGAAAAGAAAGGGAGAGAGAGATGAGAGTGGTAGGTAGCTATAGGTGTCATGTCCCTGTTGGAGACTGATTCTGAGGGAGAGGAGAAACAGCCGACAGGGAGTGGAAGTTTGGCTCCAGAGGTTGTGGAGGAAGCTGGGGAAGGGCACAGGCTGGCTGGGCAGTCAGAGGAAAACCCAGGCCCATCCCCTCTTCATCCTAGGACATGCAGGGAGGAGAGGATAAGGGAGAGACGTGAATGACATGGTCTATGGTGGAGGAAAGGGCTTTGATTCTCTTCAAAGGCTGCAGCTGTGAGAACTGGTTAAAAGGATGGACATGCGTATGGGCCAGTGCTGGAAACAAAGCATGGAAATATCTCTAGTCTGTCGTTCCTCTCTGAGTTGGTGTCCTTCCCAGTGTGTGTTCCGATATCTGTGGATGTCTTGAAACCTTTATCTTGCCTGGTTCCCTTAATTGCTTCAGTGTGATTCGTGTTGTTTTTAATCTTTATAATTTATAGGGATTTTTATTTTAAACGGCATTTCCTCCTTTTTGCAATTGTTTGTGGGGGAGCTTTTGTCTCCAGTCAAGGATATTTGGAGCTTGGAAGCAAAGTGAAGGAATAAAAGGGGCTTCACCTGTTTTTGTGACTGTGTTTATTTTGTATCCCACCCTGGGTCATCACACTAGGTAATGGACTAGTCTGAATCAATACTCAAGAGTCCTGAAAATTTTGTATTTTCAGTTATGTTGTTAGGACAGAGAACTGTGGGTGGGGGGAGTATATTTGAACAAGTAAGTCTCAAGAAAGTGGGGGGAAAGCCCTTGTCGATCCAAAACAGTTCTGATTGGCAGAAAGTTTAATTAACGATAAAAGAGCAACTAATATATGAAAGAACCCTTCACACTGCTCAATATTTTCTCGGTATTCTCCATAGAAAGAGACAGATGGGCAACATTGAATATTGTCTGTAATCATGTTAGTTGCATCAGAAAAGCTGGCTTGGTACATTGCTTCAAAGCAGGTCACTGTCTCAATTGGCAAATCTGCCTCAATTGTTGAATTGAAGCTTTCTTTCAAAGCTTTGCTCAGCCTCCTCAATACTTCCCAATTCTGCTTTCTGTGTTCATTGTGTAGGGATATTTGTTGACACATTTGTTGTTTTGTGTGCTTCTTGTGGGGAGGGCTCATTGTCTTTCACAAGAGATCATTCCTCAGATTGACAGGCAATTCTTTCCATAAAAAATAAAAGTTTGCTTTGCACATTGACCTACTATGCTATCTCCAGCTTTGCATCTGCATTTTATTGTGTTTTACTCAACTAGGTGAAATGTTAATACACTGTATATTGCTAGTCAATGAGTGATATGCCGTACACTAAATAAACACATCTCCAGCTTTGTCCCTTCCATCAGGTAAGGAGTCTGTGAATATTTCCCGGAGGAAAACATTTTGTGCAATTTTATTCCAATAAATAAATAAGCAAATGCCCCAGCTGTTATTTGTTTGTCTTTAATGTTATTCTTTCTAGAGAGATTTGGTTGAATTCTTGACTCAGGAGAGATTTTCAATAATTTAGCAAGCATCATCCAGAGGGTTCCATGGATTTATTCAGAGCAAAGTAGTATTAGCAGAAAACCCAGAGAAAAGATTAAAACAGGGGAAAAATGTTTTTCCTTAAATCCATTTCAGGATCGACTGCACTTTGACAGAAAATTCATCTTCCTCACATATAAGAAAAGCACACTTCAGGCTAATTAAAGTACCATCTTCAAAGAGAAGCGTTGTGTACATTATTAATTGGTTATAAAATGAATATGTGTCACACAAGAGACTCTGTTTTCTCACAGACTGTGCAAAGTGAAGAGATGCTTATGTCGAGAATGGTGAATTATAATGTTTGGAGATGAAACTTATAGACTGAAACGTAGAGACTGAAACTTATAGCTGAAACTTATAGACTGAAAATGTTAAGGAGCCATTGTATTTCTAATTGTTTCAGTAGGATATTGACAAGCAGGAATTGGATCGCGAAGTGTACCTTTGGTGAAACTTTACATTCCCACAGAACAACCAAATATATGATATAGAATTCAGTTAGCATTTATTTCAGCCTGCATAAGGTTATGCCTAGATTAAAATTTTTGCCCTACCCTTGTGAGGCAACTGTGCAGAGATATTTCTTAATCTTGGAATGGCCCAGGGATGGGGGTTCAGGAGATCCCTTAGCTAAGGTTCTGTGGAGTTCAGAGAACTCCCAAATCCCATTCCTGGCTGGCTGGCTGTGTAACAAATCATAATAATAACTGGAAGGGTGATGCATATTTCCTGGGTTTGAAGGATCCAACCCCATATATTTGGAGTTCCCTGACTGGCACAAGATGACTTCCTTTATCTGATTGCATTCTTGAACGTTCTTCAATTCATCATCCTCTTTTAACAACCCTATAAACCCTTGTGGGGTGGAGACTGGACAACTGAATGGAGCTGAGTGGTTACTGGCCAGATGCCCTTCCTGTCGCCAATGCAGAGTTTTTTTTTCCCAGCAGACATATTTTCAGTGTGCCCAGAGAGAGAGAAATATCTGCTTCTACCTAGGATCGAACTCACAGCCTCCTGATTGTGAGGTGAGAGTTCTACCTCTTGGCTACTGCACCATTCTCTTGAATATTCTTCAATTGCCATCTCATATTCTATTAGTATATTATTGCCTTACACTGTTTGGATTGATGTCTTAGTCACACTGGTATTGTTATTGCCTCAAAAAAAGTCAAAAGAGCCAGTGATTCAGCCCTGCAACCATCAATTACTTACTCTAAAGAAGATATTTTAACAAAATGCACGCAGAGAAACTTTAGAGATTGTGACTCATATGTCTGTTGTGATGCTCGTAAACACGAGGACCAGTCATAAGTCTTTTTTTCAGCACCATCATTACTTTAAACAGTCACTGAATGAATGGCTGTAAGTCAAGGACCACCTGTCCAACTGATTTGGGAATGTTATACCAGCCATGATGGTGAACCCATGGCACGTGTGTCACAGGTGGCATGCAGAGCCATTTCTGTGGGCATGCGAGCCTCAGCCAAATTTACCTGCACTGCGCATGTGCATGCCTCCCAGCTGATTTTCCGCCCATTTGAGGCCATTTTTGCCCTCCTGGAGGCTCGAGGGAAGCCTCTGCAGCCTCAGGAGTCCAGAAATAACGGAAGTGCCAAAATGGGCTCGTTTTCAGCCTCCCAAGACTCCAAAGGCCTCCCCTTGAGCCTCCAGAGTCCCTCTGAAGACTGAAAATGGCACTTCCCTGAAGCCTCTAGGAGGGCAAAAACAGCCTCAAACAGGCCGAAAATCAGCTGCACAGTTAGGTAAGGAGATGGGGTGGGAGTGTTGCATGCACATGCATAAGGGGGGATGGGATGCATTGCATTTTGGGTGCCGACACATGCGCATCAGTAGTGGGATTCAATTTTTTTTTTACTCCTGGTTCGTGGGCGTGGCTTGGTGGGTGTGGCAGGGGAAGGATACTGTAAAATCTCCAGTCAGAGGTGGGATTTGTTGGTTCTCCAAACTACTCACAATTTCCGCTACTGATTCTCCAGAAATGGTCAGAACCTGCTCAATACCCACCTCTGGCACACTTGCTTTTGGCACACCACAACATAAAGGTTTGCCATCACTGTTATATGGGGTGAGCTTCATCATTAAGAGTCCATACTAATATTCACAATACTGATTTCCACAATTATTTTTTCTATGACTTAAGTTACTATTGCTATTATTTTAAATTAGTACTACTGTCTATGACTTAGTAAAACCACAGTTGGAATATTACATTCAGTTCTGGCCACCACAATTTTTTTTTTTTTACAAAAAAAAAAAAAAAAAGATGTTGAGAGTCTGGAAAGAATGCAGAGCAAAGTAAGAAAAATGATTGGGAGGCTGGAGGCTAAAACATATGAACAGTTACAGGAATTGTCTAGTCTCATGAAAAGAAACTTGGGATGGCATGATAGCACTGTTTCAATGTTTGAGGGCCTCCTACAAAGATGGGAGGGTAAAACTATTTCCCAAACACCAAGACAACAATCAATGGATGTAAACTAACCAAGGAGAGAAGCAACCTAGAACTAAGGAGAAATTTGCTAATGATAAGGCCAGTCAGCCAATGGAACAGCTTGCCTTCAGAAGTTGTGGTAAGTCCATCACTAGAGGCTTTCAAAAAGAGACTGGTCAACCATTTGGGTTTCCTGCCTGAGCTGTAGGTTGGATTGGAAGACCCCTCAAGTTCCCTTCCAACTCTAATATATTGTGTTCTATGATTGGAACTTGTGGTGGTTGTGCAAAGGAGGAATTTGTTAGCAGAGACTTTTCACAGCAAATAAAAAGACAGGTCTGTACAACTATAGCTTTATTTTGGTTTTAGAGTCTTCTATTCAAGTAGAAAAATAAATTGTAACATTCTGGGCATGCATAAATAGATTTTAACAACAAATCACCCAATAATTAGAAATGGATTTTATACTAGATTCCAACAAAAGCTGACAGATCATCTCTGTTTAGAAAACCCAGAACAGAACTCACCTTAAATTATGAATTGTGTCTGGGAGTGAGCCATTGGAAAAAAAAATCCCATTAAACTTAAAAGCATATTTATTAAACTAAAAGTCAACAGAAAGAAGTTAAGGAACATCATATTTCTTAAATATACAGATAAATGTACTGTTGTACTAATAAAGCCGCCTTCTGAAACTTCCATTATCCTGATTATCTATCATTAAATCAGTAGCAGGAATAACCTAAAGAAAAGATATTTACTTGGATATTACAAAAGGAGAGTTTATGCAACAGTATAAGAGTTGACAAAAATATCAAGTTAGAAAGTGGGTAAGAACACGTATATGTTGTTACTATTGGGGTGGCACAGTGGTTAGAATGAAGTATTGCAGGCTAATTCTGCTGACTGCTGGCAGTTTGATTCTGACTGGCTGTCATGCCCCTGTCAGAATCTGACTCAGAAGGGGAAGCTGAAGAGCTGATAGGGAGTGGGAGTGTGGCTCCATTGGCTGTGGAAGAAACTGGAGAAGGGCAAAGTCCAGCTGGGCAGAGCAGGGAAGAAGTAGAGCAAGGGAGAGGGAATTCAGAGGAAGACCCAGGCCCACCCTCTCTTCATCCTAGGGCATGCAGGGAGGAATGGAGAAGGGAGCAACTGTGTGGCTTATGGGGGAGGAAAAGGCCCTGATTCCCTTCATTAGCTGCAGCTGGGAACACAGTGTATAAAAAAAGGAAACTAATCACAGTAAGCTGTTGGGAACAAATGTGACTTTATCTTGTATTGTTGTGGTTTATCTGTATTCCTGGCATCTTCCCAACTGTGTGAGTTTTGCCATGCTTTCAAGTCTGAAATTCCTTCTCTTGCCCTGTCAAGCTAATTATTTCAACTTGGTTTGTTTGGATTTTTAGTTACAGTTTGTGTGTACCTTGCTTTGGACTGAATTTTCTACAGTGAAAGGCTGTTCCTGGGAGATTTTTTCTCCAGTTGAAGGTAACCTGGATATTGGGGGCAAAGTTGGAGATAATAAAGGGACTCTTATTGTTTATTTGACTGTGTTGCCTTTGTGCAATGCCCAGGGTCATCACACTCACTGGTTTGATTCATGACTGTTAAACTCACTGCAGCTGTTGAGCAAATCATGTTAAGTGAATCTTGCTAAGTCACTAGTTCTTAACAGAATAACAGCACTGGAAGGGAGCTTGGTTGTCTTCTAATCCAATCCCCTGCTAAGCCAAGAAACCCTATACCATTCAGCCATTCGATTCTCACCAGGCACCAGCTCAAGGTTGACTCAGCCTTCCATCCTTCCGAGCTCAATAAAATGAGGACCCAGTTTGTTGGGTACAATATGAATACACGGATTAGAGAGGGCTGTCAAATACTTTGAAATGGTATATCTTACACTTTACACACAAAAAAACCCACCAAAAATAATTGAATTCAGGATGAGAGATGTACATTTACCATTGTACATAAATGGCGAAGAGGTGGAAAGGTTTGGTAGTTTTAAATATTGAAGGCTACCTGTAAACTCATTTGCAAAAAGTAGATTGACTATCTTAGCTGATGTTAAGAATTACAAGTTTCTTCTCTTCTTGCTCTGCCTTATTGCTTATATCAGGGTGTCAAACTTGATTTCATTGAAGGCTGCATCAGGGTTGTGTTTGACCTTTGTGGGTGGAGTGGGGAGGGCATGGCCAAATTGACATCACTCATGTTGGGGGGCACCTGTGGTGGCCAAGTGCTAAGGCAGGATTTCCCTCATATCCTGCCTCATTCTCTCACTGTTCTGACCTAGGCTTCACAAAATCAAGAAACAGACTCCTCGTCCTGACAAAACCCTATTTTTATTTGGCTAGTGAGAATTCCTATCATTCACATCCAGCAAAGTCCCAGCAAACAGTCTTTCAAGGGTGAATTGCAACCACAGACTTTATCAGACTTGGAGAGTTGCCAGGTTGATAGCTTCCAAGCACAACGCTGTACAAGGAAATACTTGGCAAGGAGTCTCTGGGAGTCACAAACTTAGATAAGTAGATATTCACACTAATTAAACAAACTAATTGTCTCCTGCAAACACCACTCCCCTTTCACTCCTCTTTATTCCCTATGGGAGAGGCCATTCATCATCCACCTGTGCCTTTACTCCTGAGTTAAACATTGTTCCTTAACTGTTCCCTGCTGCTGGCAGCTCTGTGCATGAACACATCAGGAACAGGCTCCAGCTGTTCTTCTTCCCCACTGATGTTTGACTCCAAAGACTGCTGGATGGCCCTGCCCCTGCCCCATTTGTGCCTCTGACACAGAGCACTCATCAGAGCCTTCCCCAGATTCCAGGACTAGCCCATGTTCCTCCTCAACTTCCTCATTGTTGGAGTCTGTTGATAGCTCTGTTCTCATTATAATCTTCTTCCTTCCTTCCTTCCTTCCTTCCTTCCTTCCTTCCTTCCTTCCTTCCTTCCTTCCTTCCTTCCTTCCTTCCTTCCTTCTTTTCTTTTTCCTTCCCTCTTCATTCTCTTTTCTTCTTCCTTCTCCTCTTTCCTTATTTTTCCATCCTTGCTTTCTTCCCACCTTTCCTTCTTTTTCTTTGTCTTTCCTCTTTCCCTTTCTCATTTCCTGTCCCTTCTTGCTTGCTCAAATGCAAAAGGGGAAACATTTCTCCTTTTTTGTTTTGTTTTTAGTTTGTTTTGATAGCCCTCTGCCTGTAAAAATGGAGCTCCTTCAGTCCAAAATAAAACATGCTTTGTTTCCAGCATTTGCCAGTATGCAGGTCCAAACTCGAATGCAGTTGTCACACCTGCATTCCATGAAGAGGATCAAGGCCCTCTCCTCCTGAAGAGACCACATCTCTCCCTGATCCTCTCCTCCCTACATGCCCTAGGATGGAAAGGGGATGGGCCTGGGTCCTCCTCTGACTGCCCAGCTGGCCTCTGCCCTTCCCCAGCCTCCTCCCCAACCTCCAGAGCAACACCACCACTCCCTGTCGGCTGTTCCTTTTCTCCCTCAGAGTCAGTTTCCACCAGAGGTATGACAGAAAGAAAGAAAGAAAGAAAGAAAGAAAGAAAGAAAGAAAGAAAGAAAGAAAGAAAGAAAGAAAGAAAGAAAGAAAGAAAGAAAGAAAGAAAGAAAGAAAGAAAGAAAAGGGAGGACAAGAAAGATGGATGGCTGGATGGCTGGATGGCTGGAGGATGCATGGATGGATTAATGGAAGGGAGGAAGGAAGAAAGAGGGAGGGAGGGAGGGAAGGAAGGAAGGAAAGAAAGAAAAAGAAAGAAAGAAAGAAAAGGGAGGACAAGAAAGATGGATGGATGGATGGATTAATGGAAGGGAGGAAGGAAGGTAATTTTTTTTCAAAAAATAATAATAATTTATTTATTAAACAAATCTATATAGCTGCTTATCTAAATAAAGGAACTCTGGCCAGCACAGGTGGTATAACTAGATCAGCAAAAACACAGACTTCCTTAAATATCTTGACAAAGCCAGAGATATCCATGCCCACACCAGAACCCCATTAGCACCCTGGCCTCCTTGCCTAGGGGGTAACAGCTAGCGTTTCACAGCCTTCCAAAAGGCCATTAGAGTGGGGGTGTGACTTGATTGGGTGGGGGCTTGGCTGTGTTCTGATTGGGTGGGGGGGTGTTCTCATTGGTTGGGGATTTGGCTGTGTTCTGATCGGCTGGGGGTGTGTTCTGTTCAGGTGGGGGCTTGGTTGTGCTCAGGTTAGTCTTAGTTGCCAGGGGATTTGAGTTGGTGAGCTATGATCTTGTTGTTTGGCTTTGCGTTCGTGGTCATGTCACATCTTCATGGTGGGCGTCCGTTCGCTTCATGTAGGGTTTTGAAGTGGGTAGTGATGCAGCTGCGGTACGGCTTCTGGTCCGTGGTCGTGTCTCATCATCTGTGTGGGTGTAAGTCTGCTTTCTACATGGAAGTGTGGTGGTAGCATCTTGTGTGGTCCTCATGGGTGTGGGTCAGGTGTCATTCTTCATGTTAGGTACTCGTTTGTTAATGAGGGCGGTTTTCCAACCAGGCACCCAGATGAAACCTAGCTTCCTAATAAACAATAGCCATCCGTTTACTCAGAGCCAAGCTGCATTAAAAGCCTCCAATACACGAAACACAATGTTGCCAGCCAATCAAGACAAAAAAAAGCTACAAAACAGACAGAAGATATTAGAAACACCAATCAAGCAGAACACAGCAAACTCCAAGACCAATAAACACAGACCAAGACTCCCAACCAATCAGGATGAAGAAAAAAAACCATTTTGGCACAGCCATAGGGTAGCCTTGAATTTAAAACTGAAATAGCTGTGAAAGTCTGACTCACAGATGAACACAATACAGAAGCCTGATGATGGCAAATTAAATTCTGCTGAAACGTTGCTACAACTTTAAAAGCACAACTATAATGATGTGGGAAAATACCCGAACAAAGCTGAATACCATAGATATAAATACCCGCGAAAACTTAAGAAAACAAATATTTATATTTATATTTATATTTATATTTATATTTATATTTATATTTATATTTATATTTATATTTATATTTATATTTATATTTATATTTATATTTATATTTATATTTATATTTATATTTATATTTATATTTATATTTATATTTATATTTATGTATGTATGGTATTCAGCTTTGTTCGGGTATTTTCCCACATCATTGTAGTTGTGCTTTTAAAGTTGTAGCAACGTTTCGGCAGAATCTCATCTGCCATCATCAGGCATACACACATACACACACACACACACACACACATGAAATACCACTCATGCATCATCACGAAATCCAGAACTGGAAGGCCTAGAAACTTGAAATTTGACATGTATGTTCCTCTTGGCTTCTAGGTGCTCACTAAGAAAGGATTTTTTGAAATGACCACCAGAGCATTAGTATTTTGCATATTGTTATTAACATGCTTTGATTCTAAGGAGTTCTACTACCCCTCCCCACCTGAAAAGAAATCTGTTCCAAATGCAAAATACAAGCAGAAGAGAGGAGTTTCAGTTTTAGTTTCACAGCACCAAGCAGCTTTAGTACAGAACAATTGAGCTAAGCCACACTCAGGCCCCTTGCTGTCTCCTTCTTGTTCACACAGCAAATACTGTTTCACTTTTCAAACAGCACTCAACTCTCTCACACACTGACAGGACACCAGCAAGATGAATACCAATAGATGCTGGTAGGCAGAGGCACAATTTTTTCCCTTTATTTTCCTCCCATCTGAGATTGCCCAGCCACTGGAGAGGCAGCTGCCTTTGGAGGCTGATATGAGTGAGGAGAAAGAACAGCTGGGGCCTGTTCCAGATCCATGTATGCACAGAGCTGTTAGGAGAGGGGAACAATGGAGGACAAGGAGTTGATTTGGGAAGCAAAACACATATGGATGCTGAATGGCCCCTTCCTGGATGGGGAATAAATAGAAGGAAAGGGGAGTAGTGGTTGTAGGAAATAACAGTTCATCTTTCTGAAGATTTTGCTCATTGTGTTTTGTGCCACAGAGACTGCTTGCTGGAACTTAATTTGCAGCCTTTTGGCTGGGAACTCATAGCCTTGCAATTATAGCAAGGAACTGATAGGGTCTGTTATTGCAGTTAACTCTTTGAAGTAGTATTACCTGGACTTTTCGGTGGGTAAATGCCATTAATTCACAAAAAGTAAATAATGAGAGTTTTTTTGTGACAAGGAGTCCATTTCTTGCTTCTGCTAAGGCTGTGTCAGAACACCAGACCATGACAGAAGTATCCAAACAAACAACACTAATTTACATCACATAGACGGTACTTAAAACCAAAGAGCATGTCTCTGTAACAGCTCAGCCCAAAGTCAGAACAAACTGAACAAAGTCAGAAGTAGCTGATCGAACAACATCCACACTAATTTGCATCACATTAAAAAAAAAAAGGTATTTAAAGGCCAGTGCTCAGACAGACAAGCCCAATTCGAAGAGCACCGACGATGTTTCCTCGAACGGTGACAAAATGTTGACAACCCAACTGCCAAGCTCTGAGCTCAGGCCAAAGTATCACCCTTTTGGGATCAACATAACTGCTTACTTAATTCTTTAGAACATTGTCTATCATTACAATTGAAATATAAAGTTCTATGTATCATCCATCTATTTTTTATTTATTTATATTTATTTATTTGCTTTGTCAAACACTTACAATATAATAGAAATAAGACTAACCATAAGTATAAATACATGAAATAGGTACGAATCAATGGGGACAATAGGACAGGGACAGTAGGCACGATTGTGCACTTATGCACACTCCTTACAGACCTCTTAGGAATGGGGTGAGGTTAATAGAGGTTAGTTTGAGGGTAAAAGAGTGGGGGTTTTGAGCATGTGATAACAGAGTCAGTTTGTGAGTTCAGACATCTAAGGGAAGAAGGTTCAGACCTCTGTGCAATTCATTAACAATCTTCCAGGAAGGAAGGAAGGAAGGAAGGAAGGAGAGGGAGGGAGGGAGGAACAAACTGTTATCTTTACTTTGATTTTAGTATAGATTTCCTTCATGTCTTACAGCAGTAGCACAATAAATAAGAAATACTGCCAGCTGGTCATCAGAAATGTAACTTCTGAAGATATTCTTAGACTTAGGTCTAATTAAAGGAAACTGATGCATCTATAATATGATGGCAGTTCTATAATACCATCAGTAATTACTTGCTATTGAGGTAGTATTTTCCCCCTTCTCAAGCAGTTTCCAAAGCTTAAATTCTATTTAAATTAAACTATAGCAAACTTTCCTAGCTAATGAGATTCTCTGTTAATCCACTATGCTGCAAATCAAATATTTAATGCCTTTCAGAGCTGATGGATCATATAGTGCTTTCTGATTAACACCAACAAGCTAGTTTTAATGCAGTGGAGCAATCAACAGTGCTAACCATTCTGCTTTCTTAATGTCTTTTGAGTTTATTGAGGGAGGGTGGAGCATGCTAAATAATAAATGCTTCATTTGTATGCAAACAAATTAATCTAAAATAATTAGAAAGCATTTTCCATTTCATGCCAAACATTTTGACATTAAATGTTGATTACCAGTCCTCTGTCTTATAAATATTTGACCATTTTTTTTAATTGACAGCGTTATTCAGGCCATTATTTTTGACAATTATTAGAGTTCTGATGAAAAAGAAATTCTATTTGGTAGCTGCAATTGCTGCTTATAGGAATACAGGGCAGATGCAATATACTGTATTGTATATATAGTATAGTACAGTGTAGTATAGTTTTGATAGGATTATTTTGATTAAAATCATCCTTTCTATGCTTTTCCATATGGACAGGGGGATGAGAAGTTTAATTTTCTGTATTTACCTAATAATCATGCAGAGTTTTTCAAGCTGGATAGTGTGCTAGGTCAGTTATTAGCTTATAACTGGATGTTAAAAAAAAATAACTCCTTGATCTCAGCAGGAAGGTTAAAATTTTGTACTTCCTGTCTTTGAAGCATGGATTTATATACTGTATATACTTATGGACATCTGTGGGACTTTCATATGCACCCTGTTTCCCTGGAAATATGACCTACCCTGAAAGTAATTCCGAACTTGACTTTTACATGTGTGCTCAATATAAGCCCTACCCCCCCCCCCAAAATAAGCCATAATTAAGACCCCACCCACTCCAGAGTGCATGGGTAAAAATTAAGCTAGGGTGGGGATGAGGGAGTGGAGCTGTCCTACCAGTTACCTTCTGATTAACACCAACAAGCTAGTTTTAATGCAGTAGAGCATCCTGACCCCTGCCTTGCTAGCCCATTTCTTCTGCGGCCAGCAAGGCTTCCTGAAGGCCTCTGTAGCAGCTGATAACAAAGCTCCAGATTGATCCAGAGGTCTGTTATCGGCTGCAGAGGCCTTCAGGAAAGCCTTGCTGCCCACATAAGAAGTTCCCGAAGGCCCCTGACAGTGAAAAGGAGGCTGGGGGTGATGCACACAAGTGAGGTTAGTCAGTGGGTGTCATTCCCCGAAAATAAGACCTGGTGCCTTTTTTTTTTTTTTTTTAATGACAAAGGAAAAAAAAAAAAAAGACAGGGTTTTATTTTCAGGGAAACATGGTATCTAAAAGAACCTTTTTTTAAAAATTCCCTTCACACTCTTATCATTGGTCTGTATTTTCCCCTCAATCTCAGGTTCACTACCAGAAGTCCTGGGAATTTGAGGGTTTTGTGGAAGATCTCAGATGTTCCTAGCACTGTACTTTTCTGGACTCTGATGTCATCCTGCCAAAGCCACTCTATGTTCTTCCAATAGTGTTGAAATTCTGCTGTTGATGGCTCTGCTGCAGTTGGGCTAGTGCACTGAAGTTGGAAGTGCAGCTCGGGTGGTTGTTTGAAGGACAGGGTATCTATCTTTTTGACCTCTGTGTCAATTTCAAACAACTTTGGCTGAAGCCATGTTTATTTTTGCTTTGTTTCTTAGTTGCCACTCATTGGGTGAGGGGGAAGGGGGCAAGTTAGAATGGACTGGAATGTGGTGCCGTAAGCCGCTAGACAAAACATTGATGAGAAGCAGCATGAGAACCAAAGTCATGGCAATGAACATCTGCTGAGACTGAGGGGGAAGCTACTACTGCATTGATTGGTAAATATGACCCAGGACAACTGAGAGGGTGATGGGCAGTTTCCATTCTTTTTATTACTCTGAAGTGCGGGAAATTCTCAGAGCTAGTTTCACCTTTCTAAGTTCTGATAAAGAGTGTAGAAAGTTAGCACTCCCTTCTCTCCTAGAAGAATGAAATATTTTGAGAAATACTGGTAAGATGTAACCACTACACTATCCAGCCACCAGTCTCAGCTTCCTGCTGTACATACACCTACACACTTGCACCTCTCTCTCTCTCTCTCTCTCTCCACACACACACACACACACGCATATAATCATACCCACACCCACTAACACATCTTTACCAAGTCAAAGAAGATTGCAAGGTTTATATTCCATTACATAAAACCTTGGTAATAGGATATTCCTCACAGCATAATTATAGTGGTTGTTCAGGAGTGTATATACTTTTAGAAAGCCTGCACCCTGACAAGGTAAACAAATCGTTCCTTTCACACACACCTCTCCCTGAAAGACTTGGAGGCATTTAGTTTCTGATGTTAGCTACAAAGCGACAGAAATGATCAGACTCCTTGCAAGGGAACCGTTTGAGTTGGCTGCAAGGTTTTCCAGAGGTTGGTATTATTAACTTTTTATTTATTGCACGGGGGAGAAAAATAAACCTAAATGTTCTTCTCTCTGGAACAAATAGCAATAGATCCAGTGCTGTATTCCACCGAGACAGGCTTCAGAAGGATGAGATGCCCACATAAGCATTGATCCCAAATCTTGGCGGAAAATAATTCCACTCCAGGCAATGCATCCTTGTTAGTAAAAGCAAAAGAGAAAGGTATTCCAACTGTGTTTTTTAATAAGTTTTTTATTTTTAACAACAAACATAATACATAAAACAAAAATAAAACCTTACTTCAATTGTACAATGTATCTGTTGGAACATATGTCTTGTGCATAATATCTATAGTCTTTTCTTCTTAATTTTACATTCATATTGCATTAATTAACTTTCCATATCATATTATAGTATTACTATACAATCATTAGACTTTAATTTCAATCCCATATTATCCTTTAGAGCACATCTCAATTCTTACTAATTTTTATTCGTATTATATATAGCTGCATTTTTATAAGAGGAGGGAGGATTCATATGTATATTCACACACACACAAACACACATGCGGTACACAAACACACACACACACACATATATTGTGGGACTTGTGGCCATAACTAGTGGTTTAAATGACTCAGAGGATTTTGCATGCAGAACTTCCAGGATGGTGGGTCTCTGGAATTAAAATTTGTCACCTAATGTAGGTGCCACATACAAACTTTTAATTCAATCATATTCCAGAATTAAAACTATTCTATCACCAGAACAAAGTAGACTGGAGACCGGAGTTGAAATCAGCTCTTTATTTACAGTCAGTAAACTTCAACTAAACTCGAGCCACGGCAGCCTCTTTTATAGTGGCTGCTTGCGGCTCGCAACCAATGGCATCATTTTAAACCTCCCACCGTTAGGGGGCCAATCTGTTGTGTCCGCGAAATGATGCCAGGAGTCGGTGACTTAGTGCAAAGCTCTTTATTGATATGCTGGAACCGAACTGGCGAAAGGAAAAAAGCCCGCGGCTTTTATTCCTTTCGCCGCCGCGGCCGCGGCCAATGGCACCGCTTTGAATCTCCCGCGGTCTGAACGGACCAATCGCGGGAGATTCTTAGCGAGCCAATCGGCGCGGCTCGCCTGACCAATCGGAGGGCCCCGCGCTTTGGCCAATCAAAGCGCGGGGATCTCGAGTATGTTAATGAAGGACAGAACACCCCTCCCCTCTTGGTTCAGTCCTTACGTTGCGTAGTCACGTAGGTAGGTGGGGCTCCGTCTGGTCCTACTTGACCTGCGCAACTCAGTTGTAGGCTGGATCTCGGCCGGTTCGGTCGGGATCTCCTCTGCTCCTGCTGCTGTCGTGGGAACCGGCTGGTCGATTGGGCTGGTCCTTTCTCCGTAGCTCCCTCCTGGGCCTTCCGGGTTGGTTGAGCTACGGGTTTCGCCGCTCCCGCTCGGTCTTTCTGGGTCGGTCGAGCTGGCTTGGCTGTTCCTTCCTGGTGAGGGGTCGTGATGGCTGCGTTCCGGTGAGTACTGCTGGTTTATTTTTCTTTGGATTCGGTCCCCTGGGTATTCCCTCCCCCCTTGGCTTGCATTGCGGGGGTTGGGTTCGTTTGTTTGTGCGTCGGCGGCTTGTTGGTTTGCAGTTCTCGACCTAAGTTGGTCGATGTGGCGTTTCCACGCTCGTCCATCTGCTGTTTGTAGCCGGTACGAGTGTGGGCCTGTTGCTTGGGTGATGACGGCTGGAATCCATAGAGGGTCTCCCGTCAGGTTTTTTGCATATACGGGGTCCCCAGGTGCGAAGGTTCGGTGTTTGGTGCTTGAGTCTGGGGGCCTCTCCGGGTTATACGTGGGGTGTAACCTGTCAAGTTGGGACCTTAGCTTTCTACCCATTAGTAGTTCGGCTGGGCTTTTATTGGTTGTGGTATTCGGGGTTATGTGTTGGATGAAGAGTAGTCTGTTGATTTTCTCTTGGATCTCCCCGTGGTCTATTTTCCGGATGGTCTTTTTAGTGAATTGGACCATCCGTTCCGCCCTACCGTTCGCCGCCGGGTGCGCCGGTGCTGTCAGCGCGTGGCGGATGCCCCTTTCCACTAGGAATTTTTCGAATTCCAGCGAGGTGAACTGGGGCCCGTTGTCGGAGACGACGACGTCTGGGAGGCCGTGTGTTGCAAAGAGTTTGCAGAGTTCCTTGATCACGGCCTCCGTGGTTGTCGTCTTCATGTTGCTTACCTCCAGCCAGTTGGAGTAAGCGTCAACTGTTATGAGGAAGGTGTGTCCTTTTGTGGGCTCGGCGAAGTCTATATGGATTCTAGACCAAGATCCCCTTGGGGTTTCCCACTCTAGGACGGGTGCTGTGGGTGGGCTGGGCCTCGTTTCCTGGCATCGTTGGCACCTAGCTACCCAGGCCTCTATTTGTTTGTCCATCCCTGGCCACCAAGCGTAACTTCTGGCCAGGGCTTTAGTCCTCACGATGCCAGGGTGCCCCTCGTGTAGCATTTCCAAAACCTTCACCTGTAGCTTTTCCGGAATGACCACCCTGTCCCCCCATAGTATGCACCCTTTTAACAACGAGAGCTCCGTTTGGCGGTTTTGGAACGTTTTGACCGACTCGTCGTTGTCCCTTTCCGGCCACCCTTTCTCCACCCAATGCAACACCCGCGCCAGACGTTTGTCTTTATTAGTCTCTCGGGCAATGTCTGACGTGGTTATGGGCAGGTTGGGTAGAGTCTCTATGCTGAGGGTGGTTGTCATGGGTGCTGGGTCGGTGTCGGGTTCCGGTAGCGGCGAGCGGCTTAAGGCGTCTGCATGGGAGATCGTCTTACCCGGTCTGTGTATGAGTTCGTAGTTGTAGGCTGCCAGGAACTCGGACCACCTTGTCATTCGGGGAGACAGAATGTTCGGGGTGGCCCGGTTCCCTGCAAGGATTCCCAGCAGCGGCTTGTGGTCCGTTATGATGGTGAAAGTCCAGCCGTAGAGGTATTCGTGGAATCGTTTTATGGCGGCAACTATAGCCAGAGCCTCTTTGTCCAGTTGGCTATAGTTCCGCTCCGGTTTGGTGAGGGTCCTTGAAAAGAACGTGATGGGCGCTTCTTTTCTGTCAGGAAGGGTATGGCTGAGGACAGCGCCGACGCCGAAGGGTGATGTGTCACATGTGATGGCCAGAGATAGGGTCTCGTTGAATTGTATGAGGACGGCGTCGGAGGTGAGGAGGTCCTTCGTTCTTTGGAAGGCGGCTTGCTCCCGTTTCCCCCAAGTCCAGGTCGCCGCCTTGTCCAGGAGCCTATGCAAGGGCTCCGCCGCTGTCGCCTTTTGGGGTAGGAAAACATTGTAAAAGTTCAGTAACCCCAAGAATGCTTGTAGCTCAGTCTTTGATTTGGGGGTGGGGGCTTCTTTGATGGCCTTGATTTTTTTGCTTGTGGGATGAATGCCGTGCCGGTCTAGGAGGTAGCCCAGGAATTCCACTCGTTCCGTGCAAAGCTGGCATTTTTCCCTCTTTACTTTTAGCCCCGTCTCTTTAAATTTAGTTAGGACCTCCCTTAGTCGACCTTCTAGTTCGGCTTGGTTGGCTGCCGACACTAGGACGTCGTCGAAGTAAGGTACCACCCCCTTGATAGCTTGCAATAGCCTCTCCATTAGGCTCTGGAGTATGCCCGGTGCCACGCTGACTCCGAATTGGAGTCGGTTGCATTTGAATGCTCCCCGGTGGGTGACAATGGTCTGCGCTTCTGTCGTTTGCTCGTCGACTGGCAACTGTTGGTATGCCTGGGCGAGGTCGAGCTTGGTGAAAACCTTGCCCCCTCCCAGTGAGTGCAGTAGGTGTTGCACTACTGGGACGGGGTAGGCGCTTTGTTGCAGTGCGCCATTTAGGGTGGCCTTATAGTCCCCACAGATTCTCACCGACCCATCGGGCTTGATCGGGGTGACTATGGGGGTCTCCCAACGGGCATGGTCTATGGGCTGCAGGACCCCTTGTTTGAAGAGCTTATCAATTTGCTCGTCTATTTTGGGTTTCAGTGCGAATGGCACCAGCCTTGGTTTCAGGCGTTTGGGGGGGCCGTTAGGGTCTAGGTCGAGCGAGATAAGGGGCCCTCGGTACTTGCCTAGGTTTCCATCGAAGACCTCTTGGAACTCCCGGGCTACTTGCTGCTCCAGCCGTCGTCGGTGACGTGGTCGACTCCCATGAGGGCAATGTCGAGCGGGGCGAACCATTGCAGTCCCAGTAGGCTTGGGCGGTCGCGGTCGACGATCGTTAGGGGGAGTTGTTCGGTGCGCCCCTTATACGTGATGTTAAAGCTTTTGGTGCCGACTACCGGGATGCGGTTTCCCTGGTAGTCCTTTACAATGAGTCTCTGGCTGTCTACGTTCCTCCTTTGGAGGGTGGGCACCAACCGCTTTATCTCGTGCCATGCAATCATGGAGAGGTAGGACCCGGAGTCCACCTCCATTTTGCAAGGCTGGCCCTCGATGCGTACCTTGACGTGGACCTTCCGGGCGTCGTTGGTGATGGCGTGGCCGATGGTGACCGTCTGGTGAGTCTCCTCTCTCCGCCGGTTGTCGCCACCTCGCGAGAATCGTCCGTTCCGGTCCCATTGGCTGTCCGAGGGGCGATCTCTGGTCCGGGGTGGTGTGCTCTCCCTCCTCCGGTCGCTCTGATCCCATCGTGCCGGACTGCGGTTTTTCTTCAGGCGGCAAACACGGGCGATGTGTCCCTTTTTGTCGCAATGCCGGCAGATTGATTCAAAAAACCGGCATTCCGACCTGGGGTGGTCGCCGCCGCAGCCGGCACAGTTGGTCCTCGACTTACGACCTCGCCAGTTCCGTGGGTCGCACCCTGTCTGGAGTCGGTGGATGTCCTCCTCGTCATCGGACATGCCGGATGCCGAGTGGAAGTCGCCCTGGTGTGTTGTCATCTCGGTTTTGGGCTCGGTCGACCTTGCCGGGTTGTTGTTTCCGCCGTGGTCCCCCGTGCTTGGTCTGCGCATGCTGTCGGCGGAAGTTCGGGTTGCTTCTGAGGCTGCGGCTGCAGTGAGGGTGTCTGCTAGGCTGATGTCGCCCTTAGCCATCAGCCAGCTCTGGAGGGCGGGGTCCCACAAACCGAGCACGATTCGGTCTCTCAGAGCGTTGTTTAGGTTATCGAATTCGCAGAGCCCCCCTAGGCGCCGCAGCTCGGCGACGAAGTCGCTGAAACTCTCACCCGATCTCTGGTCCCGTTGGT
Organism: Hydrophis major; assembly: GCA_033807585.1. NCBI lineage: Eukaryota > Metazoa > Chordata > Lepidosauria > Squamata > Elapidae > Hydrophis > Hydrophis major. The sequence continues at coordinate 73,796,816 of CM066333.1, forward strand.
AGAACTCGTTGCGCCGGATCAGGATGGGAACCTCTGGAGCGTAGTGCCGCCGAAGAATGGGTTCGAGGACGTCCCAGTCCATCGCGGTCGCATCGGCGGGCTTGGCCAACGCTTTGGCCATCTGGAAGACCTCGGTCCCGCAGTGGGTGAGGAAGACGGCGCGTTTCAGTGGGCCGGAGGTGTCCTTCATGCCGGTGCACTCGAGGTACATGCGGAATCGGTCGGAGAACGATTCCCAGTCTTCGGTGGCGGGGTTGAAGGGGGCGGGCGGTGCAATTTTCGCCATCTCGGTGTTTTCGTCTGGCTTCCATCGGACACGTGGTTCGGTTCAGGGTCTGGATCCCACCCTCGTCGCCAGTGTTGTGTCCGCGAAATGATGCCAGGAGTTGGTGACTTAGTGCAAAGCTCTTTATTGATATGCTGGAACCGAACTGGCGAAAGGAAAAAAGCCCGCGGCTTTTTTTCCTTTCGCCACGGCGGCCGCGGCCAATGGCACCGCTTTGAATCTCCCGCGGTTTGAACGGACCAATCGCGGGAGATTCTTAGCGAGCCAATCGGCGCGGCTCGCCTGACCAATCGGAGAGCCCCGCGCTTTGGCCAATCAAAGCGCGGGGATCTCGAGTATGTTAATGAAGGACAGAACAAATCATAATGCGTTGTTAACCACCAATCGCTAGGTGGTAGTGGTTGTCCAATCAGAACGTAGTATTACGAGTATGTAAATGTCTATATACAACAAAAACCAAATGAGGAAGCATTCAAATGGATAAGATTAAGTTAAGCACTGATCATGTTCCCACCAGAAAATAATAAATACTTAAAATCCTGAATATTAGATTCCCTGACCAGTGAAGATTAGAGATAGGTAGGTAAGTAGGTAGGTAAAGGTAAAGATTCCCCTTGCACATACTTGCTAGTTGTTTACAGCTCTAGGGGGCCATACTCATCTCCATTACAAAATCGAAGAGCCAGCGCTGTCCAAAGACGTCTCCATGGTCATGTGGCTGGCACAACTAAATGCCAAAAGCACATGGAATGCTGTTTCCTTCCCACCAAAATTGTCCCTATTTTTCCACTTGCATTTTTACATGCTTTCGAACTGCTAGGTTGACAGAAACTGGGACAAGTAATGGGAGCTCATTCCGTTACATGTTACATGTTATGTTAAATCCCGTGTTTCTCAGAAAATAAGGCTGGAACTTTTTTTCTTTTGACCCCCCCAAAAATGGCTAAGCCGTCTTTTTGGAGGGGTGACTTAATTCCCCCCCCCCATGCATCCTCACCCATGGGCAGCCATGCCTTGCCACCAGCTGCTCCTAATGGCTGATCATGGCGGAGCATGGAGAGCTCCCTAACCCCACCAAGCGCTTTTGCTGCAGACCCAGGTATGGTGCTGGATGCAGGTCAGGTCAGCGGGTGGGCGGCAATGGGGCACTTTGTGTTACAGGACCTTCATTGGCCACCACTGCTGCTTCCTCCACTGCCATTACTTTTCCTTCTGCCCTTGCTGCAACTTATGCCACATTCGGAGTGCTGCCATTAGCCAAGATGTAGAGGCCGGAGTCCCTGCTGGACATTACGACATGGTGGTAGTGGAGAAGTGGCCCTTCCAGCGGGTGAAGGAATGGCTCGGGCACATTACTCTTCTGGCAGTGCTTCAACCGCTTCTTGGGCAGGGGAGCCACCTCCGTAGCTTCCATGGTTCCCGCCGACAGTGGCATCTCTCTTGCCAGCACTATCTCCAACAACAATGGCAACGGCGGCAGGGCAGACCCTGCTGCTGACGAGAACCACCTGCCCTCCCACAGGGGAATCATTTTGCTTGATGGCAGCTGCGTCCTGAAAGTCGGTGAGTCATTCAGGCTTCAGTGGATGGAAGCAGCAGCAGGAGGGTGATGCCACACACACACACACACACACACACACACACACACACACGATAGCTACATAGACAGATAATAGATACAGATACATAGTTATAGATATAGATGATGTAGATAATATATAGATATAGATATATAAATATATATAGATATGATAAAAATGATAGAGATAGAGATGATGGCATATAGATATAGATTAGATAGAAAGAAAAAGAAAGAAAGATAGGTACGTAGGTAGATAGCTGTAGATGTAGACATAAATCTAGATCTAGGACTAGATATGCTGATGGTTGGCATAAAGCAGTGGTTCTCAACCTTTTCTTCACCACCGACTTCTCTTAAATACCTTTTGTGGCAACGGACCCCCCAAAACCTAACTCAAGATTTAAATTATAACATTTCTTCAAGATTTTGCATACTCCCTGCAATGACATCATGGCTCCTGAGGAGTCCATGGACCATAGGTTGAGAACCATTGGCCTCAAGCTATTTAAGAGCCAATTTGGAGTCATAGTCCATGGTATTGTTTTAAATAAGAACATTTCTTTGTCTTTGATATATTTGTTTCAAGTTCAGTTGGCACATATTGACAAGGACCTTGCCAATATGCTAAATCTACTTTAGCACTGCATAAATCCACTTCGTTGGTTGGAGATGTTGTGTCAGGCATGAATGTCCAGAAGTACTCATGAGATAACAGAAGCTTTTTCAATGAGAAACAAAATGGAAAAACAAAGAACGTTCAGCTGTCTTTTTGAAGACAGCTATTTGTATGTCTGTCATCTATCTATCTATCTATCTATCTATCTATCTATCTATCTATCTATCTATCTATCATCGGTCATCAGTCATATGTCATCTATCATCTATCTTCTACTGGTTTGTAAGTTGTCCAAAGTCACCTTATCTGGGTGGCATATAAATTTAATAAATAAATATTATTTTAAATCTATAATTACTTGGCATTGTTATGCTGTTATAATATACATAGGGCTTTTAAAAATATCTCCCCTAAAATTAAGTAGCTATTGTAATTTTAAAAAGGGGAGAGGAACCATTTGAAAATAGCAAAGTGCTTTTAACATAATGCCACTCACATTGAATCAAAAGTTTTCACTTGGATCAATTTCCCATCAAAAATGGGACAGCATAATACATGCCATGTGATGTGCATATTTTCTGACTTGGAAAAAAAATGCAATTAGTCTCATTATTTGGTCCTGGTATGGTAAAAATAGCAGATTCCATTAATTCTGACATCACCCCTGCTTTCAGAATCACAAAAGGGTTGCCTAAATTGTTCATCAATTAAACGTGCAGGGTTTGAAGCATTTCAGAAGGAGGATTCTATCAACCCAGACTTCTCTAGATAATTCTTTTCTCTCGCACTTACTGCAAAAATGCCCCTTGACAAATATTATAGGTTGTACTAGAATATGAACTGACAAGCAGCCTGAAATGTAGACGACATGATTCCTGATCAGCAGAAAAGCAAATTATACATTCCTTTTGATTAGGCTGAAATCACTATTTATCTTTCAGGAGGAAGAGAGTGAATCATAGGCTTCGAGGAAACAGTGGGGTTTAAATCATCAGGATTGCAAATAAGGAAGCTTGTCAATTTCTTCCTCTCGATTAAAAGTACGTGCAAGAGAGGTAGACAGATATGAACTGTTTCCTTCTGAGTCAAGGTGACCAATATAAAGTGGTAAGTCTTCTATACTCACAAGCAGTGGTGGGATTCAATTTTGTTTTACTATTGGTTCTGTGGGTGTGGCTTGGTGGGCATGGCAAGGGAAGAACACTGCAAAATCCCCATTCTTTCCCCACTCCAGGGGAAGGATACTGTAAAATCTCCATTCCCACCAGTGGTGGGATTCAAAAAAAAAATTACTACTGGTTCTGTGGGTGTGGCTTAGTGGGCATGGTGTAATTTGGTAGGTGTGGCTTTGTGGGAGTGGCAGGGGAAGGATACTGCAAAATCCCCATTCTCTCCCCACCCCACTAATCTGCTTTCCAGCTCTGTTCTCCTGTGCAGGGCAACCAAAGAAGTCCCAGCCGATCAGCTGGAACTCAATGGGAGGCAGAGAATAGGTGGTGCCAGGGACGGTCAGAGATGGGATTTGCCAGTTCTCTGAACTACTCAACATTTCCGCTACCGGTTCTCCAGAACTGGTCAGAACCTGCTGAATACCCCCTCTGATTCCCACCCCACTCCAGGGGAAGGATATACTGCAAAATCTCCATTCTCTCCCCACCCCACTAACCTGATTTGCAGCTCCATTCTCCTGTGCAGGGCAGCAAAAGAAGACTCAGCCAATCAGCTGGGAGGCAAAAAAAATATGATTGGGTGCCCCAGACTTACAGGCCACCCTGCAGCCCCTGGAGCCAAAACAGTGTTGCGTGGGGCTCCTGGAAGAGGCAGGGACAGGTGGGCCTTTCAGAGGTGGTATTTATTGGTTCTTCAAACTGGTCATAATTTTGGCTACCAGTCCACCAGAACCGGTCCAAACTGGCTGAATACCACCTCTGCTCAGAAGCAAACACTGGGCCCTATCTAATAAAATGAAATTCAACAGTGATAGAAGTAAGGTTTTACACTTACGTAAGGAGAAACAAATGCACAGGCATAGATTAGGTGGAACCTGGCTCAGTAGCGGCACTGTGAGAAGGATCTTGGAGTCCTAGTGCAAAATCACTTAAATGTGACCCAGCTATGTGCTGCAGCCACTAAAAAAGCCTAGGCTGCATTGACAGAGGTGTAGACTCAAGATCACAAGAAATGATATTACCATGTTATAATGCCTTGATAAGACCACACTTAGAATACTGCATCACCATAATATATATATATATAAAAGATGTTGAGATCTAGAAAAGGTGCAGAGAAGAGTGGCAAAGATCATTGGGGTGGCTGAAGAATGCTTGCAGGAATTGGGTATGTCTAGTCTAGTGAAAAGAAGAAATAAGGATGACATGATAGCCATCTTCCAATATTTGAGGGGATGCCGCAAAGAAGAGGGAGCCAACCTATTTTTGAAAGCACCAGAAGGCAAGACGAGAATAGCAATAGCATTTACTCTTGTACACTGCTTCATAGTGTTTTACAGCACTCTCTAAGCAGTTTACAGATTCAGCCTATTGCCCCCAACAATCCTCATTTTACCCACCTTGGGAGGATGGAGGGCTGAGTCAACCTTGAGGTGTTCAGAATCGAATTCCTGAAGTAAATAGTGAGTTAGCCTGTAGTACTGCATTCTAACCACTGTGCCAGCACACCTCTAGAAGCAAGGGGTGGAAACTGAGCAAAGGGAGAAGCAGGGGTGGGATTCTGCCGGTTCTGTCCACCTTTGTAAAAACCAGTAGTTCTGAAGAGCAGCAGACGGAGAGCATACATAGAATGTCTGCTGCTGTTTTGGTCTTCCCATCCGCCCGGGCTCTTACTTGACCTTTATTTCCTGCTTTTTCAAATGCAGCTGCTTTGCGTGACACAGCCTGCGGTTGAAAAAGCAAGAAAAAAAGGGCTTTTCCAACCTCTGCGCACTTGCATGCAGTGCTGCTCAGCTGTCTGCGAGGCTCAGCAAGTCGTAAAGTGCACTTGCACGACGCAGAGTAACAGAACGGGTAGTTATATCGTTTGGATCCCATCCCTGGGGAGAAGCAGCCTAGAACTAAGGAGAAATTTGCTAACTGTAAGAACAATCAAGCAGTGGAACAACTTGCCTTCAGAAATTGTTGGTGCTCCATTATTGGAGGCTTCTAAGAAGAGACTGGGGAACCATTTGTTTAAAATGTTGTACGGTCTCCTGTTTGAGCAAGGGTTGAACTAGAAGACCTTCAAGGTCCCTTCTAACTCTGTTATACTATTAAACTAACACATATATATATGCACATGACACAATCACTCCCACACATCATTGAAAAGAATTTTGGCATTGAAATGATTAAAATCCCTAGTGTGCCACTTTAAACTCCGGCAGTACTGTTTTGATTTCAAAATGATTAACTTTTTCATGTAACGGGATGGCATATGGCAAGAATAAATTTATTTCTAGAGTTAACTAAACCAGAGACACCGAAGAAGTTCTTTCTCTGATCCAACTACTTTTGAACTTTCAAAGCAGGCAGAGTTTATCTCAGACATTCTTAAAAGTGAAAATATCCCCAGGGAGAGGGGAAAAAAGAAATAGATTCAGAAGTTTCAGATAGAGCACATATATCATCTTGCATGAGACAGGCCTTCCAGAAAGTCACACCACACACCATTTGCAAGGGAAAACCTATCCATTGTACTGTCAGACATATCCTGGAGAACTGTATTATGCCACTGTATGAGATGTCAGTGAAAAAGTAGTTTGCCGGTAATTGAGAAGTAAAGGAAATTCTATGGAGATCTTCAGTCATCCAGGTCATGGTTGTCCGAAAGATGCTTTTTCCAGAGAACTGAAAAAGCTTCTTGGATGAGAAGCCAAATGTCTTCAAAAACTGAAGAAGCTTCTTGGATGAGAAGCCAAACATCCTCAAGGAAAAAACAAAGTCCAGTTGCCTCTTTTGAAAAAGCACCTTTGGGAAAAAGCAGATTCTATTTTAATAACCCAGGAGTGTTAAACTCAAGGCCCAGGGGCCGAATGCAGCCTGTGAGGTGCTTAGATCTGGTCAATGGGGACACCCTGCAAACATTGAAGGAGTAGCCCACTGTTAAGTACTTGGACATGGGTCGGAATAATGGAGACAGCCTCTGAATAGTGACTTTCAGCTCTTTATTAGCATAGTGACTTCTCAAAACAACAACAGTGAACTCTGCCTTATATAGGCAACCCTTGTCTGAATTGTCCAATAGCGAGCTATGAACGCTAGCTCTTTTAACCAATAAGAATCCTCTGTTAAGGGCCAATCGGATTCCTCAGAACTAACCAATCCGATCTGGCCGCCTAACAGCCAATCAGAAGTGCAGGGCCAGAACCCTGCACTTTACCTCAAGCTCATCCTTTATTAACTATGGTACATACACAACACCCCTTCCCCCTGGCTTCTTAATTACGGTGTAGTTATATAGTCCTTTAAATAGGACGGTTGTCTTTTAAGTCTTTCGGATTTTCGTTGGACTGGTTGATTGCAATCCTGTTGAGGTAGATTGTTGTTTGGCAGTGGATCTGCTTCTTGCTCAGGTGCAATTTCTTGCGGTGCAAATGATTCTCCTTCCTGCTCCATTTCCTGAGTATCACTTAGTTCGTCGCTCCCTTTGAGCAGGTTCCCTGGAACATCATCTTCTTCTGTACCTCCCCCCCCCTCGGTTTGGTCATGGGGGAGTTGTTGACTGGCCGTTGTGAGTCGTGACCGTAATTGGTCGATATGCCATTTCCACAGTCTATTGTCACAGCATTTCACTACGTAGGATTTGGGGCCGGTCACTCGTACTACTGTTGCCTCTATCCATAACGGATCGCCCGATAAGTTTCGTGCGTAAACGAGGTCTCCTACTTGGAAGGTGCGACAGCGGCCACTGGATCCTATTGGCTTTTCCGGTTCGAAAGCAGGGTGCAACCGGTCGAGGTGGGAACGGAGTCTTCGTCCCCTCAGTAGTTCGGCGGGAGTTCTGCCGGTGACACTATGTGGAGTTATGTGTTGCAAAAAGAGAATTTGGTTGACCTTGTCATCGATATTGTCATAGTCCATTTTTGCAAAGTCTTTTTAACAAATTGGACCATGCGTTCTGCTCGGCCATTGGTTGCAGGGTGCTCAGGCGAGGTGAGCGCATGGCGGATGCCGCGGTCAGTGAGGTACTGCTCAAACATTAGTGCCATAAACTGTGGCCCGTTATTGGACACCAGGACATCAGGCAATCCATGGGTTGCAAAGAGTCCGTTTAGGATCTTGATTACTGCCTCGGAAGTTGTAGCCGTCATACGATGAATTTCTAACCAATTGGAGTATGCGTCGACTGTCAGCAGGAAGATATAGCCCTTGGTTGGCCCCACGAAATCCAGGTGGATTCTCCCACGTGAGGGTCCACGTGGTGTCTCCCATTCAGTAGGCATGGCTTTTGGTGGGGCATTGCTGACTTGTTGGCAATTGGCACACGCTTTGACCCACTGCTCGATTTGCCAGTCCATACCCGGCCACCATGCGTAGCTTCGTGCAAGCGCTTTCATCCGCACGATGCCGGGGTGGCCCTCGTGCAGAATTTGTAGCAGCGTCTTCTGGAGTCGTTCTGGGACAACGACTCTATCGCCCCAGATGATACAGCCTTTTTGGGAAAAAAGTTCAGTCTGTTGAGATTTAAATGGTGCGAAGTCATCTGGTACTTGGTCCAATGGCCATCCGCGTTCTACCCAGCCTAGGACTCGAGCTAGGGTGTGGTCTCATTTGGTTTCTCTCACGATGTCTCGGGCGGTCATAGGCGGTGAGTTGAGTGTTTCGATCTGCAACGTAGTTGCCGTTGGTGCCGGATTGTCAAGAGTCTCTGGAAGCGGTGCTCGGCTTAATACGTCAGTGTGGGGAATGGCTTTCCCTGGGCGATATTGCAGGCGATAATTATAAGCAGCTAGGAATTCTAACCATCGGGTCATTCTAGGGGATAATATGTAGGGGGTTGGCTTGTCCCCGGCTATAATCCCTAGCAACGGTTTGTGGTCAGTTATAATGGTAAATGTCCTTCCATACACATATTCATGAAATTTCTTTACAGCTGAAACGATTGCGAGAGCTTCTTTATCAATTTGTCCATAGTTCCGCTCTGCTTGTGAAAGAGTCTTCGAAAAGTATGCAACAGGGGCTTCGTTCCCATTAGGCAGTACATGGCTCAAAATGGTGCCCACCCCGAAAGGCGATGCATCGCAGGTTATAACTAATGGCAAAGTCTCGTTATACTGCATAAGTACAGAGTCAGATGTGAGCAGTTTTTTAACATTCCAGAACGCTTGCTCTTCCCGGTAACCCCATACCCACAATGCTTTCTTATCTAATAATTGGTGTAACAGTTCAGCGACAGTTGCTTTGTGCGGTAAAAACACATTATAGAAATTAATGAGGCCTAAGAATGCCTGGAGATCGGCCTTGTTGCGTGGTCTGGGAATGTTTTTGATCGCTTTTAATTTACTCTCGGTAGGATGAATGCCCTGGCTATCAATTCGGTATCCTAGAAACTCAACATTATCAGTATATAAGTGACATTTAATTTTTTTCACCTTAAGTCCAGCCTCTTGGAATTTTTTAAGAACGCATTTCAAACGATCCTGCAAGATTTTTTTGGTAGGGGCTGCAATTAATACGTCATCAAAATAAGGAACCACGCCCTTGATTCCCTGTAATAACCTTTCCATGAGGCTCTGGAAGATCCCCAGGGCTACACTAACTCCAAATTGCAATCGGGTACATTTAAAGGCACCTCTGTGCATTACAATTGTTTGGGCTTGGGCCGTTTTTTCATCCACTGGTAGTTGTTGATAAGCTTGAGCTAAATCTAATTTAGCGAAAACCTTTCCGCCCCCCAAGGAATGAAGGAGGTGCTGCACTACTGGAACTGGATACGCATTCTGCTGTAGGGCATGGTTTAAAGTGGCCCGGTAGTCCCCACAAATTCGGATTGACCCGTCTGGCTTAATGGGTGTTACAATAGGGGTTTCCCATGGAGAGTGATCGATAGCCTTCAACACCCCTTGAGCAATTAGCTTGTCGAGTTCTTCGTCGATCTTTGCTTTAAGAGCGAATGGAACTTGACGGGGCTTCAAGCGAATGGGGGTTACCTTTTGATCTAGACTAAATGAGATTGGGGTCCCTTTATACTCACCTAAGCTGTCCGCTAAGACGTCGCTGAACTCAGAGATAAGGTCTTCCTCAAACTCACAACCACCGACTCGGTTCACGCTGGCCACTTCAATGCCGAGTGGTGCGAACCATTGGAGGCCTAATAGACTAGGCCTATCTCTATCGATGATCGTTAGAGGTAAGTACGCTGTATGCTTCTTGAAGGAGACTCGGACTCGGCAGGACCCGACAACGGGGATTCGATTTCCTTGGTAGTCCTTGAGGATGAGGCGTTGAAATTGTAGGTCTTGGCATTGAATTGTGGGGATGAGTTGCTTGAGTGTCTTCCAAGATACCATCGAGAGGGACGATCCCGAGTCGACCTCCATGTGGCAAGGCTGGTTCTCGATGGCTACCGTGACTCGGATTTTCTTAGTGTCCAAAACTGAGGCGTGACCTATAGTGATAGTATGGTGAGCCTCTTCTTTTTGCAAAGCTCGATTTCTGTAGGAGTGGTTTACTGGCTCTCGCCTTACAGGACGGTTTCCTGTTGATTGGCAATAGTTGGCCCCTTTTGAGGCCTGGCTGGGTCCTGGTAAGCTGCGGCAGACCCAGCCGATGTGGCCTCGTTTCCTGCACTCATGGCAGAGTGCGTCGCGGAATTTACATTCGGCCCTGGCATGGTTTGCTCCACAGCCAGCGCAAAGGCGTAAGGACTTCGGGTGAGGGTCCTGGTCGGACCGCAGTCAATGGACCCCTTCTTCGTTGCTGTCTAATGACGAAGAGAGGTCCTCGTGGTACATTGTTGAGAGCTGCCCTTCTGAGTTGGGTAAGATTTCGCTGGTCAGTGGTGTTACCGGAGTGCGGCTTCGCCGTAGTTGTTCAGCCGACTTTTTAGTCGCCTTTCGCCATCAGCTTGCTTTGCACGCCTAGCGCATCTAATCCCAGAATTACTCGATCTCTTAGTGCCTCTTCTAAATCGGCGAACCTGCAAAGACCCCCTAAATTTCAGAGGTCCGCCACGAAATCGGCCACGCTCTCCCCTTTTCATTGGTTTCTCTGATAAAACTCATGGTGTCTCACGAGTGTAGGCACGGTTGGTGCATAATGGTCTCTCAGGATGGGTTCGAGGTCGTCCCAGCTCATGGCTTTCACTTCTCGAGGTTTGGCAAGTGCTTTAGCCATCTTAAATACAGCTGGGCCGCAATGCGTCAGGAACAGTGCCCGCTTCTTTGCTGGTGTGGCGTCCTTCAAGTTATTCCTCTCGAGAAACATTTGGAAGCAATCCATGTAGGATTCCCAATCCTCTTGGTTCGGATCGAATGGAGCGGGTGGTACGATGCCGCCGGACATGGTTCTGTTGTTGCCGTCGTCTTATCACGTGCTCGGTATTGCTTCCTGGCTTCTTCGGTTCAGACGTCTCCACATCCCACCTTCGTCGCCAGTGTTAAGTACTTGGACATGGGTCGGAGTAATGGAGACAGCCTCTGAATAGTGACTTTCAGCTCTTTATTAGCATAGTGACTTCTCAAAACAACAACAGTGAACTCTGCCTTATATAGGCAACCCTTGTAAGAATTGTCCAATAGCGAGCTATGAACGCTAGCTCTTTTAACCAATAAGAATCCTCTGTTAAGGGCCAATCGGATTTCTCAAAACTAACCAATCCGATCTGGCCGCCTAACAGCCAATCAGAAGTGCAGGGCCAGAACCCTGCACTTTACCTCAAGCTCATACTTTATTAACTATGGTACATACAAAACACCCACAGTGTCTCTGCAGCCCTCCTGAGCTCCGTTTTTGCTGGCAGAGGACTGCAGGAGGCTGTCACAGCCAAAAACAAAGCTCGGGAGTCCATTTTCACGGGCAGAGAGCTTGGCCCACCACAGATGCGACTGACATGAATGACATTGAGCTGGACATGCTCACCCCATGCCACACTCACCCCAGCACCCAGAGGTCAAATGCAGGCCTGATTTGTTAGGTGACCAACCGTCCTCCTTTAGGGAGGAAGTCCTCCTTT